>CM053765.1:67197878-67229875 GCA_028658305.1 Pachyuromys duprasi | reverse complement strand
AGGGAAGGAGGTGCTCCCCTGTTGGTGGACTTGGAGGGGGCGGGGAAGAAGGAGATGAGGGAGGGAGTGAGAGGGTGGGAGGGAATGGGGGAGGGGGCTACGCCTGGGATTCAGAGTACCCAACCTGTGATTGAGATAAAAATAAAAAAAAAAAAAAAGTAAAAAAATAAAAAAAAAAAAAGAGGGACTCTAACAGGGAAACTGCAAATATAATCTTACATCAGTTAGAACTGCATGCACAAAGCCTTTGCAAGCCTAATTCCAACCAAATTAGATTAGGAAAAGGGAAATTGGACACACAGTTCCACCGTAAGTCATAAAGCTATTGACAATTGCTACTTGAGAGATGGAAAGACAGTTTTCTCTAAGCGTATATCCCTTGGTTAGGTAACCACTCTTCAGTGGAATACAAGACATCAAAAATATTTGAGTCTTCAAATATTGGTCTTGAACAGTTTAGACAATAAAAGGACCCAAAATGGGGAAATAGCGAATGGGAGATGGGTATAGAAAGAAGTTGTAGAAGGAGATGAATATAAGCACATTTTATATGAAACTCCTAAATAACTAACAAAAGCTAAAACAAGAAAACAAAATCCACAGATGACAAATAAATATGAAATGGTTCATAAAGTGAGAAGAAATTTCATTGCATATATATATATATAATATTTTTTCTTTGTGATATTAAAATATAGTGGATTAGTAATAGGGTGTCATGTTTTGGACATGACATGTATTTGAAGTGTTGAAGTTATATCTGTAGAATTGAAGCTACCTTTAATAGCATTGTATTTCCTTTCAAGAAATGGTACATGGCACAGATCAGTTGTTCTGATGTTGAAAAAGTTTTCATTGATAAAACAAGACTATGTTTTGTAAAAGTGATATTCAGAAAAATCTTAATCTTCTGTACTGTAATGAATTTAACACCTTTATTCTTGGTAAGTTTCTCACACACACAGGCACACACACACACAAGGGATAGAGACACACAGAGAGAAACACAGAGAGGGAGGAAGGGAGGGAAGGAGAACACTGAGAATTTAAGACAAAAAAAAATCAAGTATTAATGAGACAGAAATTCTGATTACCAGTTTAATATAGATACAAAGCCCATGTGAATAACTAACTTATTTTCAGCACCAGGTATTTATGATATAAATAATGGTCATATAGTCCCATGGTGGCATTAAACCATTTTAATTTCTATGTGAGTACACTTGAAACTTCAGAAATGTAAATGTAGGTGACAACCTTAAGTAGCAATTCATTAATTTCCTTTAGATCTTTTGTGTTTGTGTTTCAATAAGTAAATGTCACGTAAAATAAATTCAATGGAAATTGAAATTCCATGATTTTGTTTAATACCTTGTTATTCAATGATAATTTTGAATTTAGTTCATAATAATTTAGTGAATGAGTGAATTAAATAAAATTAAAGTTGTTTTGTTGTTTTTGGCTACCCATATGTTCTCAAGGTAAAGTTTAAGTGACAAATCCTGCTTAGATTCAACTCATCAGAATGTTTGTTGAGATCCCTCTTTTAAAATAATGGATTGTAGTCACACATTACTTCGGCGATCTAGTAGCACCAAAGTCTCTAGTGCTATGGCATGGCTAAACCAATCGCAAACGAAGACTTCCATTAGCAGTTACAAAAAAAAAATCACAATTAAAGTATTTTTTATAAACTTTCTGCTGGTGAAAGATAAACTTGACTAGTAATTAAAACAAAATTAAGAGACAAATAGCTAGACCTAGAGGTCATTATTCTTTTCTTTTTTATTCTTTAAGTTTTCAATAATTTAAATACAAATGGCTAGGAAAATCTTTCATTGATAAAACATTTAAAACTATTTTGTGAAACAATAATATTCAGAAAAATCTTAATCTTCTGTCTTGCAACGAATTTAGCCACTTTATTCTTGGTAAGTTTCACACATAAACACACACACACAGAGAAAGAGAGAGACAAACAGATAGACACAGAGAATGCTATATAAAGTGTTACTCTATACATGTATACATAATTATTATTGAGTTATTAAAATTAATCCAGATACAATTTAGCATCTGTTTTAAACATCATGAAAAACTTGTCTAAAAAAAAATAATAAAAAAGGTTAACAGTCCTTAAGAAAGAGATGCTCCACAGAGTCAACTAACCTGGCCCATGGATGCTCATAGAGATTGAACTAACAACCAAAGAGCATGCACGGGCTGGGCCTAGAGCCCCTACCCATATGTAGCAGTTATGCAGCCTGGTTCACTAAAGATGGGTGTGGGGGATATCTCTGACTCTGTTACCTGCCACTGGACCCTTTATAGTTGGGCTGCCTTGTCAGGACCCAGTGGGAGAGGATGAGCTTAGTTCTGCTGTGACTTGAGGTGCCAAGGTGGGTTGATACCTCTTGATGACCTCTCCTTCTTTGAAAAAGACAGGAGGGGATAGGAGAAGTGGGACAGGAAGGTGGGACTGGGAGGAGAGGAGGGAGGGGGCAGGGATCAAGCTGTAAAGTAATTAAAATTTTAAAAATCTCATTCACACAAGACAAAAAAATGAAAAGAAAAGAAAATTAGTTCTGGTAAAATGAAAAAATGAATAAAAAGAAAGAAAGAAGAGAAAAGAAAAAAAAATAGACAGAGGCCACAGCCTGAAATACTCCTTTTCATTTCTCTTGTTTCTACTCAGGTAAACTGAACACTTAGGAAAGGCAATGACTTAATAATGGCTATCTTCAGGGTGTTGTAAACAATGTGAAGTATTGTTTAGAAGGGAGGCTGCAAAAGATCATACTGAGTGAGGTATCCCAGAAGCAGAAAGACATACAGGGTATATACTCACTCATAGGTGGATATTAGACATATAATAAAGGATAAACATACTTAAATATGTACATCTGAAGAAGTTAATCAAGGAGGACTCTGAGCAAGATGCTCAATAACCAAACAGAAAGGCAAAGAGGATGGACATCAGAAGAGGGAGAAAATAGGGAACAGGACAGGAGCCTACCATAGAGGGCCTCTGAAAGACCCTACCCTGCAGAGCATCAAAGCAGATGCTGAGACTCTTAGCCAAACTCTGGGCAGAGTGCAGGGAATCTTATGAAAGGAAGGGGAAGATAGAAAGACCTGGAGGGGACAGAATCTCCAGAAGGAGAGCAACAGAATCAAAAAATCTGGACACAGGGGTGTTTTCTGAGACTGATACTCTAACCACGGACCATTCACAGAGATAATTTACAACCCCTACACAGATGTAATCCATAGCAGCTCAATGTCCAAGTGGGTTCCCTAGTAATAGGAACAGGTACTGTCTCTGACATAAACTGATTGGCCTGCTCTTTGATCACCTCCACCCTCAGGGGATGCAGCCTTATGAGGCCACAGAGGAAGACAATGCAGTCAGTCCTGATGAGACCTGATAGACTAGGATCAGATAGAATAGGAAGAAGTCCTCCCCTATTAGTGGACACGGGAAGGAGCATGGGAGGAGATGAGGGAGGGAGTATGGGATTGGGAGTAGACAAGGGAGGAAGCTACGGTGGGATACAAAGGGAATAAACTGTAATTAATAAAATAAAAATTATATACATATAAAGAAGGGAGGCTGCGCTCCTGCATGGCTGAAGAAGGTAGACTTTCTGTGGTATGATGGATCTACATGGGAGCAAAATAAGCTTGTGATTCCAATGACTAGAGAACCTACAAAACAAAGCACACCCTTTTTATTTTCAAAGTGATGGAGTGCTTGACACTATGAAGAGAATAAGTAGTAGATAGCATTGAAGATGATAAGCAGCCAACAATGACTCTTCCCTACTTAGTAAGTCTAAATAAATATCACATCTTATACATTGTCTAAAAGCTGGTTTTTTTCTTTTGTTTCTCTTTTGGTTTATTTAATTTTTTTTCAGTTTTTCAAGACAAGGTTTCTCTGTGTAGCCTTGGCTGTCCTTGACTAGCTTCTAGACCAGGCTGGCCCTGAACTCACACTGATCTGTTTGCCTCTGTTTCCCTGAGTGCTGGGATTAAAGGTGTGTGCTACCATGCCTGGTCAACCACTGTTAACATGAAAAAGTATGCATAAATTATCTCTGAAATGTTTGTTTTACTAATGTACTAATTTGCCCTAATGTTAATACTCAAGTACAGATTTGTCATGTTGATCATAAAGTATTTCTATAAATAGTATTTATGCAACTAGTGTATAACTTTTAATTTTCCACATTTCATAACCTGAAATGTAAATTTTTGAATTTTATATAATGCATCAATTTTATACAAGGATGCAAACATGAATATGCTATATATCTTTTAAGAGTTAATGTAAATTAATTATTTTAAAATTTCACATTATACAGGATTATTATATATTACATACAAGAAGAGAGAGTAAAATATAGGTAATATCTCTCTAGAGATGCAAAGTCATGTGATTCTTTTTTCTGTGTGTTATTTTTGACAGCTTGGCGAATTCCTTTTGGGTGACCCTGAACTGATAATGATGTTCCCCTGCTTATGAAGGATCATCAATCTTAGAGAACTTCAGTGAAATCATCAGTGTCCATTTCTTTGTCATGGCAGATATGTATCTGAAGAGCTTGCACTTACGCTGAATTAGGAAGCATGATGGTCTGCACAGACAGCCACTGGCAGAGCAAAATAATAAGGTGATCAGAGAAATTGAGAGATTTTGTCGCAATCCAATCAAGAGGGAAATTGAAACTATTGAAAAAGATGAACTAAAATAATGACTCATATATTTAAATACTTTAAATCAAACTATGTGTTAGTTCCTACATTATTAAAAAAATAATTTTGCTTGAAACTTCTTACAAAAATATGCCTTAATTGCTTATGTAAAATTTTTATTTTTATGATGGTTATTTTTCTTACTAGTGTAGAAAATTTTAACCTTTGAATTGCTAAAATCTAATAAAAACACTAAATAAACAAAGCTATACATTTTGAAATTGCTAAGCATAAAAAATTAGGAATTCTAAACTAAGCCTTCAATTATTCCAAAGATTTTGGTGCACAGAACTGAAAATAAATGTATGTCCTGTCATTATAACCAATCAGATTACACTGTATAGTAATGTTTTCAATAAAGTTAATATATATATACATATATATATATATATGTGTGTGTGTGTGTGTGTGTGTGTGTGTGTACACATATATTCAACAAGGCTGGCCTTGAACGCATGCATGCCTCTGCCTCTGCCTCCCTGACTGTTGGGATTACAGGTACACACCACCATTCCCAGCTAACCACTAATATTCTATAATCCATTATTTGTCTTTACCCTGATTTACTACTGTGTTCCATGTCCCTTCCTATAAAAGCCTTCAACCCCTGATCTCTATGGGTATTCACCATACACTATCAAAAAGTATTATACCTAGAATGAGTTATCTCTTTGGAAATGGTTGGCCAATGCGTCAATGAAAAATGGAAAAAAAAGAAAAAACAAAGACTTACACTATACCATACAACAGACTTTTTCATACGACAGACTTTTGCATGTCTCAACCTTCATCTTAGAGGTGTATTTTTAAAGTACATGGTGATTACCATTGGGTCATAACTGATCAAGGTACATAGAATAAAGGAAGTGCTTAGCCTTAAATATACCATATACATTACAGTTTCTTCCTTTAAGGCAGAGTTATCATATTTTGAAGAAGCAACAGATAAAATGAAAAGGCAGGGGCAGTAATGACAACTTAAAAAAAAGAAAGAAAACTGAAGACACAACAAGACAATTGCACATGAGAGTGATACCAATTGTCACAGCATGCACAAGACTTCTTTAAGCTCATAACAGATTAAATCTCAGCATGAACAATGGAGAAAACCACAAAGTGCCCTTCCTATCTAAGATGATAGCTTAGTGATAGCTGCTGAGAGACAGAGCATCAGTAATTTTTGACAATGTGGCTTATGATAGGTCAAACCTGCTTTACTAGACGTGCCCATACCAATAGCATATGTACTGCACATATTAGATCGGAGGGTTTTCAAAAATATCAGGGTATATAGTGGGATGAGTATGGAAATGGAGTTGATCAGAAGAGCTGCGAAGTCCTCCTCTGTGGCATAGCAGGGCTTCTCATCCCTCAGGAGAGGGGCGGGTCAAAGAGCCTTCCATTGAGTTCCTGTAGGAAATAGTCCCTGTTCCCTTTACTAGGGTACCCACTTGGATACTGAGCTACCATGGGCTACAATCAAGTAGAGGTTCTAGGTTATATCCATACATGGACCTGGGTTGAGAAACGGTCTCATAACAAACCCCTGTGCCCAGATGTATTCGGTCCTTGTGGAACTCCTATCCTCTCCAGGTCATGTTAAATCTCCATCTTTCTTATGATTCCCTGAACTCTGCCAAAGTTTTGGCTATGAGTCTTAGTATCTGCTTTGATACACTGCTAGGTAGAGTCTTTCAGAGGCCCTCTGTAGTAGGCTCCTGTCCTGTTGCTTGTTTTCTCCTATTTCCATTGTCCATCTCATTTGTCTTTCTAAGTGTGGATTGATCATCTTACTCATTTCTTCTTTAGGTGTATAGATTTCTTGTTTATCTTCTTTAGGTGTATAGATTTCAGTATGTTTATCCTATCTTATAAGTCTATATAAGTGAGTATATTCATTGTGTGTCTGTCTGCTTCTGGGATACCTCACTCAGGATGATCTTTCCTAGGTCCCACCATTTGCCTGTGAATGTCATGATTTCCTTGTTTTTAATTGCTGAGTAGTATTCCATTATGTAAAAGTACCACAATTTCTGTATCCATTCCTCAACTGAGGGACATCTGGGTTGTCTCCAGGTTCTGGCTATTATGAATAAAGCTGCTACAAACATGTCTGAGCAAATGTCCTTGTTGTGTACTTGAGCATCTTTTGGATATATGCCTAATAGTGTTATAGCTGGATCTTAAGGAAGCACTATTTCTAATTGTCTGAAAAAAAAAAAACGCCTGTACCCTATTTTTTAATGGGATTGCTTGGTTGTTGCTTTTTTAACTTCTTTAGTTTTTTATGTATTCTGGATATCAGCTCTCTGTCAGATATAGGGTTGGTGAAGATCCTTTTCCAGTCTGTAGGATATTGCTTTGTTCTGACAACAGTATCTTTTGCTTTACAGAAGCTTTTCAGTTTCATGAGGTCCCATTTATTGATTGTTGATCTTAGAGCCTGTGCTGTTGGTGTTCTGTTCAGGAAGTTTTCACCTGTGCCAATGAGTTCTACGCTGTTCCCTACTTTTTCTTCTACCTGATTTAGTGTGTCTGGTTTTATGTTGAGGACTTTGATCCACTTGGACTTTACACTTGTGCAGGGTGATAAATATGGTTCTATTTTCATTTTTTGGCATATAAATATCCAGTTGGTCCAGCACCATTTGTTGAAGATGCTATCTCTTTTCCATTGAATGGTTTTGCCTTCTTTGTCAAAAATCAAGTATCCATAGGTGTGTGGGTCTTCTATTCAGTTCTATTGATCTACTATTCTGTTTCTTTGCTAATACCATGCTGTGTTTATTACTATTGCTCTGTAGTACAGCTTGAGGTCAGGGATGGAGATGCCTCCAGATTCTCTGTTGTTGTACAGGGTTGTTTTGGAAATTCTGGGTTTTTTGTTTCTCCATATGAAGTTGATAATTTTTTCTCTCAAGTTCTATAAAAAATTGTGTTGGAGCTCAGTATGCAACTGGGTACCCTAGTAAGGGGAACAGGGACTATTTTTGTCATGAACTCAATGACTGGAGGGGGCTATGGCTGGGACACAAGGTTCATAACCTGTGATTAATATAAAAATAAATAAATTATTTAAAGAAAGAAAAAATAAATAAATAAAATAAAAATTAAAAATTGTGTTGGTATTTTGATGGGAATTGCATTGAATCTGTAGATTGCTTTTTTTAATGGAAAAGGAAATAATCAGTTAACAGATTTAATGTTTTATTTTTTTTATGTGTGTGAGAGTCAGTGTGTGTGTGTGTGTGTGTGTGTGTGCGTGTGTGTGTGTGTTTGTCTATGATATGTACTTGGAGGAGGACGAGGTATACATGAATGTGGGTGTATGTGCTCTGGTGTGCATTGTGTGGAGGCCAGAGGACAAGGCTGAGTTGCAGTGCTCAGCAACCATCTTTCATGATTTTTTTTTGTCACCTTGTAACAAGCTACAGATTTTTAAGAAGAGTAATCCCCCTAAAATTCCTATGTAAGATTCATTGTCGGCATTTGTGTATGACATTCTCTTGATTAATTACTGATGTGAAAAGGCCCAAATCACTTAGTGTTTTCATCCCAGGGCACTTAGTTCTAGGTTTTGAAAGAAAGCAGGCTGAGCAAGCCATAGGGAACAAGGCAATAAGCTATCTACCTCCATGGCATTTGTTTCAATTTCTGCCTCCACATCCCTGTATTTAATCCCTGCTGTGACTCCCCTTCATTGTGAACCATAAGTTATGAAATAAAATAAATGTTTTACCAAATTTCTGTACGACCCTTTTCACAGCTACTTATAAAGCTAAATAGGACAGCAAACATTTTCCCCTTCCGGACAAAGTCACTCACTGCCCTGGATCTCATCAAAGTGTCTTGGCAGGCTGGCCAGCAAGCCCCAAAGATCTAGCTGTCTCTGAGTTAACAATTTTGCAATTACAGGCTTATATCTCCAAGAATCACACAGCTTCATGTTTAGAAATGTTTATATCTTACTGTAGTGAATGTATTTAAATAGCAGTGTTCTCAGTCACTGGCGCAAAAGAAGCTGAGGAAATCATCATCTGGATGTGTGCATAGATATGGTGTAAACTCTAGAAGCATTAGGAAAATGCAGACTGCATAGTTGTTCCAAGAAACACATCGCCACATGTATGATATGTATTTTCACCTTCTGTATTTTCAAGAACTCCTGATGCAAACCTGTTTAAGGATCTGGAGTAAATTATTTTTTGAGAACAAGGTAGAATAATTCCTGCTAGGCCATGGGCCACAATACAATGAAAACATTCATTTGGGAAATGCTTGAAGGAGATAACTGGCTCTCAACCTATTTCCCTCAACATGTTATGTTTTTGAGGATAAACCTTGCCTACATATTAAAGTCATTCACCTGTATGAAGTGTTACCCAAAGGAACATTTTGTCACCTTGCAATATTTTATGTGAGTACTGTGAGAGTAAGACAACACGCGCTATGAAAGAAGAGTTGAATTTCAGTGCATATGCATGTGAGTGCATGCATTTCCCCCTTACAAAATGTGGAGCTCTTATTTTTCTTTGCTATGCTTTGCTTTGTGTTATTTCTTTCTTCCAGTGCCTCCCATTTATTGTACTCCATATTGCTATCTTTTACATATGTTTTTGTAACCTTCTCTTCTATATTCTATGTCTCTTTGAGTAGTGTCAAGAGGAGAACTGTGTATTAATTCTGGAAAAATGGAACAGAAAGAGGTTCAAGTTCTAGGAAATGTCCCAAGGTTGCTAAGATGCTAAGCTATGACTCATTTAAAGATCTGTAGGATCCTGTTCATGACCACGCACTTCCTGTATAAATGGCTGTGGAGATAAATCTTTTGTGATTAATTTCTGCATTCTCTGTGTAAAATAGGAAAATATTCCTTTCATAAGAGGCAGCTTAGCACACATATAGCTCCAATTTTCAATTTGAAAATTCTTTTTTATCATCATTTCTTAATATGTTGATTTAAAAAGAATATTAGAACTTGTCACTGAAATTTTAGGAAAAACAAAGCACCAAAGTCAAAATACAAACACCAGATACACTTTAACTGAGTTTAAAGTGGTAAATTTCACCATTGATAGGCATAATATAATAGCATCTAACCTGAAGCTTAGATCTTAAGCACAATAGGCAACAGGCGATAACCCAGATCCCAACTCAAGGGTCGTTTTTTGTCAGTTAACTTTCTCTGTTGAAAACTTGTTCTGAGTTGGGTACACATGTGGACTATTCTAGAGTACAGAAAATGGGCTCAACCTAGAGATATGATTGAGAAGGGGAGGTTAGAGACAAGTAAAGGGTAAAAAGAAATTGAAGATACATAGAATACCACTGGAAAAACACAAAGGTTCTTGAGATGATGAAGATGGGATTCTAAACCAATAGATGAGAAATGGGGAGGGTAGTTTGTTAGCGGTGTGTAATTATTTGAAATGAAGAGAAAAGCTCAACAAAACCATAGTTTTTTTTTAACTTAGCAGGTTGGAAGGCTGAAAATATTTATTAATCCTTTTCAGCAAAGCATTGAAGACACTGAGATGAAACAGCTATAAAGGCAAGTTTGTTTCTGAGCTGAAATACTTTACTATCTGTAGGGTAAGAGATGTCATCTGTGTCATATATATATATATATATATATATATATATATATATATATATATATAAAACTTTGAAAGAACTCAAAACAACCCTTCTATGTGATCTTAGTTCCAATATATTCTTCAGGGTTTTTGCCACTTTATTTTAAAATAATTCTTTTATTCTTGTATATATTAAGAATAGTATGATTCTTTTGTTGTTCTTGTTTTAATAGTGGATTGCTAAACAAGTTTGGAAAATCTTAGTAATAAAGATGATCCCAAGGCAGAGAATAGTAAGTGGACAATTTTCATAAACTAATCTGATGTTAGCTATATGATATATCATTGGAAAAGTTGGGGTTTTAAGGGTGGGCTATGGCAACAATAATTTGTGGTTGCTTGCCTTGCTTTCTGTAATTAGAAGTTAATTGGGCTGAACTGGAGAGTCATTCTGCACAATAGGATGTTACTGAGGTCCTTATTGTCTAGCCAGCTCAGTCAGGGCTGGGACAGATACCTGGCTATTTGTCCTCTGGGCTTCCCCTTGTGCAGCCTCTTCCTATTCTAAGTTGAAGGCCAGTGTTAGGAGCATATCAGTCAGGAATGCTGGGTCACTGGTAAACACATACTGATGGTCAAGCTATGAGCTTCAGTTTTCTCTTTTAGAGTTTCTCATTGCCCATCTACCTACAAAGGATGACTATCTGTACTCTTGTGATTTGTTACCATTAAGGGACTTTTATAATGAAAGGCAAGAGCTCTGGTCTTACCTCATGCCCCAGGTAATGTTTCTAAAATATATACAAATGTTCTGATGGGTCCAACAGCAAGAACCCTTGCAACTTCCAGGAGTACATGGAGTCACACTTCTGGTCTTCAGTCTCCACCTGTAACTCTAGGGTAGGAGTAGGCAGATCCCAGTTCCAATGACCAGACAGTCTAGGCAAGTGGTAAGCTCTGGGTTGAGCAAAAGACCAAAAGACATTGTGGAAGTGGAGAGAGCAATGGAGAAATACACTTGATCCCAACCCCTGGCTTCTCATAACCTGTTGTAAGTTCACCCACATGCAGATATACACAAAACATGCATAAATACAAACACCACATATGTACACATAATGTTCTTAAAATGAGAAAAGATGCTCAATATTGTACTTAATCAGCAATGGACAGGACACAAGCTAAAAGAATGACTAGAATCTACAAAACTAAATATATTCAATGCTGACAAGAACACTGTGCAAAGCAATTAAGGTTCATTGCTAGTGGGATTGTTAAATGCTATAACCACTTCTGAAAACTGTTTGGAAACTTCTAACAAAGCTGAGGACATGACTTATTTAACACCTGCAAAGAAAGTGTTCTCCTGTCACTATGAAATTATGTGCATAATAGTTGGCATTTTGTTTACATTCTCATATATTCCCCCAAGAAATTTATGCTAAAAAGACATAAAATCCTGTTTTCTCTGGTAAGAGATCATGTCCAAAGACCTTCTAGTTTTGTGTGATCCAGCTTGAATATAGAAACTCAGACACTTTTCATCTCTCTGGCTGTAATTCACACACACTCTTAGCACACACCTATAATCCCAAACAATGGTGTTTAATTGAGGTGTGCACAAAGTGACAAATCAGAGAAAAATTTGGCAGAATATGCCAGAGACAAGATATGCTCAACTCTCAGGAGAACAGATAAAAAGAAAAGGCTACTTAAGACCAGTGCAGAGAGAGAGAGAGAGAGAGAGAGAGAGAGAGAGAGAGAGAGAGAGAGAGAGAGAGAGAGAGAGAGAGAGAGAGAGAGAGGAGAGAGAGGAATTGTGTTCAGTGTAGTTGAGTGTATTTGTGGTACTACAGTCAGTGCAATCAGTGCAGTTCAGCTAGAGAAGTTCAGAAGCAGTTTTTCCAAGTTGAGTAATTGAGAAAGGAGCCAGGTTGAACCAGTCAGCTTAGAGAAGTGTTTGAGCCAGAACAGCAGAGTTGAACCAACCCACCAGAGTTCACAAAGAATGAGCAAGGTTGAGCTTATTCAGCAGTTAAATCTTGGAGGCTGAAACATTCTAGGCCTAGGATAGCAAACAGAGGCAGGTAACTGAAATCTTCAAGGGCTGGGCTTGCATACTACATTGTATGGAAGATAGAAGCTTCCTAGGCTTCAGGATAGTTAGATAAAAGTGCTCTGGGCTCATTCAGCCCAAGTCTTGTATATATAAAGCGCTTGGGTATGGCTCTCATGTCTGAGAAAATAAAAGCAGTATTTATATCTGGTGACCAACATGGTTGGAGGAAAAAAACAACATGATTGTAGGAGAAATCCCACCAATGTTTCAGAAAGCAGGGGATATATGAAAGAAACATTGCAGAGAACTGGAGACATCTGAAAGAAAACTGCGGAGGTGAAATTCACCTGGGATCACCTTGAGAGGAACCACCAGTCCTAGGAGTCTGGCTGGATGATTAAAGAAACTTGGGAGACGCTGAAAACAGTGGGAGCCTATAGGTCAGAGCAAGGAAGGACACAGGAGACTGAGACAGTGAATCACAGTGAGCCATCCCCCAAAGACAATTTTATTTGTGTAGACAGACTTTTTCTACATTGAAAAATTGGGAACTCTGCTTCAGATCCCTTAAGAACAAGGGTAGGAGTTGAAGGGATAGAAATGTTAGTTGTAAAACCATTGCAGTTTTGACCACCAAAGTAAACTCCTTCCTAGTTTAAATTACAATCTTTATGTATTTATTCTAAAAATAAAAAGGTTGAAAAAAACCTGTGAAACAAGAAAAATGACTATGTGAGACAAGAACATTTGAAATGGGATTGTAGACAAGGCATTCTTAGAGACTCCTCTGGAAAACCTCAGCCTTCCTGGGTTCATAGAAAGTGTGGTAAGGGTAGGTATTTGATTAGTGAATGCAGATCAAGAAGAGATATTTGAGGTAATTCTTTACAAATTGGAAACGCCCTACAAGATAATCCTTCAAATATGGGAAACTCTCTAAGGAGAAGATTTGGTGATACCAAGGCAACAAACACCACAAGCCAGGTTATTTCTTGTCATCAATCCACAGAGCAACTAGAGAAAACTAAACTCAGAATCAGAGACCTAAGGCCTGCTACATAAGGCAACACTGTTCTGTACTTAGCCACAAGTAGGCCATTAATTAAGAGACAAAACAAGAAATTCTGGAGGAATTGGAAAACCAACATCCCTACCTACAAAATGATTAATTGGCAAGTTTATGTGTGTAGAGCAATGTCCCTTCAATAAAGAAAAATTACAGGAACATAAGCACCTGGTATGAGAGCAGCTGGAAGCTCGGCATATAGACCATTCTACAAGTCCTTGGAATCCTGCATGTGTCTTTAAAATGAAATCTGGAAATTGGAGAATGTTGACTGACTTAAGGCATATAAATAAACTGATCTATCCTATGAGACCAGTAAAATCTGGAATTTTTATTTTCTTGTCATGTCGGGTTTTACCATAGATCTCTGGGCTATTCAGTCTCAGGTTCCTGTCTACCCAGGCAATGTAGGACATGGGCTTCCTCTTATGGCTTAGGCCTTAAATTAGACTAAACCAGAAAACTGCGGCCACTCCCACAAGTTCTGAGCTAGTATTGTCACTTCTTGCAGACAGGGAAGAATGTAAGTGGAGGGTTTTGAGGCTGGGTTGGTGTTCAGCTTTCTCTTTCCATAGTCTCAACGGTACCTTCTTGTGCCAATGAGAACACAGAATTGACGATTCATTGCAGGCACCAGCTGAGCTCACACTGTATGAATGCTATTCTTGGCATGCTGTCAGCTGTCAGAGAACAACATTCTAAACAACATAAGCTCTCCACAGGGTTTCCTAGTCCAAAAACTCAACTGAACTAAACCCAGGTCCACCAAAAGAAGTCTGACTATAAAATATGACCAGTTCAGTTCAGACTCTTTCATTACTAGGAGTCCTCACTAGGATCTTCCTCATAGATTCCAAAAAGTTTCCACTGGACCGGGTTTCCACACAGCCTCAATGTTCTCCAATCCCAGCTGTTTCTTTTTGCATTCTCTTCATCTATCCCTAGCCCTTCTGCTTTTGTCCCCATCAGCCCCCAATTCACACAAAAAATTTATTCTGTTTTCCCTTTCCAGGGAGGTCCAAAATAATGGTACCACAATTGTTATTAATTCGATTTAGAAGGTTAACCACATATTTTATTTCGAAGTACTAATCAGTTATTTTAAATGTTAATACTTTATACATTCCTATCACAAGGGACATGGTTTTGTAACTACAGTGGTTCAAGGTGGCCAGAGGAGAACAAAAGTTCACACTGAACTGGAGCTATGCTTTGTCCTGAACTACTTGACATAGGTGCCAGGAACTAAACTTTGCTCCGCTGAAAGCGTAGTTTGCACTTGTAAGTGCTGAGCTATTTCTCCAGCTCCTATAATTAGATATTTAAACAAGTACAGAGGAACAAAAGAAGGGCACCTCAGGAATTAATATCAGACCACAGAACAAATCAATTTCAGGATTATTAAGTAACATCATAGTCTTGTAAAGAATTAGGTTTATCCAAAGCTATTAAAATTTAAATATAATTTATATAAAATATATACTTTTATATAAATATATAATATATGATTTTTATAAAATTATATTCTATATAAAATGTATATGTAATTTAAATTTTCATTTTGTATCTAATTTCAATAAATTAACTTGCTTCCCATTTTTAAATCATTTTTTGTGAGCAAGCTATTGTTTCCTGTTTAGTTGAATGCATTCTTATTTGAAGTAAATCTTATCATTAAAAGAATTTAAAGCGATCATGCTTCATTTTCTGTTCTTAAAGGCAAATGAATATTTGAGTAAGTACTGTATTATTGTAAATTTATATGTGTGTACTATCGACTTTAAAATGATAAGCTAATTCACTAAATATATGGTGAATGATACTAATAGAATAAATGCATATTATGGGTGATATTTCTGGCATTCTATTGACCAGAGATACAACACAAGGTACTCACCTTTAGTATTAACTTCCCCTGTATTACTTTATGGAACATTACCATATACTTTATAAATGGAATTTAAATAATACTACATCTATATCTGACATATTTAAGCTTTTTTTTCTTTTCTGGTTGGATTTCTTTAAAATTTTTATAATTAACATAATGTACTGTTTTAGGAGACCTTTAACTGAGAAGAACAAAGGGATGGATACAAGTCCCAGCTTCAGAATCCATAAACTACCTTCCCATCAAAAGTGCATTAGCTACTCTGAAAGTCTTTGTTTCTTATGTATGTTATTCATATTGCAAGTTACAATAAGTTATGAAATGGTCCCAAGCTGGAAAATTATGAAAGAATGAAAAGATTAAAAAAATCATAAATATTTGTGAGACAAATAACACAAGTACTGTATTATCAAAGAACTTTATTTTAAATCCTGAATAAACCATCACACTATTATATCTTATAGCTTCCTAGTGTGAAAGCTTTAATGGTGTATCTAATTATGTTTTAAAAGAAATCCAAAGCCTCATATTCTTTAATTATATCAAGTACATGATTAAACAGTTGTATTTTCTTTAGAGTGAACAATTTCAGAGGATTCCTTGAAAATCATTGCCCTGATTACACCGGCAGTGTTTTCTGAACACCTCGTACATTACCACGTTAAGATATTCACAGATGTGGTTATTGTTGTCCCTATATCATTGTTGGTTATTAAAGTACTGGCATTTACTGAGAAGTTATAAGAGAAGGAAGAATCAATCAACACGTTGTTTGCACATCCTTCAGAATAGGTTAAATTTCAAAACATAGATGTGAAGGAATCTTTTATTCTTTGGAAATTTTGTTATAATTAAAATGCAATCAAACAAGTGACTGATTTGTTCTATGACACGTTGGGAAGAACTGAAATCATGAACTCATAAATCCACTGATACTGACAGTTTGAATAGTTTTCAACATATGTTATCAGGCATGGCATGTACTTTTCTCTAAACTTTCTGATACTGAAAATTAAGTTTCAGAATACTCAAATTTTCCTGTTATTTTAAACTTTAATCTCCAAATTCATAATCTTCACCTGAATATTAAATTGGAAATTTTATTGTAACAAATCCTATTATAATCAATAAATAAATTATCTGCCAGTAACAGGACTCAGTGTTTTCTTTTTCTGCTCTCTTCTTTTTATTAAATTTTTATTTTTTTATATTAATTGCAGTTCATTCACTTTGTTTTCCCGCTATAGCTCCCTCCCACATTCCCTCCCAATCTCTCCCTCCCTCATCTCCTTCCATGCCCCTCTCTAAGTCCACTGATAGGGGAGGTCCTCCCCCCTAGCCTATCAGGTCTCATCAGGACTCAGTGTTTTAAAAATGTCAAGTGTGATTTCCTTAGTGTCTTCCTAGAATACATGCTAGAAGGAGAGAACTGACAACTGAAATTTGTTCTCTGATCTGCATGTGCATGACATGGCACATGTCTCCCTATGCCCCCACTAATAATAATGATAATATTGTCCTTTTTATTATTATTACTATACAATCTTAAAAAGTTGATCAATTTTTACTCTAACATGGTGGCACATAGCAGAGTTCCCAGCATTTGCAAGGGTAAGAAACAAATATGGTGAGTTGTAAGATAGTCTGGACTGAAGAAGGGGTTCTTGCCTCAAAAGTGAATGATTAACCAAATTATATCATAATTATTAAAACTATTAATATTGTTTTAAAAATTGAGTTGGTTTGGTTCTAACTAAAATTCAAGCCACTGGACGTAGCTAAGAGACTTTTTTTTTTGATGATCAGGTTATTTGAAAGGGAAGATAGAGTCAAACTGTCATTGTGACCTTCCAGTAGCAACCTGATAACATGAAGATCAAAAAAGTATTTTCTTTTGCCTGCCTAGCTTTTCTCTTGCTGTGACTATCCATCAAGTGGCTATCATTGTTATTGCTGCTCTATTCCTTCACTGACATCAGTAATCCAGCTTCTTCAGCTTTCCATCATAAACTGAACACAAGCAATTTTCTAGGAATCCCACAGGACTTCAACACAACATGGACTAATGAGGTAGGCATCCTTGTTTACTGAGCAAAGACTATGTTCTCTGTCTGCCTGGTGTGACACAGCTATTGTTTAACTACTCAGACTTTATTATATAAGACAATTTAATGTATCTTGATTTAATGTATATTCAGTTAGTTCTGTTCCTGTAGAGAACGCTGACAAATAAAGATAAATACTTTAAAACGTCTGGAATAAGATTTCCTGACCAAAGCAACTTAAAGGAGAGGGCTCATTTTGACTCATAGTTTGAAGGAAGAGACCTTTATAGTGGTAAAATTAAGAAGTACTGGTATAAAGAAATCAAGGAGGCTGATCACATTTAATTCACAGTGAAATTCTCCTTATATATTGAAAATAATGAAATCATCCATCCTGGAAGTGTCAAAGGCCTTCCTTACCATTGGTTTGGTACATTTACTGTGATACCCTTAAATAGTACTCTGGATGATGATCATGAACTTGTTTATTCAGTATAAGAAAATAAATAGTCTTGTTCAATTATTTCGGTACACTCTGAAAACTTCCAAAGCTGCTGTTATCAGTTATCACTAAATTCAGACATGTTTTCTGAGATTGATACTCCAACCAAGGACCATTTATGGAGATAACCTTGAACCCCGACAACCCCTGGCATAGATGTAGCCCATGGCAGCTCAGTCTCCAAATGTGTGTCCTAGCAATGGGAGCAGGGACCATCTCTAACATGAACTCAGTGGCTGGATCTTTGATCACCTCTCTCTGAGGCAGGAGCAGCCTTTACCAGGCCACAGAGGAAGACATTGCAGCCAGTCCTGATGAGACCTGATAGGCTAGGGTCAGATGGAAGGGGAGGAGGACTGCCCATACCAGTGGATTTGGAGAGAGGGATAGGAGGAGGAAGGCAGGTGAGATTGGGACAGAAAAGAGGAGTGGATTATAGCCAGGATACAAAGTGAATAAACTGTAATTTATAAAAAGATAAATAAAGTTTTATACAGTGAAAAAAATTTTAAAAAATCAAATGCATTGGCAGAACTCACAAACCCTCACTGCTCGTTGGCCTCTAATGAATATTTTAACGTTTTTTAAATATAAATCACAGGTTATGTACTTTATATCCCAGCCATACCCCCTCCCAGAGTCCTTCCCTATCCTCCCCCATCCTTCCCTCATGTCCTCCCTGTCCCTTTCCAAGTCCAATGATAGGGGAGGACCTCCTCCCCTTCCATCTGACCCTATCAGGTCTCTTCAGGACTGGCTGCAATGTCCTCTTCTGTGGCCTAGCAAGGCTGCTCCTCCCTCAGGGGGCGAGGGGGTTGAAGAGCCAGCCATTGCTTTCATGTCTGAAATAGTCCCTGTTCTCCTTACTAGGGTACCCACTTGGATATTGAGCTACCATTTGTTACATACAAGCAGTGTTTCTAGGTTATATCCGGAGAAACAGTCTCATAAAGGACGCCTCTGCCCTGATATATTTGGTCCTTGTAGAGCTCCTGTCCTCTCCAGGACATACTAACTCCCCCATCTTTCATATGATTCCCTGCACTGTGCCAAAGGGTTGGTTATGTGTCTTAATATTTGTTTTGATACCCTGCTAGGTAGAGTCTTTCTGAGGCCCGCTGTGATAGGCTTTTGTCCTGCTACTTGTTTTCTCCTACATCCAATGTCCATCCCAATTATCTTTCTAAGTGAGGATTGATCATCTTACCCCAGGTCCTCTTTCTTGTTTATCTTCTTTAGGTATATAGATTTCAGTATGTTTATCCTATCTTACAGGTCTATATAAATAAATATATACCATGTGTGTCTTTCTGCTTTTGGGATACCTCACTCAGGATGATCATTTCCAGGTCCCACCATTTGCCTGCACTGCAAATTTCATGATTTCCTCATTTTAAATTGCTGAGTAGTATTCACTGTGTAAAAGTACCACAATGTCTGTGTCCATTCCTCAATGGAGGGACATCTGGATTGTTTCCAGGCTCTGGCTATTACAAATAAAGCAGTGATGAATATAGTTGAGCAAATGTCTTTGTGTACTTGAACATCTTTTGGATATATGCCTAGGAGTGGTATAGCTGGATCTTGAAGAATCACTATTCCTAATTGTCTAAGAAAGTGCCAAATTGATTTCCAGAGTGGTTGTACAAGTTTACACTCCAACCAGCAATGATTTCTATATCTCTCTTTTTGTTTTCATATTTCCTCCCATATAGGTGACACAGGGTATTTTCTAATTCTGGCACATATCCAGGCTGAGCCTGTTCCCTAACATCACTTCTCTTACCTGGACTAGTTTTTCTCTGCTTGAAGATGTTTATTTTCTCAGAATGTGCTACCATTTTAGGACAGTTGGTGTCAACTGTCAGATGGATAGAATCAAGAATTACCTGAGAAATGTGATTTGGGGGATTCTTGAGGGTGATTATCTTGATTAACATTATCTTAATTTAGTGCTGGACCATTTCTTGGGTTTCTGTCATGGCCTGTCAACATGGAGAAACTGATCTGAGCACTAAAATGTATTCATGTTTCTGTTTCAAATTACAGATGTGACCAGCTCCCATATGCTCCTGCTGCCTTGATTTCCCCACAAGCAAAAAAATGAAACTTTCTTTTAAAAAGCTAACAATAACAAAAATATTACGAAATGTGTGAATTGCCTGAAGTCCATGACATATCACTGTGTCAGTATCATGCAGCAGCCCTGCTACCACCTCCAAATAGGAAGTTTTAATCACTTCAGACAATGTAATTACTCTCTGTACGTACTGTGCTACTCACAAATTTGACAATGGCAGTAGTTTGCTGTGACACCTACAGCTAAATTCTGCTTTTTCCCTCACTTAAGCATTAGAATTACGGAGATTAAAGGTAGGGAAACAAAACTGAAAATCCTCAAAGTCATGACAATTTGAATAGTTTCAGTATACCTTATCAGGAATGTCATGTATTTTTTTCCTAAAATTCCTATTTTGGCTAATTAGAGTCTCTTCCTCTGAGACTTCACTCTTATTTGAAGCTATCATATGCCTTCTTAAATATAAGTCTTCAACTCTGCCTTCTATATGAAAGAGAGAAGGAGAGAAATAGAGACAGAGCAAACTTGATTTCTGTCAAAGATTCTGTCTTTTTATTTGGAGAAAAAGTTTTGTTTATTTATCAAATGCTAGCAAACATTTTCCCATACTGTACATCAGACTCAGCTACTTTCTACTTTTAACCTTGGCTACCAACCTTGGAAGTTCATGTGATATATTTCCTTATGAATGTGACCTCTATATCCAAAAACAAGGTGGACTTCCTGATTAGCATTAGAGTTTGAGAGTTCTTGAAATAGCATGCTGAGGAATTTTTTTTTCCACAGGATTTCTGGAAACATAAAAGGAAAGGCAAGTACATATTAGGTGATCTAGGTTGTGATGAGCTTAACCCTAGTCTCCAAAGAAACTGTCTTCATAAAGTGTAAATTGAGTTTGTTTCATTGAAGATGGGATGTCCCTCAGCTGAAGAAGGAATAAATAAAATATGATTCCTTTACACAGTGAAGCTTATTTAGCTGTTATATATGGCGTCATGAAACATGGATGCAAATAGATGGAAGTAGAAAATATTACCCTGAGTGAGGTAAACTAGCACCAGAAAGATAAATATGGTATATATTCACTTATATGTGGATATTAATTAAATGATAAATAAGCTATAATCTGTATAACTAGAGACATTAGGTATAGAGGATAACTCTAAAGTGTACACAAGGATATCCCTAGGAAGGAAAATAGAACAGATTTTATGAATAGATGGGGGTAGGCTGGGATGTGAATAACTGTGTCATGTGGGGAGGGGGATGGAAGAATGTGGGACAACACAGCTGGGGTTGAGGGGCATTTAAGCGATCATATGGAAGCCTAATGCAATGAAAACTTCCCAAAATATATGAAGATGAGCCAATGAGGTCTCCTAATAATGGTGGGTACACTCTCTCAAATGGCCACCTCTTGTTATCAAACAAGGATTCCCCTAATAGGACTTGGTTACACTCAGATTAATTGTCGAAGGAGGCCCCATGGAAGTACTTAAACAAACAAAGCCATTGCTGAGACAGTGGGCTGTTATCTACAAACTGACAGTTCTCTCCCATTGCTGAAGACAACACATGTACATGCATTGTACATGTAGAAGTTGAGCTGGTGCCTATATGGAGCCTTCAGCCTTATGTTCTAACCTTTTTGGTACAGGAAGGTAATCTGCAGGCTACCAAAAGAGAAAGATAAACACCAACCCAGCCATAAAATCTTTGAGCTATAATCTATCTTACTTGCAAGGTATGCCATGTCAATGGTGACATAGAATTGTGGGAATAATCAACTAATGTCTAATTTGACTTAAGGCTCTCTTCATGAGATGCAACCCATACATGACACCCATTGGGTGACTAAGAATCAGATACCACATAGCCTAGAGCCCTAGAGTAAAGCCAAACACTATTCTCTCTCTAAAAAAAGAGTAAATAAAATTACTCCTAATAATTTTCTGATATAATCTTTTATCAGTGCTTATTCATTCACCAGAGAAGCTTCCTCCAGCAGTAGATCTGATGCAGAGATCCATAGCCAGAAACTGTGTGATGGGAGAATTTAAAAGGGATGTCTCCATTAAATTCCTCCTTTTAGAGCTCAGGGAACCATACAGAAAAGCAGGTTGAAATAGTGTAAGAGCCAGAGTGGATGGAAGACACGAGGAGAACTAGAATTTATGAATCACCTAGAGCACGGATCATATGAGCTAGCAGAAACTAAGAAGCAAGCAATAGGCCTACCAGGTGCTCGGCATATAGATTATAACTTTTAAATTAATGTTTTTATGGGACTTCTGAGTTTGAGAGGCAGTGAGTCTCTGATATTTGTGACTTCTCTTGAGACTCCTGTCCTCTTGTTGGGTTGCTATTTCCAACTTCTATATGACAGGTTTTGCTTCATCTTTTATTTTATTTTATTTTGGTTGTTGTAGATGGCATTTTATTTCCTCAGATGAGGGGGTGAGATGATAATCAGACCTAAACTGTATGAATTCATGAGTTGGGCTGAGTCCTCATGCTTCTATCTAACTGTCCATAGGTCTAAGCCTAGAAGCTTCTAACATCCTTATAATTCAATCTTTGGTAAACCCAGTTTTGAAGGCTCCGGCTTCCAGTCTAGATCTACTAACTTAGTTCTAAAATGCTTTCAGCCTCTGCTGAAATAAGCTCTGCTGAATAAGCTCACCATTTCTAGTTCTTTCTGAGCTCTGGCTGGCTGGTTCAATTAAACTAACTGTTCTGGCCTAAAATTCCTGTCCCAGATGAGTGATTCAACTGGCTTCTATCTACTTCTTCCTGAATTTATTTGCTTGGAAAAATTGCCTCTGAACTCCAGGAACTGAAATAACTGCAGGAATTCAACTGTATGCAACTGAACTGCATCAAACTTTATCGTACTTCCTAACTTTCTTGTACTGTCCTCACAAACTCTCTACACTGTCTCCATGAACTTTATTGTATGCCTGTACTGTACTCTCCTCTTCTCTCTGTATAGTCTTTCCATTTCTCTTCCTCTTGGTATGCTGCTTTTAATCATTTTTCTATCTTTAACTCTTTCTCTCGGGAGAGTTGGAAATATCCTATCTCCGCCTCATTACGTCAAATCTTTCTCTGTTTCATCACTTAGCCTGTCCCTCAATTAAATGTGGTTGTTTGGGATTACAAGTGCGCACTAAAAGTATGTCGTATTCCAAACCAAAGGGATTAAAGTTGTGTCATTCCAGCCGGAGCACACAGATCTAAAATATCTTTGGATGCGATCCCTTGTCAGAGCAGCCATTGCTGTATTAAAATTCCTCTATATGTCATTATCCCTTAGAAGTCTGTTCTTTTCTGGTGAAAGACAGAAATGGAGTGGATCCAGAGGGAAGGGCATGTAAGAGAAACTTGGAGGCGTAGAAAGATGAAAAAATATAATCAGATTATGTTGTAAATAAAAATAAGAAAATAAGAAGATAGGCATAGGGATAAATACATAGATAGACAAATGGATAGACTGATAGGCAGATAGATGATGGAGAATCTGATGAAATGTTTTTTAAAGTCATGTTCAGGGCTTCTACCAATAAGGAGCACATTTAATTTTCAGATTTTGGCATTATTCCAAATCATTATGTTACCAAATAAAAATAAATAAATAAATAAATTGGAGATGGGGTAATGGAGCTAACTACCCACTTCAGTTTTGTCAGTGTTTCCAAAGGAGGAGTAATCTAAATTGCTTGGTATTGCAGCTTCTATTACTGTGTCAATTTTCAGGAACGGCACTGATTGCCATCACTTGTCAGCAAGCCATATTAGTGAATGGGTGTTTTCTGAATCTGCTAAACTGTACATATCTTTTTCTAGCAGGACACTGATGTCATGCTAGGGCCCAACAGGATATGGAGAATGGGAACTTGTTTGCAATGATTGATATTTTGAATGAAATTTTTGAAAGGGTACTTTGAAACACAGTACAAGATATACTAAAACTTCAAGGGTATGGAGGCTATTGAAGCTGTGAATAAAATAGAAGTGAGAAAACAAAACATAACAAAACACTAAGAATCTTGACACAGCCAATCTGATAGGAAAATACCATTGTGAAGGTGTGGAGGCAAGTGTGGGAATTGCCTAAAAGTTTGTCTATTGAAGTAAAACCACGAGTCATTAAAAGGGATTAGTGGAAATAAGTCTTTGTGAAAAGTCAGATGATCTGATTTTTATAATCAAGACACACGGTGGAAGAGAAGAAATTCTTCCCAAGTTGTTCTCTGACCACCATACTTATGCTGTGTTTTACACACATACACACGTGTGCACACACGCACACACACAAATAAATAAAAATGTATTTAAAATAAAATCGCTAAATTGTAAATATTTTCAGAATGAAACATTGGCTAAATGATAGAATATAAAGCAATCCAACCTGGAACTGCTGCTCAGATGTTGTCCATGGCAGCTCAGTATCCAAGCAGGTTCCCTAGTAATATGAACTGGGACTGTCTCTGACATGAACTCAATGGCTGGCTCTTTGATTACTTCTGCCTGAGGGAGGATCATCCTTCTAGGCCTAAGAGGAAGACAATGTAGCCAGTCCTGATGAGGCCGGATAAGCTAGGGTCAGATGGAAGGGGAGGAGGACCTCCCCAATTGGTGGACTAGGGGAGAGGCATGAGAAGAGATGAGGGTGGGAGGGTAGGCTTGGGAGGGAATGAGAGGGGGCTATAGCTGGGATACAAAGTGAATAAACTGTAAGTAATATAAAAAATTTAAAAAGAAGTATAAATAAATCAATATAAATACATGTTTGTTTGTTTGTTTCTATTTAAGATTATTTTCTTGAGGAGTGTGAGGTAGGTAGAGGTGAGGGACACTTCAGTCTCTCCAGGCCCCACGAGGAGGAACAGATCCCCTCCCATCTACTAAGGGGCTCACCCTGTACTATGGGGGACTTGGGCAAATTCTGCCCCAAAGGGTAAAAGGAGGGTGTGAAATGGCGTTACCGGAATGGTGCTGCTGCTGGGTGCCAGGGCCTTACACAGCTGCAGGAGGAGACCAAGGAAGTGTTGGCTTCATAAGATCCCCAAACCTCGGGGGTCACAGTGGCAGTTCGGTCTCATACAACAATTCAGTGATGCACACACAGGTGAAGGTCATCTGTTCAGGGTCCTTCAACTGTTCACTAACAGATCCAATGACAGGTGAGGTCTCTTCCAGCTTGGAGGCAGCTGCTTAGCATTCGTGGCCCCCAGGCCAGCATGTTGCAAATCTGTGCAATGAAAGGACTGCTCTGGTTCTTGATTTGGGTAAAGCAGCCCAGACCCTGCTTCAAGACGGTGGGGATTTCTGGGGCCTGAATGTAAGGCTAGCGAGTACTATGTTGAACACCACCACTGAGAAGTTCGTGCTGTTCACTAACCTCATGATGTCGGCATATCTCATGGCCTCATAGATTCCAGGGAATATGCTCAAAGACTGTTGTATCGTCTTCTGGCCTATGCTCAGTGAGCTGTCTTCCTCGAAGAATTTGTCAAGGAGCTGTGCCTCTTCCAGGCTGGGATCTATCCACATAGCAAAGTGGTTGCCATAGCCTTTTAACTTGGAGGACTTCTCATCAAAAGGTTCCGAGATGTTGTGAACTGCATCTGTGGAAATGGTTAGGACACTCTCACATCCCTTAGACAACCGGACATCCAGGCTAAAGCTGCAGGTAGTCTTACCAATGCCTTGTCCTGGACGAAGATCCACTTCAGACTACAGAGTTGCATGATATTTCTAAGAGTGGATTCCACGTCAGGCGCATCCTCAACCCCTACCGGGCAGCTCTGCAGCCATCTTGGGGCCCTCTAAATGGATGTTACTAACATATCACATATATTGTTAAATTTTTATGGTGCCGTATTTGGTGTGCTTACTCTATAAACACTCTGTGTATAAAAAACACATATCTGAGTGTTTTTAACATATGACTAAGCAGTGATAAAAGCAATACAACCTAAAATTTGTTGATCTCATATGTTCAGGTACCTAGGCTTTAATCAATATGTTTCGGACATAATAGTTGTTGAACAGTCACAGCGGTTGGATGCCATTTATATTTTCTATTATGAGCTACACATTACCATCTTCTATTGAATAACAGTGTTGCTAATGATTGTAGATTTCATTGCTGTTGGTTTGCATATGTCCTTTGTATAAGTCTTTTTTTTTTTTGCACAATGCATGCCTTATATTGCTGAAGTATGTTTTAAGTACACTATACAATATTTATAGCAAAGTAAAAAAATAAAAAAAAGAAAAGTGCCCTTAGATATTAAACATATATTGGATTACCCAAGGAAAATCTTTAAATTTAAACAAATTTAGTGTTTGAGGTTTGTTGGGGCAGTATGGTTACTTTTGTACATCAGTTATAACTGTTGAAGTGTTTTGACCTCTTCTGCCTGAATGCCAGAAGAGGGCATCGGATTTCACAGATGGTTGTGAACCACCATGTGGTTGCTGAGAATTGAACTGAGGACCTTTGGAAGAACAGCCTGTGGTCTTAACCTCTGAACCATCTATCCAGCACCCATGTTTTGACTTTTAAAAGCATATTCTAATGAAATAATTTCAAATGTTTGAAAGTTAAAAAGAAAAATAATTTTAAAAACCATTTTGTTATTCTACAGAAATATGTAAACACAATTTGTTTTGTCAAAAATATCAAAATGGAAAGAGGAATACAACACACAAAAAGAAAAGATGAAAAACAGTTATATTCTTCAAGAGTTACAGTATAACAGAAGTACATAAGTACTATTTTAATGGACAAATATTTCTGATGACTATAGTGTTAATGAATTTTACCACTTAAATCTCCAAGGAGACAGCTTATTATTACTATTGTCATATTAATAGAAGTTAAGTATATAGTAGCTGAAAAGCTGGGATTTGTTATATAATGATCCATCAGACACATTTTTTCAGCCTTTATGTTATTAGGTCCTAGTAGTTTTTTTTCGAAGAAGAAAGAATGAATCTTAACTGTTCATTTCTTCATTCCTTCATCTGCCCTCAAAATCATATATGCTAGCTAATAAAGCATAGACCATATATGACATAAATAGCAATAAAACTAATATTTCACAAATATTTGAGTAAGGATGCTACAAATAAGTGACATTGATAATTATTCTTACCTCATGGCTATGAGCGTTCAAACTCATATTTACGGTCATGTTATATTTCACTTTAGAATGATCAGCGAATGAAGATGTGTGTCTTCATTTATGTTTAGGAGAGAGCAGAACTTGTCCTTAGTTGTATCAATGGTTAATTACCAATGTCAACACGCACACACAAATACACACACACTCGCATATTTCCTGTAAGAAAGTGTATAATAAAGCAGCTCAGGGAAGTAAGTGTGCTTTCAATGAAATGATGTAGACAAAATTAATTTATATTTTTAAATAGATTACTCAATTTACAAATATATTTTGTAATGTGTCTTTTTAATGTAAATTTAAACATGTCTTTTTTAACCATCTATGTGATGCACCTAAGCATGTATATATTCATGTACAATAATTACATTTCTATATGTTTATTAATATTTTATTATATATAATTTACTTGTTAATTTTTAAATTTATTTTTATTTTATGTGTATGAGTGTTTGCCTACATACTTACACATAGACTGTATGAAAACCTTGTGCCCGTGTAAGCCAGAAGAGGTTCTTAGGTGACCTGGGAGTGGAGTTACAACTTATTACTTTTTAAAAATTTAATACAATTTATTCACTTTGTAGCCCAGCTGTGTCCCCTCCCTTCTCACAATCTCACAATCTCATCCTTCCTCCCTCATCTCCCTGCCACTCTCCAAGTCTACTGATAAGGGAGGTCCTCCTCCCCTTCTATCTGACTCTAGCCTATCAGGTCACATCAAGACTGGCTGCATTATCCTCCTCTGGGGCCAGGCAAGGTTGCCCCATATCTCTTCAACATAGTTTTTAAAGTCCTTGCTAGAGAAGTCAATGAAAGGAGATCAAGGGGATTCAAATCAGAAAGGAAGAAGTCAAAGTATCACTATTTGAAGCTGATATGGTAGTATACAGGCACTTTTGAGCCACTGTTTCAGTGCTAGGACTCACAACCAGAGAACTGCTTAATCTCAAATAGCCAATTAACACCTGAATTAAATAAAATTGTGTGATTTTTGGAACATGATTTTTCACTCATTTTCTTTTGTCAAATTCTAGCAAATGACTAGTTTTCATTAGGCATTGCAAACAAAATATTTAAGTATTAATTGCATGCCAGTTAAAACACAATGGTAATATAGCTTTCCATCTTTGCCACACTTTTCATTAATTACATGATTTCAGTAAAATTAAAACTGCTTTTGGGAAGAAACCAAATGAGGCAATTCATAAATTTGTAATGAGCACAGGATATGTGGCTTCAGTCTTCTTCAAGGCTAATGGTTTTTGAGCATCAATATTCAGACAACCACCAGAAGCCTTTGCTGGAATGAAACAAACCTAAATTCAATTAAAATAAATTCTACAATATCCTTCTTAAGGATGTGACCCCTGGTAGCTACACCACTCCCTAATGGAAGTCCACTCATACAAGAAGCATAACTTGGACTTGAAACAGACACAAAACAGACGACAAAGTTAGATGGGTAGTGAGGGGTGAGTGTTGATCTAAGGGGATTTAAAGGCAAGAGTTGAATGCTATCAAAATTCATTGTATAGATTACTCTATGAACTAATAAAAGTTATAAATTAAAAAAATAGAAATTGACTTAGAGGATTTCAAGTAGATCACAGAGTTAAATGGTCTATGTGATTTCAGCAAGTCCAAGCCCTAAGTCTATACAGACTAAGAACTCTAAATTTCTGTCTATGGACAAGTAAGAAAAGATATAATATCACCAACTATCTGTTGGTTAGGAGCTGGCAGGCTGGATTGGGCCATAGAGTAATTTTTTTAATTAATATATGTATGTATTTATTTATATAAAATTTTAAAAATGTTATTTATTATTCATTATAATTTATGCACTTTGCATCCTGGCAGTGACTCCATTCCTCCTCTCCTTCCAATCCCACCCTCCCTTTCTCATCTCCCTATGCCCCTTCCCTAGTCCACTGATAGGGGAGGTCTTCCTCCACTTCCATCTGACCCTAGCCTATCAGGTCTCATCAAGACTGGCTGCATTGTCTTCCTCTGTGACCTGGCCAGGCTGCAGCCCTCCAGGGAGGTGATCAGAAAACATGCCACTGAGTTCATGTCAGAAACAGCCCCTGGTCCTCTTACTAAGTAACCCACTTGGAGACTGAGTCTATAGGCTACACCTGAGACCAGGTTTTGGGTCCTCTTCATTCATGGTCCTTGGTTGGGGTATTATTCTCTGATTCTCTGCAAGGCCACTTGGTTCAGTTTTTTATTTTTATTTTTATTTTTATTTTTCTTTATTTATTTTTTGTCTCTGTTGATCTCCTTTTGGAGTTCCTCTCCTCTCCATGTCTTTCTCTCTCCCCTTTTGTTTCATAAAATCCCATGCATTCTGCCCAAAGTTTGTCTTTGAATCTCAGCCTCTGCTTTGATACCTCGAACAATAGAGTCTTTCAGAGGCCTCTGTGGTAAGCTCCTGTCCTGTTCCCTGTCTTCTCCTGCTTCTGATGTCTATAGTGTCTGCCCTCCTGAATGAAGATTGATCATCATACCCAGGGTCCTTCTTGTTGTTTAGCTTCTTCAGGAGGATAGATTTTAGTATGTTTATCTTGTATTATATGTTTAATAGCCACTTATGAGTGATTATATGCCATGTATGTCTTTCCTAGAGTAATTTTTAATTTTATTTTTTAAATATTAGTTACAGTTTATTAACATTGTATCCCAGCTGTAGTCCACTCCCTCATTTTCTCCCAATTCCACCCTCTGTCCCTCATCTTCTCCCTGATTCTTTCCAAGTCCACACATAGGGGAGGTCTCCTCCCTTTCCATCTGACCCTAGTTTATCAGGTTTCTTCAGGACTGGATTCAGTGTCCACCTCTGTGGCCTAGCAAGGATGTTCCTCCTTTAAGGGGCGGGGGTGGTGGTGGTGTCAAAGAGCCTGCCATTGAGTTCATGTCAGAAATAGAGTAAATTTTTTAATGACTAGAGAGTCCTACATTGCCAACGTGATTTTATAGGACTTTAAATATTCTCTAGTGAACAAAAAATTAAAAATATTTGCTTTTATGTTTTGTGTATTTTATGTTTTTGACACTAATACAGCTACACCATTCCTGCAAACCCTTTCCTACTCTCTTTTATTCTTTGGATGATGTTACATAGATAGATAGATAGATAGATAGATAGATAGATAGATAGATAGATATGCATGTATATTTATAATAAAATCTCCTTAGTCTGAATAATATCACCTGTATTCATGCTTTTGGAACTGATTCTTTAGAATTGCATAAGCAACTGGTATGCTCTTCTTGGGGGCAATAGAAATTTTAAAAGAACATAGAAAACCAAACTTCAGATACATTGGTCTTTTTCACTCTCTTAAAAAAATCTTTTAGGAGCAGTCATTGCACTTAACCTTTGAGCCAAAGGAACTCCACAAGGAGAGCAACAGCACCACAAATCTGGGCACAGGGGTCTTTTCTGAGACTGATACTCCAGACAAGGACCATGAATGGAGATAACTTAGAACCTCTGCACAGAAGTATCCCATGGCAGTTCAGTGTCCAAGCGGGTTCCCCAATAAAAGGAGCAGGAGCCAGCTCTGACATGAACTCATGGACTGGCTCTTTGATCATCTCTACCCAAAGGGGAAGCAGCCTGACCAGTCAACAGAGGAAGACAAAGAAGCCAGTCCTGATGAGATCTGATAGACTAGGGTCAGATGGAAGGGGAGGATGACCTCCCCTATCATTGGACTGGGAGAGGTGCATAGGAGAAGAGGGAGAAAGGGTGGAATTGGTAGGGGATAGTGGAGGGGGATACAGAGGGGATACAAAGTAAATAATCTTTAATTAATAATTTAAAAATATTTTAGATCCAAGATGGCTGCCACGAGAGAACACTGTGTCTGAGGAGTAGGAGAGCAGAAACAAAGCAGCAACCAGGAGACTGAACTCTGGGACCTAAAATGCCAGCATTGTGAGTGCCAGGTGAGCGGAACTCCTACGGTGAGAAAATCAAGTGGGAAAACCCTAGAGACACCCAGTTATTACGTGGAAAAATTTCCCGGTGACCAGCAGTGCACAGCTCTGATCTGAAAGAGCAGCCTCGCTGGGCGCCTGCACCCGCCATTATACACTGGATCACACAGTCTCGCAGGCAGTCTCAGGAGGAACCAGGTGCCGTTTTCACTTTACTGCACCCTACGAGCGCACACTGCACCCCGGTTCTGCTTCAACCCACTGGTGTGCGGCAGGCACGAACTGATCGCCTAAACCACCACAGACTGAGTGGATTGGGGGACTTTTTTGACCAGCCCACACACTAGAGGGGCGCTCGCCAAACACTTCCGCCAGCAAAAACTCAGTCAGTGTGTGAGTCCGCCTGCGGATCTGGGAGGAACCTGAGTTCTGTCTCAACCCACGGCTGAGAGGATTCTGGGACCATCTTGACCAGACCCCACACTGAGGGCGAAAACTGCACGCATCTGCCAGCAAAAACCCCAGTTCAGGTGTCTGTCCACGGGCCAGACAGAGAAGGCCTCTGGCACCATTTCAGACAGCCCTGCATACAGCAGATGCACACCAACCCAAACCCACTGTGTGTGCCCCAAATATCATCTCAGACCGTGGTGCACAGCCCCTGGCACAGATGGAGGTGCCAAATCTCCATTCCAGGGGAGAGCCCTTAGCAGCAAGCCCAGGGCAGACTGCACAATCCCCAGCTGACATCTCAAACCTGGACACTCAGACTCTAGCACAGAGTGAGGAGTAAAGACTCCAAACCAGAGGGGTGACCAGCCTGCAGTGCTCACAGGTTCTAGCACAGAGCACGAAGCTGGGCACACAGAGCCCACAACA
>CM053765.1:67131550-67197378 GCA_028658305.1 Pachyuromys duprasi | reverse complement strand
AGGGGTCTTGTATGAGACGGTTTCTACAATCAAGGACCATGTGTGGATGTGGCCTGGAACCCCCGCACAGATGGGGCCCATGATAGCTCGGTGTAGGAATGAAGACCTTATTTAGGGAAACAGGGACTGTTTCAGTCATGATCTTGATGGCTGACTCTTTGATCCTCCCACATACAAGCCGGGGAGTTACAGACTGGCTAGATCCCAGGGGAGGACATTGCAGCCAGCCCTGAGGAGTCAGGATAAGCTGGGGGTGGATGGAGGGAAGGAGGTCCTCCCCTGTTGGTGGACTTGGAAGGGGCGGGGAGGAGGGAGATGAGGGAGGGAGTGGGAGGGTAGGAGGGACTGAGGGAGGGGGCTATGCCTGGGATTCAAAGTACCTAACCTGTGATTGAGATAAAAATAAATAAATTAAAAAATATTTTAATGTTTACCTTCTGTAGGTTTGTAGATGGCAATCCTATATTATAAGGCTAATATCTGCTTATAAGTGAGTGTATACCATGTCTGTCTTTCTGTTTCTGGACTACCTCACTCAGGTTGATCTCTTCTTGTTCCTTCCATTTGCCTGCAAATTTCATGACATCGTTGTTTTTAATAGCTGAATAGTATTCCATTGTGAATTGCAAATTCACAATGGAATTCCTGCATTGTGGGACATCTGGGTTGTTTATGTATTCTTGTTATTACAAATAAAGCTGCTATGAACATAGTTGAACAAATGTCCTTACTGAATGGTGGGGCATCTTGTGTATACATGCCCAGGAGTGCATGGAAAGGACCTAGACATCCTGCTCAGATGTGGCCTATTGGCAGCTCAGTCTCCATATGGATCTTTGAATGAGGGAAGCAAGGGCTGCCTCTATCATGAACTCCTTTGCCTGCTCTTTGATCACTCGCCCCTGGTGATATGGCCTTGCTAGGCCAAAGAGGAAGAGGATCCAGGCAGTCCTGAGGAGACATGGGCAGATGACAGTGGCAGATACCTCCTCTTTTCAGTGGAACAGGATAGGGTATAGGGTGGAAGAAGGAGGGAGGGTGGGACTGGTGAACTTAAGGGAGAGCACTTCAAATGCTATATATATAATGAATAAATTCTGAAAAAAATTAAATAAATATTATTTTAAATAATATTTATTTTTTAGAACACAAATGAAAGATTTTAATTAATTCACATAAACCATAAAGAATAAAAGGGAAATTAAACTTCTAACACTGAGCGTTATAACATATGTGGCTAATTTTCTTTACCTAAGGTGTATGGACAAAGGAATCTTGTGAAGTTTTATTTTCTATGTCATTCACTAATTAATCAATAAGTATTAATTGTGAATCCTTACTCGTATTTCCTTCCCTGTAATATAATATTACTTTGACTCTGTAATATAAGTCGCTTATCGTACATTATTTTATTTTGTTTTTAAGAAGCTGGTTGCTTCTTCACCTGTTCCTAAGATTAACAAATATTCTTTTCTTAATTTATTAAACAATGGTGGAATATGTCTAATTTTTGCAAAGTAAGTATAACTGTGTTACCTTAATTATATGTGTGTATGTTCAGAATTTATGTAACAGAAATATCTCCACTTTTTAAAACTGCATTTAAAACCCCATTTTATTGTTGTGCATGACATCTGATGCATGCCAAAGGCTTATTAGTGCTCTACTGCTGTGAAGAAACTCTAAGACAGCTCTTGTAAAAAAGAGGATTTACTTGACGCTTGTCTAACATTGCAGAAGCTTAGTCAGCTATCATCATGGCAGTGAGCCTGGTTGACATATAGACAAGCATGGTGCTAGTGAAATACCTGAGTACCATATATCCTGATATATGTGGCAGCAGGCAAAGAGAGGAAAAGGAACTCTAAGCCTGGCAAGGGCTTTTGACTATTTAAGGCCACTCCCAGCAACACACCCTCTTCAAAAAAGCCATACCTCTTATTCTTCATCAACCAGTCCTCCAACTAATAATAAGCATTAAATACATGAGCCTATGGGATTATTATCATTAAAACCAGCACATTTATCAGCTCCAATCTATAATAAAAATAGCACCCACAACACACACACACACCAAACAACAAATATAAAAACAATAAAACAAATAACAACGCAGAACACAGGATTCCTTACTTCCTGTTCCCAAAGCACTTGGCAACCCTAACTTAATTACATGCACAAAAGCTCTGCTAACTACAGCCTATTGCTGTTTTAGTAACTACCCCATATATTTGTCCAAAAGGCAAATGCAAATAGGATTTATTATTGTTTGATTATTTTTGCATTGTAGTTAGCAAATTAACTATAGTGTTTTGGGAAAAAAACTATGTTTGTGAAAAAGTATAAAACCTGTGATGCATTTTAGCAAGAAATAAAATTTCTGCAGCTATATAGAAAATAAAGACAAGATTATTTAAACATTTTCTACATTAATTAATGTATAGATTTTCTTCTGAAATGTTGGTCAATCATAGCAGTGGAAATGCCTAATATGAAAAGTGAAGAGCATTGAAAAGTTTGCAGAACAAAAAGGAAGTTTATGTACTGTTGACAGAAATATAAAACTGGAACAGTCATTGAGGGGGAAAACCCTGGAGATTGCCTGACTATTATATAACATCCTAATCCTGATTTTTAATGTATCAGTTACCCTGTTGTATTTACTTAGGAAATACAAGTAGCCCTGGATGACTGAGAAAAATGTTACAATGAGAAAAATAAATCAGGTATTAAAAGATAAATACTGAATGATCCAACTTAGATACGAAGCTAACACAGCCAGGTTCAAAAAAGCACCTAATAAAATGATTGTTACCGGCGGCAAGAGTGGAGGGAAAGAAGAGATAATTGATTATGAGAAACAGTGCACAGTTACATGTGATGAGTATATTCTGGAGTTGTAATGTACAGCACAGTTCTTGTCATTAAATAATATAGTTGCGCAAGGAGAAACTGACTATAGTAAAAAGCAGTGATACATGAGAATATACATGTGTTTACTTGCTCAGTTTTGATAATCTTTTCACAACCATATAGTGTTTCAATGTGTAGCTGTGATTTACATTCTTTTATATCTGTTAACTATTTCTCAATAAAACTAAAACCAATAATACCCAATCGCTATCCTTGCTGATGGTTGGAAAGGTAATGACTTCTCAGTTGATGTAAGATACACACGTATAATAGTAATATATAATGCATAATATATACAGTATACAATGTGAATGCTATGGAAGAACAGGGAAATATGTATTTATGCATATATATATATACATACACATGAAATACACAATTATGCATGTAAATCATTATATGTTTTGGCTAGGATGAAAAAGTCAATTTATCTTCAGTTGGTAGTCAAAACAGGCAATAGTAGAAGTTTTCATATTGTAAAGCATTAGCAAAATTATAACCATGAGTTTAAAATTTATGTAGCAAATTAGGAAATATTGTCATCAAGTCATAGAATTTTTTAATGGTGTATATTTGAACTTATATTTATTAATTACATTATATATGAATATATTACTGATTATGAAAACTAAGACCCTAAAAATGAGGATGTTTATTTGTTTTCTTTTTTCATTATTTTATTTATTTGTTGATTTTACATCCCAATCACAACCCCGCTCCCTCCTCTTCTCCCAGTCAACCCTCCCCCTCTCTTTTCCCATACCTTGTTCCCCCTCAACACTAACTCCAATTCATTTAAGGATGTTCCAGGAACTAACCAGGCAGAAAATTAGAGCTTAAAAAGAAAATCAATTTCATGGTATAATAGTGTTTATAAACACTAGCCAAGAGTGCTGGCATATGTCTATAAAGCCAGCCTTTATGAGACAAAAAGGGAAGGGGCAAAATTTTGAGATCCATGTGCTCATGTCAGTTGTAAACCATTTGTCTAGCATGGAAAACCCTCTGCCTTATTGTAAAGCATTTGTCTGGCATGGAAAAGTAAATATCTCACAAGTGCTTAACTTCAAATAATTAACAGCATCATATATTCCTTGAGACATACTTAAAGACATATTTGTATCCTCCTTTCGAAACACAATCTTTGTGCTCAAATGAATTGTGTTATTTCCTTGCCCCTCATTATCCCGAGTCTGATAAACAAACAAATAGCTTTGATACAGTTCTAGGATTGAGACCAAAGCAAGGAGTTAAAACCAACATCAAATCAAGATCAGGTAAACATTCTAACTAGATCTATAACCCCTAAAGAAATAGAGGAAGCCACTAACATCTCAGAACCAATAAAAGCCCAGAGGCAAATGGTTTCAGCGCAAAATTCTATCTGACCCTTAAGGAAGAGCTAACACCGCCAGTCCTAAACTGTTCCACAACATAGAAACAGAAGGGGCATTGTCAAACTTGTTCTTTGAGGCTACAGTCAACCTGATACCTAACCCACACAAACACCCAACAAAGAAAAAGAATTTCAGACTAATTTCCCTCATAAACTTTGATACAAAATTACATGCAAACCTAATACAATTACTTCTCATAAAAAAACCTCATTCATCATGATAAAGTAGGCTTTATTCCAGAGATGCAAAGATGGTTCAATATATGAGACTCTATCAATGTTATCCACTATATAAATAAACTGAAAGAAAAAAATCACTTGACCATCTCATTAGATGCAGAAAAAGCCTTGACTAAATCCAACACCCTTTCATGACGGAAGTCTTGGAAAGATCAGGGACACAAAACCATAATTAAACACAATAAAGGCAATAAACACCAAACCAATATTTAACATCAAATTAAACTGAGAGAAACTCAAAGAAATTCCAGTAAAATCAGAGACAAAGCCTTCCCACTGTCTCAGTATTTCTTCAATATAGTACTTAAAGTTCTAGGTACAGCAATAAGACAACTAAAGGATATTAAGGGGAAACAAATTGGGAAGAAAGAAGTCAAAGTATCTCTATTCACAGATGATATGATAGTCTATTTAAGTGACCACTAAATTCTACCAGAGAACACCTCCACCTGAAAAACACCTTCATCAAAATGGCTGGATACAAAATTAACTAAAAAAAAATCAGTAGTCCTCCTTTATACAAACAATAAACTGGTGGAGAAAAATACCAAGGAAAGAATATCCTGTATAACAGCTACAGGCAATATAAAATATTTTAGTGAAACTGAATTCCAGAACACATCATAAGCATCATCCACCATGATCAAGTAGTCTTCATCCCAGGGATGGTTCAATATATGCAAAATCTGTCAATATACTCTATCAGTTAAGAAAACTAAAATGAAAAAAAAACATATTCATCTCATTAGATGCAGATAAATCTGTTGACAAAACCCAATATTCTTTCATGTTAAAAGTCTGAGAGATCAGAAAAACGAAGTGCACCAACAATAAAAGCAATATACAAGAAGCCTATAGCAAACAAAATTAAATAGAGAGAAATTTAAAGTAATCTCACTAAAACCAGGCATGAGAAAAGGCTTCCCACTCTGTGTATCTCTTCAATAAAGTACTTGAAGTCTTAGTTGAACCAATAAGACAACTTAAGGAGATCAAAACTATCCAAGTTGGAAAGGAAGAATTCAAAGTGTTGCTATTTACAAATGATATGATAGAATGCATAACTGACTCCAAAAATTCTACCAGAAAACTCCCATGGATAATAGACACTTTCACCAAAATGGCTGAATACCAAAATCATTCAAAAAAAAAATCAGTAGCTCTTCTATGTGCACATGATACATGGACTGACAAAGAAATTGGGGAGACAATACCCTTCTCTATAGCCACAAATAATAAAGAATATCTTGGTGTAACTGTAACCAAGCAAGTAAAAAACCTGTGTAACAAGAATTTCAAGTCTTTGAAAAAAGAAATTAAAGAAGAAATCAGAAGATAAAAATATCTCACATGCTCAGAGATTGTTAGGATTAACATAGTAAAAAAATGGATGTCTTACCAAAATCGATCTATAGAGTCAATTCAATTACATCAAAATTCTTACACAATTCTTTACACACCTTGGAAGAGAAATTCTCAACTTTGTGTGGAAAAAAGAAAAATCACAGAATTGCCAAAATGATTCTGTACAACCACAGATCGTCTGGAGGTAAAAATAGATAGATAGATAGATAGATAGATAGATAGATAGATAGATAGATAGATAGATAGATAGATAGATAGATAGATAGATAAAGACCCACCCTATCGAAGATTGCCAACCCCTGACCTATGAAGGATATTCTGCTAATCTTGAAGACAGGAGCCTGATAAAGTTGTCTTCTGAAAGACTATCTAGCAACGCATTAAAACAAAAGATGAGAATCACAGCCAAAACATAGGGAATCTTGTGGAAAAGTGGGAGGAAAGAAAAAAATGACCTGCTGAGACTGAAGCATCAATCAAATACCATACCCCTTGAAATGGTCCTAAGTCCCCTACCAAGGTGAACAGAGGGGAGCTTAGGCCTCATATGGGTCCTCTAGTAAGAGAAATGGGGATTGCATTGGACAGAAACTCACTTGCCAGCTTTTTGACCACTTCCTCATGGTGGGGCTGCCTTGCCAGGCCACAGCAGAAGACGGCAAGTTCAGTACTGATGCAATTTGTTGAGCTGGGGTGGACAGCAAGAGAGCCCCCCTTTTCTGATGAAAAGGGGAAGGGAGAGTGGAAGATAGAGAGGGTGGGACTGGGAGGGGAAGAGGGATGTAAAGTGAATAAATTTATTTTAAATTTAATAATAAATTATTTTCAAATGAATAAACTTATACTTTATGATCTTCAATAATTTCATTTGTATTTTTCACATTTAATTTTTAACTAGTACATTGGCATTAGTAAATAAATCGTATTTTTAAACAATTTCATTTTACAATTTACATGTTTTAATTGGCTATAATAATAAATATTAGTTAATAACACATTGATATGTTTTAGAATGGAAAATTTTGTTGTGTTTTTAAATGATTTAATTGTGTGGTGATACCTTTTAAATAGTTACTCTGAAAAGTCAATGAAACCCTGACTTCTGAACAAAATGTGTTAAGCAATAAATAGCTAATCAAAAATTTCCAAGTAAAATTAATCAATTCTATACCCTTATTTTAAGCTTAATATAGAACACAAACACATTATTAACATTTTGTTGATTAATAGATATATTAATCATCTCTACAAATGATATTCTATAATTTTGATTTTTCAACATTTTAGCAATGGTTTCCTTCCTCTTCCCCTACTCTGCACTTTCTTAGAGGCATTGCTGGGTCTTTACAGTAAATAAATGTGGTAATGTCTATTTTGGACTTTGGGGATGTAATCAGTGCAGCTGTGTTTTATTTCTGGGAGGGCTTCATTTCTTAGCTTATGAAATTGTGGGGAAGATGATGAGATAAGTAGGAAGTAAGTAAAAGCGAAGAACTAAGGATTGGAAACATTTGCCTCATTCTCCCCAATAATGATGATAAGGAAAATTTGTTTTACCCCAATGGAACACAGTCTTAAGATGGAAACAGTAACGAGGTATCAAATCACATCCTTTTCCCTGGAGATAATAGACATAGAATATTGAAAATTATTCATAATTTAAGAATATTGAAATATTTTTAGATTTATTTTATTAAAATATTATTTTAAAGTTCTTTAAAAATTCAAATGCTATGAAGAACACATGCAAAGAAACTTCTTTGTTTATCCATTTATTCACTCCACTCTACCATCTCACTGTCTCACATGGCAATCTTTCCAGCCTTGCTTGCTCTTTAACGTAAAGTAAGTATCTTTTTCCTAGCTGTGTTCTCTGTTGTTGGTATTGCAAAAGCATTTTGTCACACTTTATAATAATCATTTTCCTTTATTGCTATAAGCTTTGTACTACTTAGCTTTAACTTTCAATTTAACACATTCTAGTATCCTTCAAAAGAAAGCCACAACTGAGAAATTTCGTTTATCATGTTGGCTTGTGAAATATCTGTGGAATTTGCTTTTGGTTTTGATGCAGGAGAGCTCAGGCCATTTCCAAAATCGATATCCAAAGTCAAGTGATTGGGGATGTACAAGAATGCTAAGCATGAACCTGTAAGTAAGTAAACCTTTCTGCCCAGTCACCCTCCAGTGATAGATAGAGCCTGAATGTGTTAGACAATTTTTTTCATATATTACATTAGTAAGAATGAAAAGAAAAAGAAAAAAGATTCAGCCCTAAGTTGTTTTTGGTAATGGTAAAACAAAACAAAAAACACACATGATGTTGATTTGAAAGCCTCCAACAAATACCAAGAAACATCAAACAAATCATCAGTTCCATCTACTCTCACATTCTGTCTGATTCTATATGGTTTCTATACGTGAGAGCAGTTGTGTGTTTCTTTAAAAGCATAAAGTTTTTTGATCTGCTAGAAGATTGTATGATCTATCATTTAAAAGTGAAGTGTTCTTAAAAGAGTTGAGAACAAAACTAAAACTAACTTGAAAAAAAGTAAAATAGTTAAACAGTTTTCTGTGTCTGCATCAGTGACATGAAAGACTGCCCATTGACATAATTCGAATTCATGTGATATAGTAGGTTTTTCCTGACACACATTAAAGCAAAACAAACAAATAAGAACTGTAACTAGCCAGCATACATACATGCATGCACCCAATGCACCACACACACACACATACAGAAAGGGAGAGAGAGAGCATGGATATAAGACAATGTAAGAAAGTACACCAAGCAGAAATGAGAGTTTCTCTTTTGAATAATTTCTGTATCATTTGAAATTTGAAAAGGATATAACCATGTCTTCTCAGAGAAGAGCCAAAACAAATACCCCTAATGTATGGTGGAAGAATGCTGCTAGTGTATGATAGAGCACAGACCATGCAATAGTAAAAGTTACACTATCCATTATACATTGACTAAAAGACTTTAAAATGGGCCATGATGTCAAGGCTCAATATGAAAACAAGAAATACCTCTGGAAATCAGGGATTGGGATACTTCCAGAAGTTTACTTATTGTACAGAACTGTTTTTGCTATTTTTCTGTTTTTGCTGTTTTGCACATAAATTTGATTAATATTTTACTGCCATTAAGAATTACAGCATAAATATGAGCTGTGTCAGTGAGTACTTACAGGTAGCCAGCTTCATATATAATATGTTCCTATTCAACATTATTATTTGTATTTAAATGTAAACAATGCCCAAAGAGCCAGCTATTGAGTTCATGTCTGAGACAGTCGCTGTTCCCCTAACTTGGTTATTGAACTGTGATGGGCTACATCTGGTCAGGGATTCTAGGTTATATCCATTCATGGTCCTTAGCTGGAGAAACAGTCTCAGAAAATACCCCTGGGCCCAGATATATTTGGTCCTGTGGAGCTCCTGTCTTTTCCAGGTCATTCTTTCATATGATTCCCTGCACTCTGCCCAAGGTTTGAATATGAGTCTCAGTATCTGTTTTGGTACACTGCTAGGAAAAGTCTTTCAGCGCTCCCCTGTGGTAGGCTCCTGTCCTGTTACTTGTTTTCTCCTATTTTCAATGTCCATCCCATTTGTCTTTCTAAATGAGAATTGATCATATTATCCCGGGTCCTCTTCATTGTTTATCTTCTTTAGGTGTACATTAGTTTATCTTATCTTATAGGTCTAGTACCCACTTATAAGTGAGTATACACTGTATGTGTCTTTCTCCTTTTGGGATGCCTCACTCAGGATGATCTTTTCTAGGTCCCACCATTTGAATGCAAATTTCATGATGTCCTTGTTTTTAATTGCTGAGTAGTATTCCATAGTGTAAAAGCACCACAATTTCTGTATCCATTCCTCTGTTGAGGGACATTTTTGTTCTTTCCAGGTTCTGGCTATTACAAAGAAAGTTGCTACAAACATGGTTGAGCAAATGTCCTTGTTGTGTACTTGACCATCTTTTGGATATATGCCTAGGAGTGGTATAGCTGGATCTTGAGGTAGCACTATTCCTAATTGTTTGAGAAAGCACAAGATTGATTTCCTAAGTGGTTGTACAAGTTTACATTCCCACCAGCAATAGAGGAGGGTTCCCCATTCTCCACAACCTCTCCAGCATATGTTGTCAGTTGAGTTTTTAATCTTAGCCCTTCTGATGGGTGTCAGGTGAAATCTCAGGGTCGTTTTGATTTGCATCTGTCTGATTGTTAAAGACATAGAATATTTCTTTAAGTGTCTCTTTGCCATTCTGTTTTCCTGTACAGAGAATTCTCTGTTTAGCTCTGTACCCTATTTTTTAATTGGATTGCATATAAACAGAATGGTGGATCAATGGAACTGAATAGAAGACCCAGAAATAAACTCACACACCTATGGATACTTGATTTTTGACAAAGGAACCAAAACCATTCAATGGAAAAAAGACAGTATCTTCAACAAATGGTGCTGGTCCAACTGGATGTCTACATGCAGAAAAATAAAAATAGATCCATATTTATCACCCTGCACATAACTAAAGTCCAAGTCGATCAAAGAACTTAACATAAAATTAGACACACTAAATCGGTTAGAAGAAAAAGTGGGGAAGAGCCTAGAATTCATTGGTACAGGAGATAACTTCCTGAACAGAACATCAACAGCACAGACTCTAAGATCAACAATCAATAAATGGGACCTCATGAAACTGAAAAGCTTCTGTAAAGCAAAAGATACTGTTGTCAGAACAAAACGACAGCCCACAGACTGGGAAAGGATCTTCATCAACCCTATGTCTGACAAAGGGCTGATATCCAGAATATATAAAGAACTAAAGAAGTTAAAAATATCTCTCATTAAAAAAATTCAAACAATTAAAATACGTTTTAAGATTTCAAATTACAATAAAAGATAATATCTTATATTGTAGATTGTGTATAAGCAAGTGATCAAGCTTATCTCTACATGGAGGAATGTTGTGAGATCAAAATGTTTAAGCTTAAACGTGTAGCTCATAAGCATAAAGCCCTGTGTTAGGACAAGAAAACACAAACACAGAGCAACATACACACACTGACACTCAATCAAATAAATTTTAATGTTTTAAATAAAAACATACTTAAAATTAAAATATGGATGTTATTTGTCTAAGGACAATCAAACCTACAGTTGTGAATTGATTTTACAGGTATTCACAGTCCTTTTTTAAGATATTTGGTTTGGGCCTGAGAATCTCCAAAGGGCAGTTTGACACATTAGTGAACAAGGCCATCATGGATAATTATACTGCCTCCAACTTTGTCTTCCTGTTTTCATGGTATCTTTTTGTCTCTTACCAGCCTCCTATCTGCTCATCTTTTCATAATTTTCCCAGACCTCAAGCCGTAATCTGCAATTAACCCACCACTTTTCCAAACTCTAACACTGTCCTCTCTTTCATTTCATTTTAATGAAATATATGAAAACTTCTGTATGATTGAAGTACAATCCTTTCAAATTAATTAATTTTTGTGTACTGAGGGGAAAGTGCCTGTCATGGTGTGCTTGTGGAATGCAGAGAGCAGCATGAGCGAGGCAGTTCTCTCCACTGTGTGGGGTTCTGTGATTGAATTCAGATCGTCAGATTGACTGGATTGACAGCAACTTCCTTTACATGCTGAGCAATTTCACTAGGTATGAAATGCAATCTTAATGAGGACTGCGATTTGTTTGATGTTCCTATGGCTACAAACACAACTCTTCATGGAGCAGATAGGTGGTAACCCTTCATTAGATGAATTCATAAATGTAGATTTAAAATAGGTTAAGCCTGAATGACTGAAAACTTTAAATATGCATTTCTCCTTTTCATCATTGATGGACAATTTATTTTGTTTTATTTTAATTTAACAGTCTATATAATTTCTCTAATCATTGAATCCCATTTACTTGTTGAATGCCTATGTATGGAAAATAAAATCAAGAAGTATACTGGAAGGATTAACAAGTAAATCAGAATGACTAAGGGAAGTTTCAAAGTATGTCCAACTCTAATGTCAAACTGAGTAGTAAGGCAAATGATAATTGTATTTTGTTGTGTGGAGATGTCTTCAATTATTATTTTGAGTATGTATTTATGTCAATATCTAAAATATCTTTCAGCTGCTACTATCATAGTTATTAGCTAAATATTTTAAATCCACAATCAGAAAATAAAATAATGTAGTTAAAGAGCCTCTTCTTCCATTCAGATTGCTATAAAAACTAGCTATGTGTGAGGGGAAAGACGTAGTGGAGAAAGAGTAAGGAAGTCTAAAATGTTGATGGGGGAAAGCCCAAAGCATTATTGAAGGCATAATTAGCAAAGTGGTAGAGAGAAGAAAAGGAAACTTTACCCTTTTCTGAATAATTAAGAACAGCAGGTAGAAAGAACAATATCTCATTAAATATCTGTTTCTTTTAATGTATATAATATATACTTAACAGAAATGGGAGCATAAAGATAAACAATAGAGAGAAATTTTCATATAAGTAAAATCTTAGAAAAAATAAGATACAGTAAAGTGAATTTAGACAGGGAACATCTCTTAGCAGCTAGGGCTTGATGTTAGGGTTGAAAGAAGAAACAAAGAAGACATTCAGATAGTAGACATAGACAAACTATTTTAGTGTACTTGTATTCTCTTGAGATGTGGAGAGATTTGTTGCTTCTTCAGTGTGTAGAGGATTTCAGTGCCTGTCCCAATGTGTGTAGGTGGGCAGAAATTCAGACTGATCAGGATCCTGCAATCAACCCAAGCTGACTCATTTATGAAAGCAAATTTGAATGAACAAATTGTAAAGGTTGGGAAAGTTGTTGAGATTTGGGATAGTGCATTACACTATACTACAACTTGTCACCCAACATGAACAAAACTTTCTGGTGGTGATTTGTAATGAAAAGTAACAATGTAATTACAGTTCTCTAATCCCAGCTGACAATGGAATATGCTATATATTATACAGCACATAGAGAAAATAAATTTAGACTTTCAATGAACATGCCAATCTTTTATAAGGAACAAGGCTGTAGTTCTGTGTTCTACTGAGTATGAAACCTTTGGTTTTACCTGAGTGAGGGAGCTGTCCTTCCTTCCTTCCTTCCTTCCTTCCTTCCTTCCTTCCTTCCTTCCTTCCTTCCTTTCTTCCTCTCAGCATCTCTGTGTCTGTCTCTTTCTTTGTTTTATGTGGATGTACTGGGCTTCTATTGAAAAGGAGAGTGCACACATATGAATTTTGCCCAAGCAGGTCCCAGAATTACTTCAAGTGTCTTTCTCCACACCTCTCCACTTTACTTACTGAAGCGAGGTCTCTTGCTTGCTTCATCTATAGCTATTGTAGCCTACTTATTCCAGGGATTCCTTGCCTTTGCCTCCTGAGAGTCTGGCTGCCTTTGGCCTCCACAATTGCCTGGCTTTGCCAGGTTTCTAAATATTTGATCGTCCTCTTAACTCTTGGCCTGTAAGAATTTTATCCACCAAACTCTCTCCCCATCTCTCTGTTTTTAAATACATTATTTTCAGTGATTCAAATACAATTTCTGTTAACGCATAGTCACTATAAAATCTAAATTTCAAAAATCTTTTAGAATAATGACCCCTAGGGTTTACCTGCTAATGACAACAGACAAAGTCTCCTCTCCATGTTTTAGAAAGTTGAAGCAGTATCTGGGGGTTGATCTCCGGGATCCCAGGCTTCTGTAGGTGGTTCTTTTATTAATTATGAATACAATAGAAAAAAGAATATCCTCACTCAGAAAGACACATGGGATGGACATTGGAAGAAGGAGAAAACAAGAAACAGGACAGGAGCCTATCATAGAGGGCCTCTGAAAGACTCTACCTAGCAGTGTATCAAAGCATATGCTGAGACTCATAACCGAACTTTGGGCAGAGTACAAGGAATCTTATGAAAAAAGGGGGAGATAGAAAGACCTGGAGAGGACAGGAGCTACATAAGGAGAGCAAGAGAACCAAAACATCTGAGCACAGGGGTCTTTTCTGAAACTTTGTCTCCAAGCAAAGACCATTCATGGATGTAACCTAGAACCCCTGCTCAGATGTACCCTATGACAGCTCAGTATCCAAGTGGGAACCCTAATAAGAAGAACAGGGATTGCCTCTTATATGAACTCAGTGACTGGCTCTTTGAACCCCCTCCCTTGAAGCGGTAGCAACCTTGCCAGGCCACAGAGGAGGAGAATGCATACAGTCCTGATGAGACCTGATAAGCTAGGGTCAGATGGAAGGGGAGGAGGACCTTCCCTATCAGTGGACTTGGAGAAGGGCATGGGAGGAGATGAGGGAGAGAAGGTGGGATTAGAAGGGATGAAGGAGGGGCTACAGCTGGTTTACAAAGTGAATAAACTGTAATTAATATAAAAAATTAAAAAGTTAATTTGAAAAATCAGACATTTGTATTAAAAACAGTACTGATCATCTTGTTGGTGCTGCAACATTTTATTTTAAGAAAAATATGTTGAAAGTGAATATATAATTGTGTCTCCTCTATTTTTTTCTTAGAAAAAAAACATTTGGTTTCAGAAAAGTATGAGCAATATTTTAGACTACTTTTCAGTGCACACACAGGCATCTTTATTTTGTATATTGTTTGGCATTAGCCATTTAGAATTAGGACTATCTAGTCCATTCTTTTAAGCCCAATTTCAACTGATGTGGATGCAGGTGCTCTTCTTTTCCCTTCTGAGACTAGGTTAAACACAGCTGGTTAACTCTGTCTATGGTTTGAAAGTGTTAGCACTTATTCTCATGTTCTTTTTGTCCTTAATTAAGGAAACAGGTTTTTTTCCCCAAAAATGTCTTCTCTAAAGTTTAAGTGGTACTATGTTGAGATGCAGAAATCTGTCACTTCTTTTCATTTTTCTTGTAGAAAGCCTCTAATTTGGTGTGTTAATTTTTTAGAGATGTTCTCATTCTTTCATTTTCTAGCAGCAGATGACTTGTTGTTAGTTGTTTTGAATAAAAATCACTTGAGTTTCAAATATGAATTTTGGAAAATTAGTCTTGTTATCAAGTCTTTTCACATTCCAGTGCGCATTGTTTTGTCCCTCTGTCTCACAGTATGCTTGTAAGACACTTCTGCCTTAAATAATGCACATGACTACATCACAGCCTGGCCTCATTTTGTATCACTCTTCACAATATTATTGTTGTAATAATAACACAATTAAATAATAATTTCTTATATCAATTATGAATATGAATTCCAAGTCAAGAATAACTGTTTCCTTTAAAATCACCTTGACTCTTCTCTGCCCTGTGGCAATTCATTGACTAGAACATTAATCACCCTTCCCTCTTACTGTCCTCCTCTGCAGTGGTTGAGGATAATAAAGAATCATCAAGTGAGGGGCAGTCATTTGAATCCACATTGTGAAATATAAAGGCCAAAGTATTCTGGGTAATAAAATGTGATTATCAAGTTCTTGTGAAAAGAATAGCATCCAGGTAGAAGTAAGTTATATTATTTTTAGGATAGAGATACTGTCACTGACAAAAGAGACATCAAGATACATACACCTAGGGAAATCACTCTCTGCTTTAATGGACTATTCTTCTAAACTCAATTTTCTGCAATAATGACTACCTGGATCCTTATTCTAAGATATAGTTTTGTTCATGATGGTACCCTTGAAGCTTCAGATTTAATACACTTAACTTCATTCTCCTAAAAGGTTTCTGTTACAGAGTCTTACTTCTGGAAAGCAGAGGAGTTCCAGCAAATTAATATCCATTTATTCTTTTTTTCTTGATTTTGTGATAATTTATTGTAGTTTATCTATAATGCATTTCTTAAGTGATTTTATTGTGTTTAGAGTATGAAGTCATTAATATAGTGGATCGTATCTAAAAATATTAAAAGATAATGAACAAAAAGCCACAGCCATCAACAATAGTAGTTATGAGTTTGGAAACATTATAGACAAGATACAACCTTAAGCTTTTTTCCCCTTTATTACTAGTTATTAAAATTTGTTCACTTTTTATCCCTACTGTAGCCCTCTCCCTCATTGTTTCCTGGCCCACTCTCTCCCTCATCCCCCACTATGTCCTTCCCCTAGACCACTGATAAAGAGGTCCTTCTCCCTTACTATCTAACCTTAGCCTGTCAGGTCTCATCAGAACTATCTAGATGTTCTTTCTTTGTTGTCTAGTAAAGCCACTTCACCAGGGTGATCAAAGGCAAGCAAGTTCATGCCAGTGACTGCTCTGCTCCCCTTAACAGGGAACCCACATGTAGACTGAGGTGCCTGTGGGCTACATCTTAGCAAGGGTCTAGGTCCTCTCCACTTTTGGTCCTTGGTTGATTCATTAGTCTTTGCAGGCACACCCTGGGCCCAGAATTTTTTGGCTATGTTGATCTCCATGTGGAGCTCTTGTCTTTCTATCTCCCACTTCTTCCATAAGATTCCCTGCATTCTGCAAATGTTTGGCTATGAGTCTCAGTATCTGCTTCGATACTCTAACGGGTAAACTCTTAGAGAATTCTCAACAGAGGAATACTGAATAGCAGAGAAACACTTAAAGAAATACTCAATGTCCTTAGTCCCCTGGGAATTACAAATTAAAACGACCTTGAGATTTCACCTTATGCCCCTCAGAAAGGCTAAGATCAAAATTCAAGAGACAACATATGATGGAGAGGATGTTAAGAAAGGGGAATCCTTCTTCATTACTGGTGGTAACGTAAACTGCACAACCACTTTGAAAATTAATCTGGTGATTTCTCAGAAAATTAGGAGTAGTGTTACCTCAAGAAAAAAATTTTTAAAAAGATTCAGCTATGCTACTCCTAGGCATATATCCAAAAGATGCTCAACCATACAACAAGAAAATTTACTCAATTATCTTCATATCAGCTTTATTCATAATAGCCAGAATCTGGAAAAAAAAAACTAGATGTCCCTCAGCCGACAAATGGATACAAGGATTGTGGTACATTTATACAATGGAGTACTTACTACTCAGCAAGTACAAGCAAGGAAATAATGAAATTTACAGGCAAATGGATGGAACTAGAAAGGTTCATCCTGAGTGATGTAATCCAGAAGCAGAAAGACAACATGGTATATACTCAGTTAAGTGGATATTAGACATATAATATACGATAAAAATACTAAAATTTTTGACCTAAAGAAGCTAAACAACAAGGAGGACCCTAGGGTAGAAGCTTAACCATCATTCAAAAGGGCAAACAGGATAGATATCAGAAGTAGGGGAATATAGGGACCTTTTATTCTTTTAATAGATTCTATTCTCAAAATATCTTGCATTTTAAAAATTAAATACATGTATATTGCTGAAGATAGAAGCTAAAGCCTCTTTTTTATTAACATGTAACTTATTGATTCAAGTACTGAAAATCAAAACCCACTATTCCAGGAAGATTTGAAGTGATATCCAGGGACTCTGATATGCTCAGAACCATCACACGACACATATTACATTGCTTAAATGTCACTTTTCTTCCTAGGAAATATTATTTATACCCTTGACTTTTAAATGACACATAGTCAAGCCGACATTATCATTGCTCACCTTTTGTTATACAATTAGTGTACCCTGTACCAGAGGATGTCCAATAGGATATATATATATATATATATATATAATATGTATATATCTATATATTCTCTATCATTTCAAGGACCTTCTACATAGGACAATTCTAGAAGCTTTATCTCCTTGTTTACTGCTTCTTGGTAGAAAAAAGAAACATTCCGCCATGATTTGCTCTTGAGGAACATTCTAAGACTTTTTTTGAAGACTATTGTATTGGAATTGGAATCTCTAATTCATGTAATTCTCATTTTATATGAAATATGGATGATTTTTACCCTGTTTCCACACACACGATTAGTGCATGCCTTGTTAATACTTCAAATGTCACATCTCATTTAATTCTCAGACAAAGCTATAAAGTAGGAACTTAAATATTTCCTATTATAAAGTTTAAAATTGAAAAATGGAAGAGTAAGCCTTCTAGGATGAGCAGTATAGAGACCATTTAGAAAACCAATATCTTATATGCACAGGCATAAAAACATTGCTTATTTTATACCATAATTGATTGTTTCTCAGATGACCAAATATACTTCTCAAAACTCCAGCTGTCTCTATTTTCTTCAAACTGAGCACTGTCCCTCCTCAGTATAACACCCTATACTTAAGTTATAGCTTTCTCCAGACTCACAACAAAATCTAACTCCCTGAAAAATGAGATAAAATCATCACTTTTCAATGCCTGGAGATATGGATTATGTTGGAAGTTCTCTTTTCATTTCTTTTCTTTCTGTTTCCTTTCTTTCTTTTTTCCTTTCTGTTTTTTACTCTTCCCATGTAGCTGACTTGACAATTACTGAATATATGAAATAATCTACTCATTTATCTCCTATTTGATACTACAGCTCTATGAGGAATAAGTTCTTCTCAATACAAGATAAACTCCTGATAGTTGTTCAAATTAGCTTCAACTTACCTATGAACTTTATTGGTAAAGCAACTAATATTTGATTTATAATAAATTCTGATATTATTGACAATTAATCTCACTTCCCCATATTTGTCTATTAGCTTTGTAGATTAAGTTTCCAAAGTAGAGATCATATAATATATAATAAAAACATAAAATTTACCTTAATTACTATATCTAGAGGAAAAAATCTACAATGAAGAAACAAACAAACAAACAAAAAAAACAGTACCAGTTTATAATAACCATCCCCTAACTTCAAAGGGACTGTCATATAAATACTTCAAAGAAGTTCTTGAAAGATGGACAATATTGTCCTATTTTTAAAATAGCTATTAATTTATTTAGCACATATGTATACTCACATGCTAGTTTGCTGGAGGGGGTCTGTTACCTACCTTTCTTCTATCTTAGTCCCTAGTTCAAGCTGTACACATTGTGACACATAACTGGAGGACAATTTCAATTTGGAAATGAATATAACATGTTACAAAGGGGGAGAAAAGGTGATCACTGACAAGTTTATTAATTGGTTACCATTTTTTCTATTAAGAGAAGATAATTTACATTATTGAATAAAATACTTTCTGACCTCTCAATTGTTCTGTCTAAGAGCAAGGTTGAGCCATATCTATGAGGACATTAGTAAATTTAACCTAAGGATACTCTGTTCAACGTTAACTAAATTCTCCTTTTTTAATTAAATTTTTATTTTTTATATTATTTAGAGTTTATTTGTTTTGTATCCCAGGTATAGCTCCCTAACACACTCCCTCCCTGTCTCACCTTATCTCCCTCATCTCCTTCCAGGTTCCTCTCCTAGCCCACTGATCAGGGAGGTCCTCCTTTCCTTCCATCTGACCCTAACTTATCAGGTCTCATCAGGACTGACTGCATTGTCTTCTTCTGTGGCCTGCAAGGCTGCTTCCCCCTCAGGGAAAGCAGGTGATCACAGAGAGAGCCACTGAGTTCATGTCACAGACAGTCCTGTTACCCCTACTAAGGCAACCACTTGGATACTGAGCTGCCATGGGGTACATCTAAGCACGGGTTCTAGGTTATATCCATGAATGATCCTTGGCTAGAATATCAGTCTCAGAAAAGACTCCTGTGCCCAAACATTTTGGTTCTATTGCTCTCCTTTTGGAGTTCCTGTCCCCTCCAGATCTTAACTATTTCCCACTTCTTTCAGAAGGTTCCCTGCACTCGGCCCAAAGTTTGGTTATGAGTCTCAGCATCAGCTTTGATACACTGCTGGGTAGAGTCTTTCAGAGACCCTCTCTGGGTGGCTCCTGTCTGTTTCCTGTTTTCTCCTTCCAATGTCCATCTTGTTTGTCTTTCTGAGTGAGGACTGATCATCGTACCCAGGGTCCTCCTTCTTGATTATCTTCTTTAGGTATACAGATTTTAGTATGTTTATCCTATGTTATGTGTCTAATATCCACTTATAAGTGAGTATATACCATGTGTGTCTTTCTACTTCTGGGATACCTCACTCAAGATGGTCTTTTCTAGATCCCACCAATTGCCTGCAAATTTCATGATTTCCTTGTTATTAATTGCTGAGTAGAATTCCATTGTGTAAAGGTACCACAGTTTCTGTATCCATTCCTCTTTTGAGGGACATTTGTGTTGTTTCCTGGTTCTGGCTATTACAAATAAACCTGCTATGAACATTGTTGAGCAATGCCCTTGTTGTGCACTTGAGCATATTTTGGATATATGCCTAGAAGTGGTATAGCTGGATCTTGAGGAAGCTCTATTTCTAATTTTCTGAGAAAAGTACACATTGATTTCCAAAGTGGTTGTACAAGTTTACGTTCCTACCAGTAATGGAAGAGTGTTCTCTTTTCTCCACATCCTCTCCAGTATGTCTTATCACTTGAGCTTTTGACCTTAGCCATTCTGATGGGTGTAAGGTGAAATCTCAGTATTGTTTTGATTGGCATATCCCTGATGGCTAAGGACATTGAACATTTCTTTAAGTGTTTCTCGGCCATTTGATATTCATCTACAGAGAATTCTTTATTTAACTCTGTATATCATTTTTAATTGGATAACTTGATTTTTTTAACTTCCTCAGTTCTTTATATATACTGGATATTAGACCTCTCTCAGATGTAGGGTTGGCGAAGGTCTTTTCCAAGTCTGTAGGCTGTCATTTTGTTCTTATGACAGTATACTTTTCTTTAGAGAAGCTTTTCAGTTTCATGAGGTCCCATTTATTGATTGTTTCTCTTAGAGCCTGTGCTGTTGATATTCTTTGCAGGAAGTAATCTCCTGTGCCAATGAGTTCTAGGCTCTGCCCCACTTTTCTAACAGATTTAGTGTGCCTGGTTTGCTGTTGAGGTCTTTGATGAACTTCGACTTTAGTTTTGTGAAAGGTGATAAACATGGATCTATTTGCATTTTTCTACATGTAGACATCAGTTAGACTAGCACCATTTGTTGAAGATGCTATCTTTTTTCCATTGTATGTTTTTTGGCTTATTTGTCAAAAATCAAGTAGCCATAGTTGTGTGGGTTCATTTCTGAATCATCTATTCGATTCAATTGATCTACCATTCTGCTCCTATGCCAGTATTATGCAGTTTTTATTACTATTTCTTTGTAGTACAGCTTGAGATCAGGAATGGGGATACCTCCAGACGATCTGTTGTTGTACAGGAAATTTTTTTTGGCAATTCTGTTTTTTTTTTCTTTTTCCATATGAAGTTAAGAACTTTTATTTTTATGGGAATTGCATTGATTCTGTAGATTTCTTTTGGCAGGATGGCCATTTTCACTATGTTAATCCTACCAATGCATGATCATGGGAGATTTTTCCATTTTCTGATATCTTCTTTAATTTCTTTCTTCAGAGGCTTGAAGTTTTTTTTTTTTTTTTTTGAAGTGATGGCTCAGCAGCTAAAGGCTAGGCTCATAACAATAAGAAAAAAATATCTGGGTTCTCTTATTGAGTCCAAAACTATCTGACATCATAGTATGCATACGTATGTTTATGTGTGTGTATATATATGTCTGGTGTGTGTGTGTGTGTGTGTGTGTATTCCACTGTTAGTAGGGTAAGGAATTTACATTTTAATTGCTTTTGAAATGGAAAGAGAAAATAAAGAATGTTTTTCCTTTATTCCCTAAAATCCTAATATTGGCTTCTGGAATTCCACTTTAAAGCATATAAATGTTGGAAAATATTCTTCTATATTCAGGAAATAGAAAAATAAGAATCAGCAATGGCTAAATCAGGCAATCAGGCATTTGCAACTAGAAAGTTTATCAGTGATGCACGTGCTAAGCACAGGCTTCTCCCAAGTTATTAAATAAAATTTTGATCCACCAAAATAAATACTGAGAGATAAAAATAGATTACTTTTACTATCCTTGAATATATTGTCACAGATGGCATTTTACTCTTCTAGCCAATGATCTTGAAGGTATTGAGTCAGTTATTGATCTTATCATTCATTGCTAGAAAAAAGTATTTCAATTAATGAGAAAACATGTTTCAGACATTTCATGTACTTAGAATCACTTTTACTTAGCATACTACCATACCAATGACAAAATTTGGAGTCAGTTTTCAGAAACCACTATATATTTACCTAACTCTTTTTTCTTTTTTATTATTATCATTTATTACCATTTATTCAATTTGTAGCCCAGCAGCGGTCCCCTCCCTGGTCTCCTCTGGATCCCAGCCTCCCTCCCTCTTCTCCCCTATTACCTAACTCTTAATCTGTTGAGTTTAACACATTTTATCACCTGTAAAGTTAAAATGTTTTTTTTTGTATTTTAGAAAATCTTATAGGACTATCATAATATTACATGACTAATACATTTCTACAATATTTTCTCAGGTTAACACTTCATTGATCACAATGTGATAAACTTTCTATAAATATATATATATATATTTATACATATATATATATTTACACACATACATATCACAAGTAAAGTGAAGTTTTGGTTTGTGTGTTTGTGTGTGTGTATGCGTGTATGAATGGTTGCATATACTGCATGTGTGCACATTCATCTGTGTGTGGGCATATATTCTTGATTATGGGCATGACTTTATGTACATGGGTATGCCCCAAATTAGTGAAGGAACACTTGGATTGCTTCCCACTTTACTTCTTAAGACAGGGTCTCTCAAAGAACCACTTGCTTCCAGATAAGACAAGTCTAAGAAGCACACTTGCTCAAAAGACCCCTTTTATCTTCTCCCTGATTGCTGAGATTTCAGAAAGCCATAGTGAATGTCACAAAGTCCTGGGAATCTAAACTCTGGTAGCAGATTATCACGACATGAGCTTTATGCATTGAGGAACTCTTGAGAATGCCGGACAGAGACATTTGAGAAGCCAAGTTTTCTGTATCATGTCAACAACATAGATTTTCTCTAATAACTATTATTTATCTGGATAATTAAAAGAAATACAGTCTTCTTACTAAACATCCAAGTATTATTTAAATGAAGACAGCATACATTAATCTATTTAGATGTAACTATCTAGAAGTTTATACTTTCCCAGAGTTCATTGACCTAAAATCTTGTTATTTTATAATCCTGCAGTAATTTGATTATATTTTCAGGCGAGATGTGCAATTTTCATAGAAATTTTCCAAGAAAAAATAAGAATCAACTAGATATACACTATAAAAGAACAATATCTTATTGATAGAAAATAAAATGACAACCATCATGAAAAATCATGTATTTGTTTTACTTTTTGTAAATTAGGATACGGTGTTGTGCTGGATAGAAGGTTCTTTGGGTAACAGAGCTGAAGAATCCTTTAGACATCTGAAAATTGATTCTCACCACCCATATCAAGTGGCTCACAAACGTCTGTAACCCCAGTTCCATAAAATATATCGACCTCTTCTGGTTGCCCAGGGTACTCATACACCAGTGAGTACACATATACATAATAAAAATAAAGTAAAACTTAAAAATCATACAGAGTAATCCATTTAATAACATTTTCATAATTCTTTCTTTTCGTTGACATCTCTCCTCTATGTTTTTCCCCATCTAACTTTCCACTTTTTCACTTAACCCTTACATACCCTGGGATACATTTTATATCTTCAAGGCTTATATATCCACCACCTTACTCCCTACTTCTTGACATTTCCTTTTTTCTTTTTTTATGATCGTTTTTTCAGTTTCCTTTCCTATTAAACTCACACACGTAATACAATTATACATATGCATACACATATAACTTCAAAGAGTACATTCCTATGTGACAAAACAATATATGATATTTCTGAGTCTTCTTTATCTCAATTAATAAAATAATTTAAGTTCATTTCTTCTTTTGTTATTTTGCTACCAAAAGATTTCCAAGATAGCATTTGGAGAGTTGAGTGGGTGTAATATATTTATGAATAAAATAAGTTATTAAATATACATATATTCCATCTGTGTCTTTTTGCAGTTAATGACTTGACTATTATCTGTGTTTGAAATAATTCCCTGGAAGAATATAACTGTTCACAATTAGTGCTGAAGTTCATTGTGTAAAACAGAATTCTGCATAGTCTATGGCTTTACTATATTCTTAGTATTGATTTATTACCTATCAGTTGCATTCCTCATCCATAATAGCCTATTATCTTTTCAAAATGTTTTTCTCAATTATTTGAGAATGTAATGCAAGGTATTCACATTCATTCCTCTTCTCCAACTCCTATAAGATCCTCCCTCACCTCTCTATACACCCAACTTCCTACTCCACTTTTCTTTCTCTCTGGATCCCTCGATCCATCCCTCTTTCCTTCTCTTTACACCATCATGTCCAGTTTGTGTTAGTCAGATATTCCTGGGTGTGGGTTCTTCTCTAGTATGTAACCAATATTATAGATATCATACCATTAAAGAAAAGTAACTTTTTCTTTAAAACAGCAACACATCATCAACAGTTCCTCATCTAGGGGCAAGATCTTATGCCTTCTTTTACGCGTTTATGTGACTTTTTGTCTGGCTTGAGCATGTGATAGTCTTGTGAATGCTGTGTAGATTCTGTGAGTTCATAATCATATCTGTGCTGTTGTATCTGGGAAAATTTTGTTTGATGTTATCAACAACCTTTTGCTCATAAAATATTTTTACATCCCCGAGCCTTCTAGGGATGGGTATGAAATAGGTAGTAAATTTGAATTTGAACATCAAATTATCTATAACATGTAAATATCCTTATGGAAATTTCCAGCTCATATATTAATGATACATTTGGCTAAATCAATAAAAAAGATGAAATCCATTATTCCATTTGTTGTCTCTAAACATATTTTCCTTAATCATTGGAATGTGAATTTGTGGAGAGCAACAGCCACATTTATGTAGACTCAAATCTTTTAAAAATCAAATTTCTAAATGATTCACTGTATATATAGTGTATATGGCACATTTCATCCACTAATTGACTTTTTACCACTTTCTCATTTGTACTTTTCAATAATAAATTCAAACTTGACAAGAAAAAAAATGTTGGTCAGAATTATCTAGGCTTCAGGATATCTGATCAAACTTTTTTGCCATTGAGACCAGTTTGATCATAGAATATATATATATTCTATTTCATTATTCCTGTGAAACTCCTGGTAGCTTTTGTAAGCCTCAGAAAAGCCACAAACCCTAGGCTACTCTTGATTATTGCTGACTGTCTGTAAACAATTTGCTTATTTTATGAACTTCTTCCATGAATGTTCTTTCTCATGAAATTGTCTAAGAAGTACAAAGTGTAGCCTTAGATAGTATAAATTGTAGTGATACCCAAAACAGAAAAGAATGTGTTTAACATTAAGCAAATAATTTTATCCTTTACAAAGTTAAAAATAACAATGGATAGGATTTGATTAAGTAATGCATGCAAAATTACATAGAATTTTATAGAATTCATTGATATTTGATAGGCATTATTTTTTCATTTCTCAGATATATATATCTATATGTACAGTACAACAGATTCTTCTTTCATACAATACATCTCTACCACAGTTTTCCCTCCTTTTACTCCTTCGAGCTACCTTTCCCACCTCCCTTCTCCCCTTCAGAAAAGAACTAGCTTATAGTTGTGTGTGTTGGCCTAAACCTATAATCTCAGCACTCAGGGAGGTAGAGGCAGGTGAATCTCTGTGGTCTACACAGTGAGTCCAGAACAGCCAAGACCACACACACATACACACACACACACACACACACACACACACACACACACACACACACACACACACACACAAAACCAGAAACGGAGCAAGGGGGAGGGAGAGGAAAAGAGAGAGAAAGAGAGAGAGACTCCAAGAAACAACAAACACATAGGACAAAACAAGACACAATAAAACAAGGCAAAAGCCCTCATACTGGGGGTGGTCAAGTCATTTGCATAGGAGAAAAAGAGGTCAAAGAGCAGGCAAAAGAGTTAACATATACCTGCTTCCACAATGAGGAGTTCCACAAAAACACCAAGCAGGCAACCATAATATAGACCGAAAACTTGGTTCAGATTCATGCATGACCAGTTCTTGCTACTTCAGTCTCTGTGATCCCAAAAGAGCCCTCTTTAATTGATTTGATAGCTAGGTTCTCCTGGTGTTCTTCATCCAATCTGACTCCTACAAGCTTTCTGCCTCCTCTTCTGCCAGTTCCTGAGGTCCAAGGTGAGAGGCCCAGTTTTGACTCCTCTAAGGAGAGGGAACCAATTTAGACCTCCAATTTAGACTCTCCACAAAATGTATGGCTGTGGAGCTCCCATTTGATGCTGAAGAAACCTCTCTAATGACAAATGGGTAGAGCACCAATTTATGAGTTTATTTATGGGATACAGAGTATCATTACAAATCATTTCTTTTTTTTTTCTTGCTGGTTGTGTTTGGTCCCACTTTAGGTCTCTGGGCTGCCAGTCTTCCATTTATGTCAAACAAGTAAGTGTGGGGCATGAGCTTCCGCTTGTAACATTTACCTCAAGTTCTACTAGACATTGATTGGCCACTCCTACAAGGTCTGTGCCACCATATTTCCATCTTGCAGGCAGGGAAGGTTGTAGGGTATCACAAGAATCCTTGCTCAGTTACAACAGATATCTAGTTCAGAGTCCAGATCCTCCAATACTAACAGCTACGTTTATCCTCCTAGATTCCAATAAGTTTCCAATGCACTAGTTTAACCTATTCCACGCCAATTCCAGCTGTTTCTCTCAGCACTCTCTCCTTCCATCCCTTCCCTTCAAATGTAATCCCTCCATGGTCATTCAAATTCATCACATTTTTACTCTTGTCTGTTCATCAAATTTATTTACTTCTATTGCAGATAATTTCCCAAAGCTCCCTAAACGGCTGATGAGATGCATCTCATTTTGTGCAATTGAATGCTGCTTTATAAAAGTAAATGCAATGAACCTAAGTATTAAACTAAAAAAATGATAAAGCCTGTTTTATCGTATAACTTATAACACCTCTGTATTAATTGTTGGTATTATTGTATTGGTATATTAATTTGTGTCACATTCTCTAATGACACAAATTCATGTGACATCATAACTGTTAAGCACCTTTGAGTTTTCTATCTTCCTGTCTCTCTACTGCTCTGCATTAATATTTACAACAATCTAAGCTGACTCTTATAGTTTCATTTTAAGGTGTAGAAAGTGAAGATCAGAATGCTAAGTAAGCAATTTGACCCAGTCTCCTCACATAAGGAACCATTTTTTTTCTAGTATAAAAGATTTTATTTGATGCGATTATAAATTCCTAGAGAGTAAGAACCACATCTTGTTCATCTTTATAGTCTCCCAAACAGGAAGCTTATTTCATGTCCAATGTATGTTTAGCAACTGTTAAATTAAATGATAATATGAACATAACACTTCTCCATTTGATGTGTAACTCTTTGGGTTGTTTAACCCCATGTGGTAGACCAACATGAAAATAGCATTCATTTGTTGCATAAAATCTGCCTTTCAGACACAATTGCTGAATGTGGGCCACTCTGACAGAATTGGTGGTGTAAAATATAAGGAACCATTTTAGGAATGGCTTTAAGATACACAATTCAAGCTGGGATAGGTTTTTGTTTGTTTTTGTTTTTGTTTTTATTTTTTCTACAAGTCACACAAACATCTATGTGAAACTTACATACTTTAGAGTATATATATATATATATATATATATATATATATATATATATAGTCTCAGGCATGGAGACTCTTCACAGATGTAGGCCATGGCAGCTCAATCTCCAAGTGGGTACCCTAGTAAGGGGAACAGGGATTAGCTCTGACATGAATTCAGTGGCTGGCTCTTTGATCACCTCCCCCTGAGGGAAGAGCAAACTTACCAGGCCACAAAGGAGGACAATGCAGCCAGTCCTTTTGAGACCTGATAAACTAGGGTCAGATGGAAGGGAAGGAAGACCTCTCCTATCAGTGGACTTGGGGAGGGGTATGGAAGGAGATGAGGGAGGGCAGGTAGGATTGGGAGGGGACGAGGGAGGGGGCTACAGCTATGATATAAAGTGAATAAATTGTAAGTAATAAAAAATAAATTAATGAAAAAAGAATCTCAGAAACAATGGATTCTAGAATGGTAGAAACATTGTTTTTAACATAAAATACAACAATCAAATTATTTTAATATTTTAGGAGGTGCTCATGGCTCTTCATTCATATATCCAGTTTATGCTAGAAAAAAGTCTTAGTATTTGGTAGATTTTTGATGAAATGTTAATGAATAAGCATTAGGAAGCCCTTTTATTCATTAAGTACTGTGTGAGACTTAGTCCATATAAGATATTTACTGGTTCCCTGGGCATATTGGAAAGTAGCCATTATTGGGGTCTATTAATTTACACTTTTATTTGCTAATTCTTAATAATCTGTGTTCTACAGAGAGTCCTCTGTTTAGCTCTATACCCCATTTTTTGATTGGATTGCTTGACTTATTGCTTTTTAATTTCTTAAGTTCTTTATATATTCTGGATATTAGCCCTCTGTCAGATATAGGTTTGGTGAAGATCCTTTCCCAGTCTGTAGGCTGTCATTTTGTTTTGATGACAGTGTCTTTTGCTTTACAGAAGCTTTTCAGTTTCATGAGGTCCCATTTCTTGATTGTTGCTATTAGGGCCTGTGCTGTTGGTGTTCTCTTCAGGAAGTAGTCTCCTGTGCCAATGAGTTCTAGAGTCTTTCCCACTTTTTCTTCTAACCGATTTAACGTGTTTGGTGTTATGTTGAGAGACTGTTGAATGGCAGAAAACACTTAAAGAATTGCTCAAAGTCCTTAGCCATCAGGAAGATGCAAATCAAAACGACCCTGAGATTTCACCTTATACCTGTCAGAATGGCTAAGATCAAAAACTCAAGTGACAACACATGCTGGAGAGGATGTGGAGAAAGAGGAACCCTCCTCCATTGCTGGTGGGAATGTAAACTTGTACAACCACTCTGGAAATCAATTTGGTGCTTTCTTAGACAATTAGGAATAGTGATTCCTCAAGATCCAGCTATCCTACTCGTATGCATATTTCCAAAAGACATTCAAGTACACAACAAGGACATTTACTCAACTATGTTCGTAGCTGCTTTATTCGTTATAGCCAGAACCTGCAAACAATCCAGATGTCCCTCAGTCGAGGAATGGATACAGAATTTGTGGTACTTTTACACAATGGAATACTACCTAGCAATTCAAAATGAGGAAATCATAAGATTTGCAGACAAATGGTGGAACCTGGAAACGATCATCCTAAGTGAGGTATCCCAAAATCAGAAAGATACACATGGCATATACTCACTTATATAGACCTATAAGACAGGATAAACATACTGAAATCTATACACCTAAAGAAGATAAACAAGAAAGAGGACCTGGGGTAAGAGGATTAATCCTCAATTAGAAAGAAATATGGGATGGGCATTGGATGTAGGAGAAAACAAGTAACAGGACAAAAGCCTATCACAGAGGGCCTCGGAAACACTCTACCTAGCAGTATATCAAAGCAAATATTAAGACACATAACCAACCCTTTGGCAGAGGGCAGGGAATCATATGAAAAAAAAGGGGAGTTAGTTAGACCTGGAGAGGACAGGAGCTCTTCAAGGACCAAATATATCAGGGCACAGGGGTCTTTTATGAGACTGTTTCTCCAACCAAGGACCATGTATGGATATAACCTAGAACCCTTGCTCAGATATGACCCATGGTAGCTCAGTATCCATTAAGGGGATCAGTGACTATTTCTGATATGAATTCAATGGCTGGCTCTTCGACCCCCTCACCCCCAGAGGGAGGAGCAGCCTTGCTAGGCCACTGAAGAGGACATTGCAGCCATTCCTGAAGAGACCTGATAAGCTAGAGTTAAATGGAAGGGGAAGAGGTCCTCCCCTATCAGTGGACTTCAAAAGGGGCAGGGAGGAGATGAGGTGTGGGGGGAGAATGGGAGGGTATGTGGGAGGGGGGTACAGCTGGGATGCAAAGTACATAACTGGTGATTAATATAAAATAAAAATGTTAAAAAATAATAGAGGCAAAAAATAATAATCTGTGTTCAATTTACTTTCTTTTTTATTAATTCTATATTCTATTTCCCTTTACTGTTTATACTCCCAACAATGCATGACTTCATGGTATTAGTTTTTAAAATGTATTATTTGGCTTAGTGTTACCTAAAGCTTTTTTTGGTTGCATCTTATTCTGTTCCTATGATCTGAAATGAAAATATGTTAGAGATATTAACTTCAGCTTTATAACAAAAGGTCTTATCTCCTTTTCAAAGGATAATTTTTAATGATTCTCAGGCCTGCCCATATTGATTGCAGGAATGTAATATAGGAACTAGTATTTTCTTTAGAAGGGTAACATCATTAATAGATAATTTTCTATTTATGGAAGAGTTATCATATGCTTGAGAATTTTGACTCTACAGAGAAGAGTATAGGAAAGTAGAAGGGTAGAAGTATTGATTAAAAATTGAAGCAGATTAAGTACTGTGAAGAAACATTAAATCATTATCTTTCAAGGTATAAGATAAATAAAAACATACTTAAAAGTGGATATATTAAAAAAAGAAAATAAAATCTTAAATTGTCCCAAGTTGTTGCTGCTTTGAGTAAGTAATAGAGAAGGATCACAGCAGATTTATTTTTCTTTTTGACTCCTTCTAGATTTTTTTTCATTTTAAAATTGTGTATCTGTATATACTGTTATCTATGTTTGATAAAATTAAAATATAGTAAATTTTAAGTAGAGGAAACAAGACACCATAGCGCTCTCCACTAGTGGTTGAATCTTACTATGGGAAGGTGGATATTGGGTTTAGTAGATTATTCATTATGAATAGAAAACAAAGAAGCAGACAGTTCAGGGTCTCATTGTATAAGATATATGTCAGTATTATTAAAGTTTGTTTTAAAAATCTGCATGCAATAGATATTAGTGGGTGAGTTCATAAGCAATGCATTTTGAGTTCCCTGGACTCTTTCAGGGGAAGACATGCTGATAACAGTGTTTTAAGTAAGCACAACTTCATGTTTCTATATTAAGTTCTTCATTCAGTTCGCTGCCAGTTTTGAGAGATGATTGTGGGAGAAGTAAAAGAATAAAATAAAACATACATTATTCTAAGCTAACCTCTTATATTAAGGCTTTAGGGATTCTCATGGGAAAATCCCACATAGTAGCACCATTCAAGTCTTTAGTCTTTGATTATGCAAGTGCTCAAAGTACTGTAAGTACAGAATCAATTATTAGTCTTTGTTAACTCAAATGTGTTCTGCAAATTATAGCTGCCTACTTAAGTTAAACTGTCTCTCTGGACTTGCAGGAAAAAAAAAGTAGCTGAATGATGTCCCCAAATATTCTCTTTAACTAGGGGCTCTCAAACATTAAGCTACATAAGAATCAATTGTGGATCTTATTTAAAATGCAAATTGCAGAATTGCAAAGCTGTCTCCAGAGATTCCGCATCACTAATTCACTAATGCTGCTGATGCTAAGAAATCAATCAGCCTCTCTCTCTCTCACCTCGAATGAACTGAAAATAATATTTTGAGTGTAAAGAAAAAAAAAGAAATAACTTAAAAGAACTGTGGATCTTTTCCATGTATTAATACTCACCTTACTAGTTATACTTCATGTAGGCAATTCCTGTCTGTAATAGACATAAGAAAAATACCATCAAATCTTTTAGCAGATACGTTCTTTGGTTTGTAGTTAAAGCTGGAAACAAAGTAATCACTGGTGAAATAATTCACAGTGTGCTGCTCCATTAAAGGGTGGGAAAGGAATGGTAAGAAAGAGGAAGATCATTTTCTTTTTTATCCATGTTTTTCTAAGTAACACTCATGTATCAATGTCCTATTTTGAATATTTATGTTGAAATAAATAAAGAATTTCCATGGAAGAAATGTAATTTATAATACCCATAAATTTACTTTATATTAATAAATCCTTTACAATAAAACTGTTAGAATAATGCTAATTTTCCTGCTTATCAATACATTTTGAGTAGTTTCAGTCATCACATCACCTTCAGGAAGCAACATTAGCATGTTATTTTCATCATCCTACTATACTGGCAATTTTAAATGTATAAATGTAATCTCTTGAGATATATTTAATAGGATATTAAGTTTAAAAAATAAAAGTAACAAGGAAAATGAAGTTAAATTGCAGCAAAAAAGAAGAGTTGAAAAGTACATCTTTTCACATAGAATGAGACCTTTTATTTATTTTAAATTTTATAGTACAACAACAAACTTTAAAATAATAAATAGTCTTTCATTGGACTGGTGGAGGGGCATAGGAGAAAAAGAGGGAGGGAGATTGGAAGGAGATGGGGGAGGGGACTACAGCTAGGATACAAAGTGAATAAACTGTAATTAATAAAAATTAAAAATAATAAATAGTTTGATTAATTAATACCAGAACTTACTAATGTAGAGTATTTCTGATAATTTTATCAGCTAATTAATGTGCTCATTAGTAACATTTCAGCAGGAAATGGAGGCTTAGATTTTTCACCAAACCTAATCTTTAAGGTTTTAAAACACCTTTACATAGGGAAAAGGGCTGTAGACCTCTTTAATCTACTTCTTGTTGATTAGGTTTAATGGATCTTTAAGGGATCACTAAATTCAGTCCTCAAGATACCATCAGTCTAGCCCAAAGGCCAACTCCAAGTAGCAACAGAAAGTAGGCAAAAGGCACAAGACTCAGTTGGATTGCCCAGAGAAGTTCTCTGGAACATTTCTCTCTGAGAAGTCAAGTGTCAAAGCACACAGATTAGTGCAGTGATGTCAATGATCCATAAAGTGATGCCTCACTGTGTGTGGAGATATCAAAAGTTCACCCACAGGTATACTCAGCTGGACAAAGTCATGCCCCTTGCATGAGAAAGCTCACAGCAAAACATCACCTGCCCTCTCACAAAGCCAGCCTGGGCAAAACAGCAAATGCCCAGCTTGCAGGAAAACATCTCTTGACAAAACTCAGTCTTCAAGGAAACCAGAAACTTTAGCTTCAAGGAAATTTCAATCCCATGTACAAGACATATACAAGATCAAGCAAGTCAAAAAATCAGCATGTAAAAGTGAGGGCTCACCAAGCTACATCCTCACCTGAGGAACTGTTAGAAAGCGTTAGCTTCCATTGAAGAGACAGTCATTTTTTTTTTCAGATATGGCACTTTTCAGGCTAAGTCCCAGTGGATGAAACCATATCTATTTATACACTTGCAGGACTGATTGATCTATGGGTTTAAAAAGATAAAGCATACAAGAAGTAGGGAAGGAAAAATAGAAGTGGTACATTATGCAAAGATATGAAGCACAGGAGCTGGCATGAATATATTTAAAAACATTACAACTATGCAGAAAATTCTCAAAAATACATAAAAATAGAAAAATAAGTCTACACATATGGCTTAAACTAAATTTTTCTTTTGTGTTATTCATACTTATTGTGATATAAATTAGAAACAAAAATTTGCATATAAGATACTCACATATTTTCAATTATTTATTACATTTATCAACTTATTTATGTCAAAAGAGATACATGAGTGTGATGGCGCAGACTTAGGGGTCAGAGGAGTATGAGTCAATTCTCTACACTCTCATGTGAGTCTCAGAGTGAGGCTCTTTAGGGAAGACAGCAAGCACCAGCCTACAAATAATCTTTTGACACACATTTGTACTTTAAATATTTAAGACCTCATTATTCCCTGTTGTGATAAGGCTGCATTCCTATATGTAAAACTTTATACTAAAGGGTGTACAAGAATCCTGGCAGGAACAGATTCATTTTATATTATATTTGAAACCTCCAGTTATGTTTCCACAGTTTCTGAACTCTTAGCACTGGCAAAGAGATTCGAAATGCCAGCAACTGTGGTAAAGGTGTAGCCAGAAAGCAGCAATGGCCTGGTGTTCCTTGGATCTGGGTCTGGTGTGTGCATGGCCACCCTTTCCTCTTTTTGGAGAGCTGGTCTCACCACTGTTCCTGCCTTCTGAACGAATGGCTCTGTTCTGGCTTCTGTCCTCAGGATGACTTTGGTTCTTCATAGCATTCTGGTACTACTTTCACGCACCTGCAAGTAAAAAAAATGTGATAACTTTCATATATTATTTTGCTCTGAGGTATGTCCAGCTCAAAATACAAGAGAAATACCAGCTGCTTAATCACAAATACAAGTAATTTATATTTAGTTTACAGAGGTTTCTTTATCTATTATTTTATCAAGTTTATGTGAACTGGTAGAATATCTGGAATTCTTAATTGAAAGGAGAAAGAAAGTGAAAGACTTAAGTGGCATTCTTCTTTTCCCCCTAGGAAGATAATGGTTTGCTAAGCAAATTAATAATGTAAAGGTTTTTCGGAGCTAATTACAATACTTTCTTACTTGATCATTAAAGCAGTTTTCCTCTGCTAGGCATTATTTAGCTAACCTAGTTTAGTCATAGCATGAAGTAATAAAAGCGATTTAAGAAATATGGCCTATTATTCTATCATTATTTTTTTGGCTCACAAAGGGGTTTGCTGGAAATATAAAAAATAAATTAGACATTAAAATTGCTTTAGCTTTAACAAGGTACTGTTTCTTTTTAAAGCAATTCTTTTAAAACTTAATTCCAAAGAAAATTGCAAATTCTATGTTTTATTGAGTACTTGACCAAAATTTGAATATATTTACCTGGATATCGCCAGTGGTTAAGACAAAATATGATTTCCAAGGGCATGCTCAAACTAGATAATTAAGAATTTAATATACTTTTACCTTAGTAGATAACATGAGCAAATTTAATTCTGAAGTCTCATGTATTTTCCTTAATCTTTTTTTTTCTGGCTGTAATAGATACCAATAGACAAACACTATGCATAAAATATGAAATCACATATTAGTACACAGAATATATTACTGTTATTATGGCTCCCAATTCTGTAAAAATGCCGCCAGACCAAAGAAGCCATGTATAATCTGCCCACACCTACTTTAGTATGTACTGACAGGACAATGGATGTCCAAGGGGCTGCCTGTCTCAGGATCACTCCTCTCAGATCTATAGGTTAGCAGTAAAGCTTGGCTCAGGGTCAAGGCAGATGAAGTCAAACCAGAGGATGGACTTCCACAAATACAAATTTTCTCTTCTTCATGATGTAAACATACAAGATTATCAAAACAATATTTCAGATACGGGACCCTTCAAGCATTCAGAATTCTGTGAATGACAGCACTGAGGTTTGAGGGTTCAGCTTACTCAAATATGAGTAGCTATTGATTTCAGAGCAAGCAAATTGTAACCTGTGCCCCAGGAGCACTACCTAACAAACATTGAACACAGAGATGCTTGAGTCATGCCCAAGCTCATGTATTCACTGTATGCATCCTGCATGGGTTCACCTAACTTTAAGGAGAGTTACCTAGTTATGCTCTGGAATTTGGTCACAGTCTAACATGCACTATCTGGTAAACATGTCATACTAACAGGACATTCTAAGAACTGGCAACAGAGGGAAAATGTTTCCTGAAAGACCACTCTGGCTGTTGCTTAACTCACTTGCTCAGTTTTCCTTCAAAATTTCTACTCTCTCCTCTGCTTTTTTTTTTTTCCCTACAGAGAACTACAGTTTGACAGCACCTACATATTGTTTTTAATTTGATAGCCCAGTGATATGTTGGTCTCACATACTCTTCTCACATTTCCTATCCTTGCCTTCTTGTTAAATTCTTTAGTTACCACAGTTTGTAATTTTAATTTTCCTCAAAGGTCCTTATGTCAAACATGTGGGCAACTGCTTCTGTGGTCTCTGGTGATGTTTGAATGCTCTTCTGGTGCAGCTCATGTATGTATTTTGTGGAGCAGCATCTGATAAAACCCCACTGCTTTCTAAGAGCAGTGGAATCCTAAAAAGAAGTCAAGACTGTAAATATGATCATATTAATTAAGTGTTGGGCAGAATGGTTTACAGTACAGTTTAAGATTAATAGGCATATATCTCTCAGCAAACCAATAAAAGCCTACAATGGATGAAAATTTTATCCACAAGGCAGATAGAATTCTAATCCAATGGACAATCAGTCTATGAAAACACATACACCACTGCAGAGTCAGAAATTGAGGATACAATTACAATGGCTTCATTTCCACTACAGGCAGAAGGTGTGTACTACAGAGGAAGCCAGCTCTCTTCTCTCATTCAGAATTACTATAGAGCAAAAATACATTCTCAGCTAGGACGCTGCAATTTGGTTCTACCTCATCTTAATTACTATGGTATAATTGTCTTTTTTAATATTCCCCATTTCTTTAGTGCATATAATTTATCTGGTTAAAAGGCAAAGGCATGTGTTTTTTTTTAACCTGAAGTTAGTGCTATATTTTAGTTTACATCAAATGAAGAAAGTACTTGGAAAAGCACTAGTTCTCTGAAAATGTATATCTTTTACTTATTAGCTAAAATACTTGTTCAGTGCTCATCTTGCATAAAAATGATGTTTATATGTATATATGATATATATAATATTTGCATAGTACTTCTGGTTGAATAATATTAATGCTTTTCATTTATCACTGTAAATCCTAGGACAAGTTCACTATTGATATCAACATTTTTGCATGTAACTGTTACATTTAGGGAAGTCTGTCTTTAAGTTCATTTTGGGTAAATCACTTTTAAAAACTGAATAATTGAATAATAGATAGTTTACCATTAAGTCAAATACATTGATGTTTACATAAACTTTACAATTAAAGTTAATCATGAAAATGGGGAAGGACCTGTAAACCAGCCTATTGAAAGGAAGTTAGGTTCCTAGTAGTGTGCTTTAAAAATTGACTGGGAAAGAGGTGCAATTATATAAATATATTTTAATTAGAAATAAAATTAAAGGTTGAACACCTTTAATCCAGTACTCTGGAATCAGAGTCAGGCATAACTCTGGGAGTTTGTTGCTAGCCTGGTCTAGATAATGAATTCCAGGACAGACAAGAATATACAGAGACCCTTCTCCTTGATGAGACCAGATAAGTTAGGATCAGATAGAAGGGGAGGAGGTCTCCCCTATCAGGGGACTAGGGAAAGGGCATAGTGGGAGAAGACGGAGGGTGGGTGGGACTATGCAGAGATGAGGGAGGGGGCTGCAGAGGGGATATAAAGTGAATAAAGTGTAATAAATAAATAAAAATAAAAAAGATGGGGTGAGAGTTCTGGGATAAGATAGGGAGGGGAATATTGCACACACGCACATATATGTTCAATAATAATTAATAAGAAATTTTAAGTGCCTAAAAAACTTTTGTTGTTGTTGTTTTAAAAAAAGGTCATGCTTACATCTCAACCCTCTCTGCCTCACCTCCTGGATAATGTATAAATTACCTCACCTGTCATGCACTCCCTAGGTTGCATGCTATGATGCCTATAGGCAGTACTATAGGTTACTATGAAACTATGAGCTAAAGTAACATCTCCTTTGTATGTCTATCACAACTACCCCTTTTTTCCCCCTCAAAATCATCCTGAATGGAAAGCAAAAATGTCTAAAATTCTTTCCAGAAATTTTATCCACTGCACATCCTTGAGCTGCATGAAATGTAATTAATCCCCTCAACTTTCAGATCTTGTTCTTCCTTCTACTTTTTTTCTCGCATCTTTTACATAGAAGAATTTTAATACAGCAACATGGCTGCTCTGGTAAGGGGTCACATTCAAAGCCCTTCTAGGTCTACGTGATCTGACTAGAATGCAGACATGCACCTGAATTTTATAGTATGATCTAGCAGGAATATAGACCCTCCATTAGTACACACCTTTAATTCCAAACAATATAGGTAAGTTTTGTTCATAGATGGAAGGTGCCATGTTGGAAAATGATGTCTAATTGAAGGTCATACAAAGTGGCAAAACAGAGAAAGATTTGACACATGAGTAAGACATATGATATGTCCAACTCTCATGAGAACAGGCAGGACAGACTGGCCATTTAAGAGAAGCGAGGAAGCAGTTGGACTGGAAGAGTTTTGCAGACAGATTGCAGAGAGGACCAGATAGACAAAGGTGAAGAAAGAATGAGCCAGAAAAGGAGGAGGCCAAAGATTAAAGCATATAGCAAGAATTACTTTGAAGCTGGACAGAGCAATTCAGTCAGAAGCCAAGAGAAGACAGTTTGAATCAGTTAGGCTGGGAAGGATTTTGGACAAGAACAGCTGAATTGACCCAACCAGTGGGAGTTCAGAAAGAGCCAGAAGTGCTAGGGAATGGCTCTTATCTCATCCCCTCCTCTAAGAAAACAAAAACAAATTTTGAACTTCTATTTCCTCACTTTTAAAAAAGTAAAAAGAATCCTACTGCAGATTTCAACTTTTATAAATCAGTAATAGTTGCCTTATGGCATGATTAGAATAGATGCCCACCATTTTGTTCACAAATATTTGCTTAAAACAAAAGGACCCTCACTTAATAAGGATTTTCTTGTGTCCTCAGGGCTGGCTGCAATGTCCTCCCCTGTGATCTAGCCAGGATCTTACTACCTGGCGTGTATGTGGGAGGGCCAAAGAGCCAGCCATGGAGTTCATGACAGAAACAATCCCTGTTCCCCTTACTAGGGTCTTCAGTTGGACACCGAGCTATCATGGGCCACATCTGAGCGGGGGTTCTAGGCCATATCCATACCTGGTCCTTGGTTGGAGAAACTGTCTCGTAAAAGACCCCTGTGCCCTGCTCAGTTTGGTCTTTGTTGAGCTCTTGTTCTCCCCAAGTCTTACTAACTTCCCCTATTTTCATTATTATTCCCAGCCCTCTGCCAAAGGCTTGGTTTTTAAAGGGCAAAACCACAAGTGGGGGCTCCAAGCTTTGGGTAAGGGATCTACTTTTGACTCCAAGACCATAAAACAGTTCTGGTTCAGCCATTTGGAGAGTATTTTATCATAAGCAAAGCCTGGAATGTGCTGATTAGCTGTTGCTAGAGAATAGCAATTCGCACACTCCCTGGTCACAAGCTAGGGGCCATCTGGGTGGGTTGCCAGGAAATAATATCTCTTAAGTGCAGGAAAGAATGTGGTGCAGCCTGATTACTCCTGCAGTAGGCCAGACATATCTTAATTAACCCAGTCCTTTGTCTCAACTTTTATCCAGAACTTAGGTCATGCTGCCCTAAGATTCTAATTTTAAAATTTGGACCTCTCAAGCTCAGTGACAGACACCCATTGGGGGGAGGCAGCCTTGCAAGTCCACAGAGGAAGACAATGCAACCAGTTCTGATGATATTTGATAGGCTAGGGTCAGATGGAATGGGAGGAGGACCTCCCCTATCAGTGTACTAAGGGAGGGACATAGGGGGGAGAAAAGTGAGGGAGGGTGGGATTGGGAGGAGATGAAGGAGGGTGCCACAGCTGGGATACAAACTCAATAAATTGTAATAAATTATAATAATCAAAAGGTGAAAAAAAAAGAGTATGAACATTCTAAAGCACTATTTTAAAAAGTAAATTATTTATATATTAGGCTATTATGTATAACAAATTGTATACATTTTTCAGAAATAACATTTAAATATAAAATTATAAACTAGGGAGAGGGTTAAGAGTAAAAACACCTGTCTGTCAATCATGAGGACCTGAGTTTAAATTTAGAGAACTTCTATAAAAGTCAGACACATAATATTGGCCTGCATGTACTAGTGCATCAGGTTAATTGTTGAACCATAGGGAAGCTCCTGTCTGTAAATACATCGAAGAATTAATAGTGATAGGGGTTGGCTTTCTTCCATGGGGTATGTCTTAAGGTTGGACTTTCCCTCAATTTCTGCTCAATCTGTTCTATTTTTGTCCCTGTAGATCCAGTAGGTAGGGAGTTTTCGATAGAGGTTGTGGGTGGGTTGGTGATCTCCTCTGTCCACTAGGAGTGTTGACTACATAAAGGGTGTCCTCTTCAGCATTCATGGCCAGGGCCACTAGGAGTCTTAACTAGGGTCCCCCTCATATCCTCACAGAGGCCTACTCTGATTTAGGTCTCTAGTTTGTTCATAGAGATGCCCCGACCCATTGTTTCTCTTTTCTCTGCAGGACTGCCCTCCCTCCCCTACTCTCCTCAGGTCTGATCTCCACCCTTATTTCTCTCTGTGTTCCCTCTTTCTACCTTGCTACTACCCTTTAACAAATATCTCTGTCTATTCTATTTCCCATTCTGAGTGAGATCTATGTGTCCTCCCTTGGGTCCTCCTCCTTACTTATGCTCTTGGAGTCTGTGCATTCCAGTATGTCCACCTTGTACTATATGATTACTCACAGCCAAGTATTGGCGAAAATAGGGTGTCTACTGGAAAAGAGGGGTGGGGGAGATAAATGGACCTGGAAGTGACAAAAGATCCACAAGAAGATCACCAGAGCCAATCCACGAGGGACTAGAGAGGCCTTTGTAGTCTGAAACACAAACCAACGACAACGCATAGTCTGAACCTAGGTCTTCTACTTATAAGTTGCTAATGAACATCTTAGGCTCCATGAGGGCTCACTAATTAGAGGAGTTGTGGATATCTCTGACAAGGACTATGCTGCTTACTTTTTGATCAGTTTCCCCTGATGGGACCCCCTACCAGGCCAGAGGGATGGAAGAGGAACTCAGTTGTCTTGTGAATAGATTTCCAAGTGGGCTTAGGGAGAATGCAGTGGGGAGGAGGTGACTGGAAGGAAAAGAGAGAGGGACCTATGACTGAAATGTAAATTGAATTAATTAATTAAAAAAGAAATATATAGAAAGAGTTGAAGACCTTAAATATAAATAACCAGTTCGTGCCAATACCAATTAGAGGTGAAATACTGATGGAGGCATCTAGGTCTAGATATCTAATCAAAGAAAGAATAAAGAAAAGGGAAAAACTTCTTATGTGATGGACATTAGATGTTTATGTCTGTAGGAAACATTTCAACTGTGATCCTGCTACACAGGGGCTGAAGTACCTGTCACTCTTGAAAAGTATACAAATTTCACTCTCATCACCCAAATAAAGCAGTTTACAACTGCCTGTGAGTATAGCTCCAGGGATATAACACCTTCTTCTGCCTTACAGGCAACCAAGTTTGTAATGAATTCACACTCACACACACACACATGCACATTAAAATGTAATTGCGATGAAACTGTGTTTTCCATACAGAACAGAGTAGACACTTGTGAACTCATAGCAGTTGTAATAACATGAACAAGACCTGCACAGTCAAAGCCAGAAAAATTACAACATTTTGTAGGGAGATGAGTACAAAGTCTTATCCCTAGTTGATATGATATTGAGTTTTGATAGATACTGGAAGAGCCAGTTATCTTTAAGGGTGTGAATCCTAACCACTTCCCAGAGCAGGATTCATACCCAAAGCTACTTTCACAACACCGTTAGGCTCCATGAGTGAAAAATCATGAGGATGATATGGGCAGACTTGGATGAAGGAAGGACTATGACCAAAATACATTTATGGATTTTAACCTATTTATTAATTCAAAAAACTAATAATTTTTTAAAAATAAAATTGACATTAAAAATAATATCTGCAAAGCCACTCTCTCCTGCTTCTGCTTCTTGGCTTCACTCTGAAATCTATCTTGGCTATGCAGCTTCTCATTATGCGTCCTTATATGTTTGCCAAAGAGTTCTACATTATAATGTGTAGCTTCTGTTTGGCCTGTTAACACACTTCATATGTCTGTAATATATTATCATCATTTATAATTTTAAAGTGTAAGTCATTAGATGGCCTACTTTCTAGTCACACTTTAAAAAGTTTAAATTTTTAGTCATACTTTACCTCTAAGCCACTTGACTGAAATGTTGTTCTTTACTTCTTGGGGGACAATGGAAAAGTATCATTCTTTTGCAGTCTTTTACTAAAGAGAGTCAAGGATAAAAATCATTACATCCATATGGAACTATTCCAATTGTGGAAATAACTGTAAACGTATTAAATGACACAAAGTGGGTAAAGGTAGTTGAACGTCTAGTCCACTCTAATAAAATGAAAAAAAAATGCACACCTATATTCACAGACTTGCACTCCCCCCCACCCCCATTATAAAATGACAGCTTAGAGAATTTTGGGATCCTGTTATTTGGTCAAATATATTACCAAGTAGTTATTTTCAATAAGAATAATCACCACTGTGTCACTCTGTCTTTTCTCCCTTCATTCTGTCTTTTCTCTAATTCATCTATAAAACTGGAACTGCTGTTAACACGGTGTGTTTTGTGAAACCATGGTATCTGTCATTTAAATTTCATGACACAATTGTGAAATTTTATTATCTCACATCTCCGAGAAAGACAAAAACAACAACAACAACAACGACAAAAACCAGTTATATCCTTCTGTGATTCAACTGTACTTGATATACAAATTTACAGCATTTAGAAATACATTTTTTAAAAAATCAAGAAATATGTAAGGAAGCTCTCTTCAGAAGAGTATTATTCCAATGTAAGGCAAGCCTAATGTATTGTCAGGGCTAATTAATTACTTACAAAAAGGAATGCTGCTTTTATTGGGTCCTTTAATCAAAACTGACTTCTTAAATTCACTAGACAATATAGGTATTTTTGAGATATTTCGTTTCTTGCTATGACTATTAAACAGAGCAAACATGCAAAATGAAATATTTGTCTTAGATCTTCTGCTAAGGGAGGAGATGGGGTCCCCAAACACATTACAATTTTTAAAATACACTAGTTTTTATCTCTTACACAATTACAGTGCTAATTTAATAAACATGTTGGTTACAATTATATATCCTGGAAATTAAGTTATATTTAATTGTTTGTTCCCGTTCTTCTCTGAGTTACACTGTCTAAATGTAGGTTATGTAAGACTCTGTCAATATGTTGGTCTTAAATAAAATCTAAACTGTTTTAGAGTGCATTATCATACATTCATTTGTGATTATGGCAACTAATAAACATAAGTAGCATAACAGTTAAATGAGATCTGTGTTGCTCTGGTTGGTAGTTAAAGACACTGTGTTGAAAGCCATATTGGATGATCTTTGCAAAACATAAAATATTATAATAGTGTTTCTTCCCTATAAATTTAAAACAAAGATACAAGAATATCTCAATATCTCAATTTATGGGTTTTATAAAATTAAGTTTAAGAAAGAAAATCTTTGTCCTGACTAAGCTTTCTTATAAAATATTACTGTGCTAAAATTACTTAATTATACTCTTATTAATTTTTATTAGTACAAGCCTTTATATTTTTAATCTATTTTCCATAATAAATGCCAAGTTGCAGAAAGGCAATACAAATGTTGGTTTTGAAGAGGTTAATTTTCTAAAATTACTACAGTCAAGAAAAAAAAATATTTGGGGGAGAAAGGTAGATTCTTATGCAAACAAGGCTTACAATTATTCACTCATGGTTAATTAGTGCATGCATGCCTTAAGTATTTTTATATTAGAATTAAGCAATATTCAAGTAATATGTTCACCTATGTTTCTCATGGAATTAGTGAAGATCTTAGGACCATTCTTATTCCTTAATATAGATTTGTTATTGTGAGTTCATACATCTCAAGAAATTCCTGAAATGGTAAAAATTTAATGACCTGTAATAAATAGGTTTCAAAAATATTGCAGGTTATCTTATGAAAGAAGAGGAAGATAGAAAGACCTGGAGAGGAAAGGAGCTCTACAAGGACAGCAACAGAACCAAAAAAATCTGGACCCAGGGGTCTCTTCTAAGACTGATATTCCAACCAAGGACCATGCATGGAGATACCTTAGAACCCCTGAACAGATGTAGCCCATGGCAGCTCAGTGTCCAAGTGGGTGCTATAGTAGAGGTAACAGGGACAGTCCCTCACATGAATTCAGTGGATGGCTCTTTGATCACCTCCCCTGGAAGAGGGTGCAGCCTTACCAGGCCACAGGGGAAGACAATGCAGACAGTCCTGATGAGACCTGATAAGCTAGTTTCAGATGGAAGGGGAGGAGGACCACCCCTATCAGAGGACTGGGGAAGGGCAGGGGAGGAAAAGAGGGAGGAAGAACAGGGCTGGGAGGGAATGAGGAAGGGGTCTAAAGCTCAAATAAAAAGTAAATAACTTGTAATAAATGAAAAACTAAAAACAATAAGTTAAAAAGTTCATTTCATCACAAGCTATTAAGAGTATAATTTCTTTGAGAGAGTAAAGTATGTTTTAACTAAGACTGTTAGAGGTATGTGAAGGTAGATAAGTCATTAGCACCATTTACGATATAGTAAGTATTTTCTGAGACTGATACTCCAACCAAGGACCATGCATGGAGATAACCTAGAACCCCTGCACAGATAGCCCATGGCAGCTCAGTCTTCAAGTGGGTACCCTAGTAAAGGGAACAAGGACTGTCTCTGACATGAACTCAGTGGCTGGCTTTTTGATCACCTCCCCCTGATGAGGGAGAAGTCTTACCAAGCTACAGAGAAAGACAATGCAGCCAGTCCGGTTGAGACATGATACACTAAGGTCAGATACAGGGGGAGAAGGACCCCCTCCATCAGTGGACTTGGAGAGGGACATGGGAGGAGATGAGACAGGGAGGGTGATATTGGGAGGGAGGGAGAGAAGGGGCTACATCTGGTATACAAAGTGAATAAACTGTAATTAATATAAAAATTAAAATTAAAAAACTAAATAATATGTTAGCCCAGTTATATTCGCAAAAATCTATGTATATGCAAATAATGACAATACTATTTTTTAAAATTATTTTCTCAAAAGTCTAACAGCAGTCCTGATGAGACTTGATAAGCTAAGGTCAAATGGAAGGGGAAGTAGACCTCCCCTATCAGTGGACTTGGAGAGGGGCATGGGAAGAAATGAGGGAGGGAGGGATTCAGAGGGCATGAGGGAGGGCGTTATAGCTGGGATACAAAGTGAATAAACTGTAATTAATATTAAAAAATAAAAATTTAATTTAAAAGAGTCTGAAAGCTTCCGAACTCAGCTCTTACTAGCTAATAAGAAGCAAGTATATTTCTTTCAGGAATATAGTTATTTTACAAATTAAGTAAGTATAATATAGTATTTAATCTACAGGAATACAGATTTGTTTATACCACAGCAGTGAAAAGTTGCAGAAATTAATATGTGTATTAAATTCTTATTTGTCAGCTTGCTTCTGTATTTTTTCTTTCAATGAAGAAATCATGGCAAACAGGCCGCAATACTCATTTTTAAAACTTCATTGAAATTCTACTGTTTCTTATTACTCTCATTTCTCTATGCCACCAAACAATTTTAATTAAGGTTATATGTATCGAGGGTCATTAATAATGTGCTGATTAATTGCCACCCCATGATTGTAAGATGGCTACTTTGGAAAGGTTATAAATTATTTCTAGGTTTTAAATGCTAGACCACTCAAACTGAATAAAAAGAAACAGAAAAGACAAACTGGGAAAATGGAGGAAAATTGAAGAAAAGAAAATAGACAGTAGATATGAAATGGGACTGAAAAAAATCAAGTATAGTTCCTCTATTTTGTTGTGTTGTACGTAGTCTTCATAAAATTGTTAAATATAAAGGTAACAGGGTTTTTTTATTAACTTTTTTAAATGTCTGTTTATATCGACAAAAATCCTAGTGTGTTTTATTCTAGACTATCCCTGAAATCTTCTAACTCTAAAATAGGAGTTTAAAAACAATAATAATCACTTCACAGTTAGTAACTTGCTAAATAGAACTTGCATGTACATTTCTTTGTTTTCTATGCAATACATGCTATATGTGACATTTTAAATAAAACTCTGTCAAGAAATTATCAGTACTTACTTGCTTATTCCATTCTCAAGATGAATCTGATGCTTGTTTCTTCTTTTTCTTCTTCTTCTTCTTCTTCTTCTTCTTCTTCTTCTTCTTCTTCTTCTTCTTCTTCTTCTGCTTCTTCTTCTTCTTCTTCTTCTTCTTCTTCTTCTTCTTCTTCTTCTTCTTCTTCTTCGTCTTTTTATTTTGGTCTAAAATTGGTTGCAGAGGACTTTGATGAGAAGTGGTGTCTTCCCAAATTTCCAGGACATGAAGCTACAGATATAAATAGATGTTCAGGAAAGTTACAAATACTTGTAGATTCTGGTGTTGCTTTTACATTTTTGTCCTTCAAATTCTACATAATAGTTGTACGAAATGCACAAAAAAAAACATATAAATAAATATTCACATTAAAATATTTCATCTAAGATTAAAGTACCTTATCAATGTTTATAAGTTAGTGATAGAATATTTATATGATTTTATACAAATATATTCCTAGATCATGCAATTTAGCCATTGAGAGTGTACAAATCTGTCAAAAAGTTTTAAATGTTCATAATGTGAAGTGATGCCCAAAATATTTTGCAGTATTGAAACATTCCAAAAGTAATTCTGAGCAATCAATTGATATTATTATTCCCATTCCTGACACCAACATCTATTAACCAACATCTGCAGGCATATATTTGTATAATATTCTACCTATGTGTTTTATTATTCTGACAGTTTCACACAAATGGAATAATGGCTCATTTTTGGAGAGAAATGCATCCAATATTCATCCATTATGCTAATTAATAACACTGTTACAGTAACTAATGCATGTGTGTGTGTGTGTATAAACATACATACAGTGGGATCCAAGATGGCTGTGAACAGCTCTCACCATATTTGAGGGACAGAGGATCTGAAATTCCAAAACTGATGAGTGGAGGGGTAGCTGAAGCCAGCACATCAACATTGAGGCTTCCTGGGCAGGAGGGGACAATCCATGAACTGAGGCTATTTGGATCCAGGTCACCCATGGACTTCTTTGTGGACTGAGATTGGCAGACATTCGATTCCCCAACACTTCCCCTTGTCTGGTCTCTTCCTCATAGAAGTAGCCCACAGTGCCCTCTGTGTCTAGCAAGGACTGTGCTGCTTGGTATCTGAGACAGAAAAGGTAGGACTCCTAGCCCCTCAGTGGCTGGCTGCTGGTTGTTCAGGCCACCTAAGTCTGCCAGACTACCCAGGTCCACAGAGCCATCCAGGTCTACAGGCAGCTCTACGGGCTCCACAGTGCCTCCCAGCAGGTATCTGTACCAGCAGCCTCACAGTTTTGTGGCTGTGGCTCGACTCCCAGGGGACCACTCTACCAGCTTCCAAGTTCTGCAGCTGCAATACCACTGAGCTGACAGATCTCCTACACCCGCATTTGCCCAGCAAATACTCTCTCTCTCAGAGAGTAGAGAACCAGGGGAACCCCTGTGTGTGCACCTTCAAGTGAGCACATTCAGAGTCCCAGATCCAGGGTCCCCCTGCTCTAGCAGCTAGATATCAGATCCCGCCCACCCACATCCCCACCATGGGCAACATAGAGATTCTTGGGACAGCATTCTCAACACTGAAGTCCCTGTTATGTGGGCATACCAATGGAGTCCAGACAAACAACTGCTGGAGCCCAGACAGATCTGAACACCAGAAGTACAGTATGAGAGGCCTGTAGGCCATTGAGGTATTCAGTGAACCTGCACAAGTGCATTGAGCCCACCAATAACACCAGTGCCTGCACCCCCTTCTGAGCCTGCAACACCTGCCCCACATTCCAGGCATCTACACTCTCTAGCTCCCTGTCCTTTAAGGCACACTTGCACATACACACACATACTTGCTTACCCACACTAGTGCACCTGTGTCTATGGCTCTTCCTCCCTTAGGGAGAGCTGCAACACCAATGCACACTCTCAAACTAGTTGACTTCTCTCATCCTCCTGAAGAATACTCCAGACACCAGAGAAAGACAGACCCAGTCTGAAGTATAGATTCCAGGAACAAACAGCAAAGGTTATGGATAAGCAGATGGCCAGAGTTTTTGGCATAAGAATACATTCAACAAAAATCTGGACATCAATTGCTTCACCAGCAAACCCCCAAATCAATGGATACTACAATTCATTGGAAACACAGTAAAATGATTTTAAAGCTATGCTTATCCAGTTACTAGAGGAACATAAAGAGGAAACAAGCACATCTTTCAAAGAAATAGCCACAAGCATGGAGGCAAGTAAAGAGGAAATGAACAAAGCTCACAAAGACATCCAGGCAAATACAGCCAAATGAATAGAGGCGCAATTAGTGGCAGACAAGTGGAAATGAACAAAAAAAAAAAATAGAGGCCATCATAAAAAGATAGAAATCCACATTCAAACAGACGAAGGAAATGGTGCAAAGCATGAAAACAGAATTAGACTCAATAAAGAAAACACAAACAGAGAAACCCTGGAGCTGGAGAACTTAGAGAAAAGATGAGGAACTACAAAGGTAAGCATCACCACCAGAATACAAGAGATGGAAGAGAGAATCTCAGGTGCTGAAGATGCACTTGCAGAAATTGGTACTTCTCTCAAAGAAAAAGCAAAATCTTTAAAGTTCCAAATATAACACAGCCAGGAAATCAAGGATGCCATGAAAAGATGAAATCTAAGAGTAAAAGGAATAGATAAAAAAGAAGATTCCAGGTCCAGAAAATATTCTCAAGAAAATCATAAAAGAAAATTTTCTCAACTTAAAGAGATGTCCATAAACATACAAGAGGTTTACAGAACACCAAATAGACTAGACCAGAAAAGAAACTCCTCATTTCACATCATAGTAAAAACACTAAATCTACAGAACAAAGTAAAATTATTAAAAGCAGCAAGGGAAAAAGGCCAAGTAACACATAAAGGTAGACCTATCAGACTTCTCAACAGTAACTATGAAAGCCAGCAGGCCTGGGCAGATGTCATGCAGACTTTAGGGGACCACAGATGCCAATCCAGACTACTATACCCTGTCAAGCTTTCTATCAGCATAGACGGAGAAAACAAAATATTCCATGACAAAACTAAACTTAAACAATATCTTCACAGCAATCTAGCCCTACAGAAGATATTAGAAGGAAAACTCCAATATAATGAAAATAACTATACCCACAAAAACATTGTATATAGGAAACTTCACAACAAAAAAATTAAAATAAAACAAGCAAAGAAATAGTAACACCACAAACTCCACAATAAAAGAAACAAACATTCATTGGTCACTATTAACTATCAACATCAATGGACTCAACTCTCCAATAAAAAGACACAGACTAACAGAATGGTTGTGGAAACAGGATCCAACATTCTGATGCATCCAAGAAACTCACCTCTGTCTCTTGATATTGATTACATACACTTAGTAACAAATGATCCTGACATCTCTGCAGGTACTTACTGGACACTTGTTGTTCAGAGTTTCTGCTGCATAAAATTTAAACAAAGTTTTTTTTTTTCGTGTTTTCAAGTTTGTTAATCATTGAGAAACTGGATAAGCCCTTTATTAATGAATTGTATTTCCTTATTTTAAAATTTTCTAACATGCTTTTTCATATTATGGCCTGTTTATTTTATTTCCTCTCTCTTTTTAAGAAAACAAAAAAAAATGTTGGTTTGTTTGGCTACTTTCAGCTAATTTTCAAATACCATTTTCTTGGATCCAAAAAAATTTATAGAATCTCACATATATACAATATCAAAACAAAATTGACCGTGACCAAAGTCTATACACCCCAATAAACATTTATGGAGTTATAATAATGAATTATGAATCTGTGGTAATTTACATTAGAATTTTTTACATTCATTTAATTGACTTTTTTAATCTATTTGAAATAAAGTATGAGAAGACGAGGAATAGGACAGAAGCCTTCCACAAGGGACCTTTGAAAGTCTCTACCCAGCAGGGCATCAAAGGAGATACTAAGACTCATAGCCAAATACTGGGCAGAGTGCAGAGAATCTTATGGAGGAGGGCAATAGAAAGACCTGGATGGGACAAGAACTCCACAAGGAGAGCAACAGAGCCAAAAACTTGTGCCAGAGGGGCCTGCAAGTGCCATGCATGGAGATAACCTATAACTCTTGCACATATGTAACCCTTAGGCAGCTCAGTTTCCAAGCGGGTACCCTAAGAAGGGATACAGGGGCTGTAAGGGGAACAGGGTCTGTCTCTGACATTAAGTCAGTGGCTGGTTCTTTGATCACCTTCCCCTAAAGGGGGAGCAGCCTTAGCAGGCTGCAGAGGAAGATGCTGCTGCCAGCCTTGATGAAACCTGATATACTAGGGTCAGATAGAAGAGGCAGAGTCCACTATCTGTGGACTAGGGAAAGAGCATAGGGGGGAAAGAGGGAAGAAGGACAGGACTAGGAGGAGAAGAGGGAGGGAACTACATCAGGGATACAAAGTGAATGAATTATAATAAATAAATAAATAAAAATTTAAAAAGAAAACAATGCTACACATTTAAAAATTGTTTTGAGCACCACCTTTGTATCTTTTGAGAGGGAAATCGCCATGGCTGTGACTTCAAGGCTTTATGTTTACTGTTTCACGTTGTTGCACTTCATGGCATACTCTGATGTCTTATTAAGCATTGATTTGTGTTGTATTTTGCATAAAATCATGTAAGTTCAAGTTTTATTGCTTCACATAAATGGTTAGCCATTCTGAATTCAGATTGATATTTTAATCTTAACCACACTACTAAATAACCACATATTCCTTACTAAGATGTCTACATTTTGGTCCTGATAACAAAAAATAAGAGCAATCAAACATGAACTCTGAAACAAGACTCTTCCTGTGGTTTCATGTAAAATTTTCTACTCTCACTTTCATATTTGATTTGCTTATAATTATGATCCTTTCAGTTCTCTAAATATCTTTCAGCTTTTCTACAATAAGCAATTTTATTTATAATCTTAAAAATCCTTCAAAAAACTATTATATCTGTTGTGCTTTCCTCAGTCATTTCAAGGGTGACACAAAACTCAATTAACTGCAGAAATGGCAGGCAATGAAAAATGCAATTTGAATAAGCATTTGTCAATCAATAAATTTTATAATCTCTATTCTATATTAAATACTATACCATGTGCATTTTCTTTTTAAAGAAAGAAAGCATTTTTAAGCTTTACATCATCTAGTAGGTTTTATTTTTATTATTTTTCTGTTTTTCCAAGTCATGATTTCTCAAAATAAATCCATATTATGTTTACTATTTAGCTTTGCATTCCTCCATCAGATATCACACTTGTTTTTCTGGTTATAACTTTCAGTTTCATGTGGATGAGTCAAAAATAAAAATGTGTGTTTCTCTTAGGTTACATCCTAAATAGCAGTATTTAGAGTATGGTATCAGAATCAGTATCTCTCTTGCTCATAGTTTCCTTCTCTTCCTGACTTCTAGTTCAAGATAACCTTTGTATATTGTGTATCAGAATGTTTCAAGTACCTCCCTCTCTCTTTCTGTTGCTGTACCTGTTTCTCTCTCTCTCTCTCTAGTATGTGAGCATGCATATACCTGCATTTCTTTCTTCAACCCTCCACCGCAATAAGATTACTGTACTGATCTCAATTATGTTAATTTTAGTTGTTCTTTTATTTCTGCCCCCCACTCTGTCTCTGCTACTTCCTTCATCATTTGCTTTGCATTCATCTTTTGATTTTTGGTAGAATTAAGGTTCTTATTTAGTTGCCTTCCAAACACTGAATGCTAGGTGTCAAGGGTCCTTTGCCTTAGCATCTGAGTAGTAAATACTTACAGTACATGATGCAATAACAAGATTACCTCTTTTGTTTAATGATCCAACCCTGCATAATATAAAAAGAATATATATATACATATGTTCATAGATATATAAATAAATAATATTGCTTAAGTGTCTTAGAAATCTTGATTCTTTACTGCTTAGCAAAACACTCTCCACAATTTTCCCCCAGATTTTGTAATAGGATTCTTTACCACTGATCTTCCTCATGAATATTAGTGTTCCCTTTTGGAACAGGCAAGCATGCCTCCCTTCTATATTAATCACACTTCCTCCATTGATCATAATTTCCTTTTTATTCTACATCAGTATTTCAGCCTTTTTCATTTTATCACCTGTTCATCGGACCCTAATGAAAAAAAATGTACAGTTTAATTTTGTTTTTATTTGAGTGGATTTAATGGGCAAGTGCTAGATATTATTGCTTCTACTTAAAGATGAGCTGACATATTTTCTATATTTCAGTTCTTTCTGTTTTGGTGATATCAAGACTTTTATCTGAATGATAAAAGAAACATTTTCTTCAACGTGTTAATATTTTATGTCATTCTTTGTTTTATTGTTTTGTCCTCAGAATTCCCTTGGCTTACCTGTGGTCTTTGGCAACAAGACCTTTGTCAAACCAAACAAAATATCTAGATCCTCCCTAAATTCCATCTTTCATTTTTACTTTGTTTCTTACTTTTATTTATTTATTTTAATAAATGAATGAATTAATTTCTTAGAAGATGTGAATAGAAAGATGAAACACAGGAGGAAAGGCACTACCAGCTGTAAAGCCTGCAAATAAGCTACACAGCCACACACATGCTCACATTTGTGCACACACACACTCAAAAACACACTAGTTTAAGCTTGTTTTTTTTTCTTTTTTACTATAATGAATATTTTTTCTTATTTCTTTCTTTATTTATTCATTGCAATGTATTCATTTTGTACCCAAGCTGTAACCCCCCTCTCTAATCCTCCCAGTCCCACCTACACTTTGTCTTCTCTCCCTTTATTCCTCTGCTTGTCTACATGTAAGGGAGGACCTCCTCCCCCTCAAACTGGTCCTAGCTTATCAGGTCTCATCAAGGCTGGCTACATCATCTTCCCCTGTGGCCTAGCTAGGATACAGCACCCAGGGAGAGGAAATCAAAGAGCCAGCCACTGAGTTCATATCAGAGACAGCCTTTGTACCCCTTTCTAAGGCACCCACTTGGACACTGAGCAGCCAATGGGCTTCCTCTGAGGAGAGTGTTCTAGGTCCACTTCGTGCATAGTCCTTGGTTGGAGTATTGGTCTCTGCAGTTCCCCCTGGGCCTAGCTTTTTTGCCTCTGTTGGTTACCTTGTGGAGTTCTTGCCTCCTTCAGATCTTTCCCCTTCTTCCATAAGGTTTCCTGCACTCTGCCGAAAGTTTGGCTATGAATCTCAGCATCTGCTTTGAAACTTACAGGGTAGATAGAGTCTTTCAGAGTCCCCTGTGGAAGGCTGTTGCCTTGTTCTCTGCCTTCTCCTACTTCTGATATCTCTCCTGTTTGCCCTCTGAATGAGGTGTCAGCCTCTTCCCTAGGGTCCTCTTTGTTGTTTACCTTCTTTAAGACTATAGATTTTGGTACGTTTATCCTATATTGTATGTCTAATATCCACTTATAAGTGAGTAAATAGCATATGTGTCTTTCTGCTCTTTCTGCTATGGGGTTACCTCACTCAGGATGATCTTTTCTAGTTCTGTCTATTTGCCTTCAAATTTCATGATTTTCTTGTTTTTAAATGCTGAGTAGTATTCCATTGTAAAAATGTAACACACTTTCTGAATCTGTTCCTTGGCTGAGGAACAGGTAGGTTGTATTTATTAATTTATGCTCTTTGACTTGTTTTGATTACACATCCTCTAATTATCATGTCCTCTCCTCTAATAGCTGTGCATTTGAGTTTATTACTGGAAAAATCTGCCACATGTCTCTGGTTTGCAACCCTGCTCTGAGCCTTCTTAGGGCTCGAGAGGGTCTCTGTGGAGACTAATTTTTCCAGGTATTTGAGGCCTTTACTTGTCAGTTTTTTTCTCATAAGCTTTTAAAGTCTCTACTGCAACACAAATTATTTGTTTCTTTTCATACCTCTGAAAAGTTCATTTGATTTTTCTTATCTCTAAACAAGTTTAATATTGCTTTTAGTTTATTCACAACATTCCCTATTATAATGTGGGGTAAGAAGTGAGGGTACGTTTTATGAAAATCCCTAGAGTTTTATTCCTTCACGCTTCTAGGTTCTGTGCCCTGTTTGCTTTTGGTGCAGTTTTAATGCTTGTTAAGGAAAAAGGGAATACTTAGCTCAGATGAAATATAATGCTTATGTAGAATGTACTTAGATTTTTGTGATGCATTTTATATAGTTTGCATAGTTTATTTTTTTTTCCTGAAAAAAATTATGCCACCTTATGTCTTTTCCAGAAGAAAGGGGCAGCAAACAAAATTCAAGTGAGCAAAGAGAAGACTGTGTGTGTGTGTGTGTGTGTGTGGTGTAATACTCAGACTTCTTTAATACATACCACTTCATTGTCCAATGGAACCATATGGTCACATCTACTTTGAGAGTGTTCTGGGATTCAGAACATAAAGAGGTGTGTCTTACCATTAAGTAACCTTAAACACTGCATAAATACCTTAAATAAAGTGTAAAATGTATCCATATCATTGTACATTACATGTATGCACATTACATATGCACACATGTCCTTCTAACTTAACAATGCAGTTAAACTGTGATAATTTAATGTATGATTGTGTTTTCCAAAGAAAAAGAATAGGAACATTCTGTCTCCCTGAAGTTATTTTTCTAATGCACATGGAATTTTTAAAAAATACACTGTGCTTTCCTGCTTTTAGTAAAGATAAATAACAGTTCTCAAATAAAATATATTTTAGAACAATTTCATCTAAAAATTCAGTGCTTATATTTTTCTGTTAGTTATTTTCTCATATTTTCTTTGTTACTAAAGCAATCAATGGTATAAAATTTAAAACCTTTTTCAACTTAGAAATTTAACTTTTTCTTAGTAAATAATAAAGAAAATAGAGAACCCAACATACAATGTTGTAGTTTTGGGCAAACTGGAACAAACAGTAAATATCGATTTCTTTAGGATAAATATTTTATATATTTAAAAATGAAAGCACATATATGTGTCTGTTTTGTGTTTCATGACATGTTTCCAAGCACTAAACTTGGGATTTAAGCACCACACTGAACAGAGAAATAAAAACAGTTGAGAGGAGCGAGCAGGAGGAGAAGGTAGACCAGCAGGCTTGGGAGCTGCAGGGGATGCCAGCTGTCGTTTCCCAGGGCTGTCTTTGGATACTCGATCATTTCTCTGCTTTTCTTTGTTTTAAAGGTGTCATGTGCCATGAGCTGCAGCTTTGCTCTGATTTTACTGCCTGTCATAGTCACAGTTGAAAAAGCCAGTCTGTTTCCTGTCAGTCCGAGTCCAACTATACTGCTGACTTTCTCCTACAGTATAGAAAATTTATTGCAAAGCAAGATGCACTTCATACTTACAGCCAGTGTAGAAATGCTGCTAATAATAACATGGACACCACAATCAACTGCAGTCTGTGACTGAAGAGACCAGACTTGTGAAGGACACTACACTGCATTTGAGAATATCTTCTAGTAAAGACACTGCTGCTTTGAAATTTTCCAGTAGAAATAAGAACTCCAAATTGTTCATAATATTGTCATGCTTGTTTTAACCCTGAATTAAGCTAATATTTGTGCAAACATAATTTGTTTTGTATTTCTTAATGCAGAAGGAAAAAGCATATGTAAAGATGTTTGCAAGGTATGAAGTTTAAATGATACAGTGAAATGAAATCGGAATTTTGGGTTTCTTCTACACAGAGGAAGAAAATTTTCACTACCCTTTCAAATCCTATCTATAAAATTTACACCTATAAATATGTATGTATATATAAACCTTCTAATTGCCTCTGTTCTAATTTTACTCATCAGAAAAGAAAAAGAAGGAAATAATGGTACCTGTTCCTCAGAGCTATGGCAATATTAAGAGGCCTTATTATGTATTTGAATTAAAGGAATGTTGCCTTGAAGTAAACACCAAACAAATTTATCTACAGTCTATGTGATTATCTGCTTTCTTCTGTAAGGAATTTGAATTATCTATAAAGGGAACACTGTCAGTTATCAGCTGTTAATTAAATGAGACAGTTGAAGTGGGGAATAATCTCCCTTGCACATGGAAACTATATCATCCCTAAGGAGATGTAGATATTTTGTTCCTGCCAATATTCTTTATTATCTCATATTTCACATTTATTCTTAACACCTTGCTTTATCCATGCCTTATTCAGTAATCACAGATTTTTATTCTTGCTCATTTTTTTTTCTGTTTGAGGTGAAAACCCTCTGATATCATTAACCAAATCATTTATGTTGTCCCTTTTGCAGCCTTTCCCACTTTCTAGGTCTGAAGAAAATTGGTCACTTAAGAATGAATGGATTAGAGCATTTTTCTTTTGTTATAGTACCCACATCTCTGACAGCTCCTTATCTCAATTTTCTCATTAGTCTGATGCATAAAGGTAGTGACAATGTCACTTTTTCCTCTCCATTCTCACTTTTCCAAATCTAGCTCATAAACTACCCATTACCCTGATATTTTATGAAAATGCTATCACTTTATCCATACTTTCCTAGTTTCAGGAAAAATCTTTTTTTATTAATTATTTTATTTATTACAATATATTCATTTTGTAACCCAGCTTTAGCACCTCTCCTCCCAATCCTACCCTTCTCCCTCTTCTCCTCCTATGCCCCTCCCCCAGTCGACTGATAGGGGAGTTCCTTCTCCCCTTCCATCTGACCATGGCCTCTCAGGTCTCCTCAGGACTGGCTGCATTGTCCTCCTCTGTGGCCTCCTAAGGCTGCTCCCCTCTTGTGGGGGGGGGGGGAGCGAGTAATCAAAGAGCCAGCCATTCAGTTCATATTAGAAACAACCCCTATTCCCCTTACTAGGGAACCCACTCGGATACTGAGCGGCCATTGTGTACATCTGTGCATCTGTGCATGGGTTCTAGATATTTCCATACAGGGTCCTTGGTTGGAGTATCTGTCTCAAAATAGACCCCCGTGCTTAGATATTTTGGTTCGGTTGATTTCCTTGTGGAGCTCCTGTTCTCTCTAGGTCTTTCTATCTCTCCCTTCTTTCATAAGATTCCCTGCACTCTGACAAAAGTTTGGCTATGAGTCTCAGCATCTGGCTTTGATACCCTCCTGGGAAGAGTCTTTCAGAGGCCCTCTGTGGTAGGCTTTTGTCCTGTTCCCTGTTTTCTCCTACTTCCAATGTTCATCCCATTTGCCTTTCTGAATGAGGATTGATCATCTTAGCCAGTGTTCTCCTTCTTGATTAGCTTTTTAGGTGTACATATTTTAGTATGTTTATCCTATATTATATGTCTAGTACCCACTTATAAATGAGCATATACCAGATGTGTCTTTCTTCTTCTGGAATACCTCATTCAGGATGATCTTTTCTAGCTCCCACCATTTGCCTGCAAATTTCATGATTTCCTTGTTTTTAACTGATGATTAGTATTCCATCATGTAGATATACCACAACTTCTGTATCCATTCCTCCATTGAGGGACATATGGGTTGTTTCCAGATTCTAGAATCTACCATATCGAGTTCATTGTAAATAATGAAAGCTGTTTGCCAAGAACTGTGGCAAATTCTTGCCCAGTATTCAAACCATTCTTCATTATGTCGTTTGCTTTAAATTATGGCTGTTTGCTTCACCTAGAAGTAAAACTAAGTTAAATTCTGATTAAAAGTTTGGCAAGCAGAAAATTTTCTCACATTTTATTGTTAATCAGAGTTAGACACTTCTGCTACTTATGCAAAGAACACACTCCCTATAGTCTTTTCCAACTGATTACCAATTTCTATTGAGTTATTTGTTTTCAGATTAAAAGATACAAGAAACAAGTTAGGAGCCTGTCACAGAGGGCCTCTGAAAGGCTCTACCCTGCAGAATATCAGAGCAGATGCTGGGACTTATGGCCAACTGTTTGGCAAAGTCCATGGAATCTCATGAAAGAGCTAGGAAATAGAAAGATAGGGAGAGGACAGGAGCTCCAAAAGAAGAGCAACAGAACCAAAAAATCTGAGCACATGGGTCTTTCCTGAGACTAATACTCCAACCAAGTACCATGCAAGGAGAAAACCTAGAACCCCTGCATAGATGTAGCCCATGGTAGTTCAGTATCCAATTGGCTTCCATAATAATGGGAAGAGGGACTGCCTCTGACATGAACCGATTGGCCTGCTCTTTGATTACTTCGCCTGGATGGGGGAGCAGCCTTACCAGGCCACAGAGGAAGACAATGCAGCCACTCCTGATGAGAGCTGATAAACTAGGATCAAAAAGGAGAGGAAGACCTCCCCTATCAGTAGACTTGGGGAGGGGCATGCGTGGAGAAGGGGGAGGGAAGGTGGGATTGCGAGGGGAGGAGGGAGGAGTTTATGGGAGGATACAAAGTGAATAAAGTGTAATTAATAAAATAAAATAATTAAAAAGATTCTTATAGACTGGAATAATATTCATATTCCTATATTCTCTTTCAGAAAATACCTTGATTAATACTAGAAACCAAAAAGTTAACTCAGTCATTAGTTACTGGGTTACCTGTGGAAATATTCCTTATACTGAATAGAACCACATAGAATATCATCTTCTTTCATCCGAACTCTTCAGTATCAATCAATCATCTGATTATATAGATGAACACTTCTGATGCTCTATAAAATTTGAAACTTGAAAATAGCATTATCTTTATAGTCAAATGTTACTAATGTATAAGTGGACCTGGGATATTATTTGAATATAGTACAGAGTAGCTGAATTTCAAAATTGGACAATATATAATTTTTATGTAATATTTTCATGTGAAATATCAAACCTGAAATAAATGATGCTTTAGTTTGCTCTAAGATGTAGAAAATGCAACACTTTATGCATGAGGTCTTCTTTGAGTGATAGTCTATGTTAAATGTTTTCTATTATCCTACTATTTTCCTTAATTAACTATTTTTCCTATTTTTTTCTGACAAACAATTTTTTTATGATAAGTGCTTGCTGTGGTGAATCTCAACCATTCATAAGTGAAACTACCTTCTTAACAAGGTAAAAAAAACATGGTTGACTCTCAGAATGCAGGTAGAATGGAAAAATACTGACCTGAATGTTGCTGAAAGTTACTTTAAGGTGTAGAGCTTTAGGTAGGTTTACACTAGAGTGTGGATTGGGGAAATTCAATCATGTGTTACTCTTTCTTTCCTCTGAATTTCAGATCCATAACAGATGAAGGGATGGCAACTCTGACCTACATAAAGTATATTGTTGAAATTTCAGGAAAAGCAGCAAGCACACAGAGAATTCAACATAAAATTCAGCTAAGCTAAATATTAGACAGATCCTTTGGGCCCATAGCCACTGTTTCTTAAGAAAATTTACTGTGGAAATATGGAATTAAAAATTATAATTTAGCTGGATGTAAGTAGGTTAGAACATTTGCTTTCGTGTACAAATCTGTGTTTGATCCACACATTACACTCCTACTTGTCCTTCTTTTTCTGCTTTGTTTCTTTGAGCTGTAAGTATTTGGTACCTCAGACATGCCTTCTATAAAAATGTGAGTATCATCCTTTATGACTATAATCATAGCACTGCTATCACTTGGACTACATGTTAGGGTAGGATCTTAAATTTAATAATTAAAAAAAAAAAAGACCATGGGTGGGTTGATCTCTTAGCTAACCTTCCTTTACTATACCCTAGTACATTTCAGTAGCACAGATGGCTCTTAAAACATTGTTTCATTTTATTTTTCCTTTGTCTATTTTAGTTGGTATTAATTGAATATCTATCCCTCATAAAGGTAGCCAAAGCTAACATCTTTCTTGCCTCTTTAACTGATTTGATATTTCTTTTCTTTTAGAATTTTTAGAGAACATTAGGGTGACATTTTAAGAGACACAGAATTCTGTCACCATATCTCTCTTCTTTTACTTACTTGTTTTAGCTTACTTCACATTTCCTAAATTAAAACAATTAGTAATCATATTGTCTAATTTCAGTTCCAACAAAATATATGGAATCTCTGTATCCCTCTATCTCATTTTTTAAAACAAACCTTTAAATATTTTAAATGTTTAAATAAGGATATGAGAACTGTAAGTTTCTCAGCAAACACATATTATTATATGCCTGGAGGCAGTTTAAATGAGAAAAGCAATTTGAGTTCCTCAGACTTGACCTAAAATATGTTATATAAAATACAAAATATTTAACCCACTTAGATAAGAACTCTTCAGAGACTGAGTGAGAGAGCCAGAAATCTGAAAGTGTACTATTGGAGATGACCAATTTCAGAAGAACATTTTGGTTAGAGTTAGCAACCAAAGGACAGGATCTGCTTCAGGCTCCACTAACAGTCATTAAGGAATAATTTCCAGATAGTAGGGAAGGAAGACCTCCCCTATCAGTGGACTAGGTGAGGGGCATAGGGGTAAAGAGGGAGGGAGGGTGGTACTGGGCACAGCTGAGGGAGAGGGCTACAGCTGAGATACAAAGTGAATAAGTTATAATAAATAAGTAAGAATTAAAAATAAATAACTTCAGGGCTTTGGAGTTTAAGAATTAATCACATGAGTCATGATGAATGAGTGAAAAATAGGCCACCCTATTCTATTTATTTTTTAAATGGTATGTTTGGAAAGAGGGTCATAATGCCAGGATAGCTTCTTATTCCAAAAGCAGGATGGGTAATAGTAGAAGGTAGGACAATATACTCTGTAACACTACGCTATTTTATTTTCAAATGTGCTTAAACTAGAAGAAAAATAAATGATCATCCCTAATGTTACAAAAATAGTATCAGTGGTAAAGTTTCAGATAAAAGGGGAACAATATATTTTTGTAATACAAAAGAGGATGTTCATATTCCAGAACTCTCAAAATCATGACATGAGGGGTGTGTTTCTCAAGAATTGTTTATGGCTCCATTGATTGAGGTCTTGTCTATCTGAAGTAAGATGACTTTGAAATTATCACACTTTAGAAAGGTTTCTGCCTAAGATGTATATACTGCAAGCAGATTTGAAGAAGTTTCCTATGAATAGATAGAAACGACAAACATGAAGAGAAATGTAAAATCACAACCTGGATAAGGAAATGTAGGAGCAACACAAAAAATATTGTAATTATTCTCTGTTCACTGCTTATTATTACCATACATTGTCAAAAATATTTTACTCATATCAATTCATTTAATCTCAGCAACATCTTAATTGGTGATATATATATATATACATATATATATACATGTGTATATATACATATATATATACATGTGTATATATACATATTTAGATTTTGTTAATGGAAAATACTGTGGCAAACATAAGTAATATTATTCTAAATTACTAACAAGTAGTAACAAAGTCTACAAGTACAATTTTTCAAATGTTGATAATTCTAAAACACAAGTCTATGTTTCTACTTTTTCGGAAAAAGATATTGAAAAAATTCTAGAAAGGACAAAGAAAATAGGAAGAAGGATGGGGAGCATGAAAACACTTTGATATTGCTCTCACTAACAGTAACAGGCATTTAATATGTTCATTCCTGTGTACGTTCTGTTGCTACAAACCAAGCAGCTCTGTCCAGAGACTCTGTCTGTTGGTGGTCTCTCATCTTCCCTTGGAGAACTTCTGCCTCTTAAAATTCTCAAAATTTACCTTTTCACCATAAATATCTTGCATAGGTTTACTTTCCATGCTATTTCATGTTGCTCCTCAAGGAGAAGGTTCTCAACTGTCAGATAATTAATGTTCCATTGATAGATTGCTGCTGGGTCCTCCCACGTAAGGAAACAATATAAAGGACAGAATCTAAAGCATTTTACCAGAAAATAATAAAAGAGGTAAGATTACATGCCGATTACATAACATTTCTGCTCATGGTTTTTGTATTATTCTTTTCTTGTTCTCTATTAGAAACATTTCTGAATCCCTATTTAGGTTATGTATCTCCAGTCTCTAAAGGAGTGTGTTGGATGAAGCATACATAGGAAAGATGGAATGTGGACATAGTGAACAGGCAAGTCATTGAGACTGAGGAAAGCATGTGTGTCAACTGTTAAAAACAGGTAAAAACATTCAGTCAAGTCTTATGTACAATTACGCATCCTCTTGAAAATGGCTAAGATTATGTCCCAGAAGCCATTCTATTTCATCTGCCTATTATATTGCCAGTATTCACTTATGAGATACTCATTTACTGAAATGAATAGATGACAGGAATATGTCTGGAGCTACATAAAATAAACCAAGGGGCTGTGCTTGAAGAACAAGGGAAAATAAAAAAAATTTAAAAGTGAAATATCCCCAAGAATATGCATGTTCAGACCAGACAATAATGGTTAATGACTCCATTATTTTACAAAGCTATAGAAATTGATGCATCTGATTATTTATCAACAAAACATTATTTTTAGCCTAATCACATATGACACCAGAATTTCTGGCCAGATGTACTATGATTGGCATGCCACATTACTGCTTCTAAAGTGTCGTGTCTGCAGCATGCCAGGGGATGAGACAGTAACACTCATCAGAGGAAAGGTCAACTAGTAAAGAATGTCAATGTTTTAAACTTTCTCTGAATAAGAAAGAACAAAAGTCTGAAAATAGGACTAATAGCAAAGTATTCAAATATCCATAGTAAAATAAAAGTAAGCCCCAAGAAAAAGATGATCTTAGTGCACCAAAAGAAAAAACCCTCGAAGATGAGGATTTTTAGAGATTTCAATATTTTAAAATGTATACATACAAAAAAATCTATTCCTCTAAAACATATAGTGGAATCCATTGTTGGATATTGAGATACAGACAGTCAAAGAATTTATACTGTTTAAGAATTGAATTTTGTCTGAGAAAACGCCAGATTGATTTCCAAAGTGGTTGTACAAGTTTACATTCCCAACAGCAATGGAGGAGGGTTCCCCTTTCTCCACAACCTCTCCAGCATGTGTTGTCACTTGAGTTTTTAACCTTTGCCATTGTGACAGGTGTAAGGTGAAATCTCAGGATTGTTTTGATTTGCATTTCCCTGATGACTAAGGGCACTGAGCATCTCTTTAAGTGTTTCTCTGAAATTCGGTATTCCTCTACAGAGAATTCTGTTTAGGTCTGTACTCCATTTTTTTTAATTGGATTGCTTGATTTGTTGCTTTTTAATTTCTTTAGCTCTTTACATATTCAGGATATCAGCCCTCTGTCAGATGTAGGGTTGGTGAAAATCCTTTCCCAGTCAGTAAGCTGTCCTTTGTTCTGATGACAGTGTCTTTTGCTTTACAGAAGCTTTTCAGATTCATGAAGTTCCATATCGATTGTTGCTCTAAGAGCCTGTGTTGTTAGTGTTCTGACCAGGAAGTTCTCTCCTGTGCTAATGAGTTCCAAGGTCTTCCCTGCTTTTTCTTCTAACCGATTTAGTGTATCTGGTTTTATGTTGAGGTCTTTGGTCCACTTGGACTTTAGTTTTGTGCAGGGTGATAAATACGGATCTATTTTCATTTTTCTGCATGTAGACAACCAGTTAGACCAGCACCATTTGTTGAAGGTGATATCTTTTTGCCATTGAATGGTTTCAGCTTCTTTGTCAAAAATCAAGTATAGGTGTGTGGGTTTATTTCAGGGCCTTCTATTCAGTTCCATTGATCTACTTCTCTGCTTCTATGCCAATACCATGCTGTTTTTATTCCTATTGCTCTGTAGTACAGCTTGAGATCAGGGATGGAGATATCTCCAGAAGATCTGTTCTTGTACAGGATCGTTTTATATATTCTGGGTTTCTTGTTTCTCCATATGAAGTTGAGAATTTTCCTTTCAAGGTCTGTAAACAATTGTATTGGTATTTTGATGGGAATTGCATTGAATATGTAGATTGTTTACCAGTCCTAGGTATATATCCAAAAGATGCTCAAGTACACAAAAAGGTAATTTGCTCAACCATGTTTGTAGCAGCTTCATTCATAATAGCCAGAACTTGGAAAAAAATCCCAGATGTCCCTCAATGGAGGAATGGATACAGAAATTGTGGTACTTTTACATAGTGGAATACTACTCAGCAATTAAAAACAAGGAAATCATGAAAACTGCAGGCAAATGGTGGGACCTAGAAAAGATCATCCTGAGTGAGGTATCCCAAAAGCAGAAAGACACATGGTATATACTCACTTATATAGTCCTTTAAGATAGGATAAATATACTAAAATATGTGCACCTAAAGAAGATAAACAAGAAAGAGGACCCAGGGTAAGATGATCAATCCTCACTTAGAAAGACAAATGGGATGGACATGTGAAGTAAGAGAAAACAAGGAACAGGACAGGAGCCTACCGCAGAGGGCCTCTGAAAAACTCTATCTAGCAGCTTATCAAAGCAGATGCTGAGATTCATAATCAAACCTTCAGTAGAGTGCAGAGAATCATATGATAAAATGGGGAGTTAATATGACCAGAAGAGGACAGGAGCTCCACAAGGACAAAATGTATCAGGGTATGGGGGTCCTCTATGAGACTGTTTCTCCAACCAATGACCATGTATGGCTATAACCTGGAACTCCTGCTTTGTTGTAGCCCATTGTAGCTTAGTATCCAAGTGGGTACCCTATTAAGGGGAAGAGGTACTATTTCTAACATGAACTCAATGGCTGGCTCTTTGACCTCCCCTTTCCCCAACCCTGCCCCAAGGGAGGAGCAGCCCTGCCAGGCCACAGAGGAGGACATAACAGCCAGTCCTAAAGACACCTGATAAACTAGAGTCATATGGAAGGGCAAGAGGACATCCCCTAGCACTGGACTTGGAAAGGGACAGGGAGGAGATGAGGTAGGGAAGGTGGGATTGGGAGGGACTGAGAGAGGGGACTACAACTGGGATACAAAGTGAATAACCTGTGATTAATATTAAAATAATAATTTTTAAAAGATTTGAATTTTGATCTCATTCTAAAAAAAATGAAAGATATTAGTATATACAGAGGTAGCTTTATATGATTTTAAAATCTTGGTTCAAATTGTTCGACTCAGATTTATGAAGATAACTACATCATTTTTTATCCTTATTGTGTATATAGTGATAGAACCACTTTAAGAGGCTAGAGTTAAATAACTTATTTGGTTTCACCACGAACAATATAGTATTAATTTTAATGTAAATAGTTTCAGAAGTTTAGCACATGCGTGCAAGTTATCAATAAAGTAATACTAATGTAACAGATGTCAAAATAAGTTGTCTAAAAGACATTTTCTGTGACTCAACCTAAATGTAATGTTTCATTCTGTCTGTGTTAACTTTTCTTAGTACAAATAAAATACCTTTAAATAAAACTCATTGTTATACAGACTACGGTAGTGATGTTTATATTTTATATTTTTCTAACAGAGCATTGTTAGTACCTTCTAAGTTTGTCTCTGTGAGCCTCACACCTTCATTTTTCGTCAACATAGAACTGCATGCATTGCATGAAGGTATTGACTCTGTGGCAACAGTCCACATGTGGCATCTGTATGAACTACACCACTATTTACTGAATTTCAGTGACATATACCAACAGCTTAGTTTCAATTAAAAGTACCATCTCCCACAACAATTTATGAGTTTCATATTTCCAGTTATAAATCGCACCTTAATATGCTTGTTATACCTTGGCAATGAGTTTCCCTAGTCCCTGTCTGACTCATCGATGAATCCACACTGTACAGAGGTCCTTTCATTTTTGCCCCCTAAACCCTAATTTTATTTTTTATATTAATCAGAGGTTATTTACTTTATATTTCAGCTGTAGCTCTCTTCCTCATCCCCTCCCAATCCTACCCTCCCTCCCTCATCTTCTCCCTGCCCCTTTCCAAGTCCACCGATAGGGGAAGATCTCCTCCCCTACTGTCTGGCCCTAGCTTATCAGGTATCTTCAGGACTGGCTGCAATGTCCTTCTCTGTGGCCAAGCGAGGCTGCTCCTCCTCGGGGTGGTGGGAGATCAAAGAGCCAGCCATTGAGGTCATGTCAGAAACAGTCCTTTAATTTCTTTTTTTTTCTTTTTTTTCTTTTAAATTTATTTATTTTTATCTCAATCACAGGTTAGGTACTTTGAATCCCAGGCATAGCCCCCTCCCTCATTCCCTCCTACCCTCCCACTCCCTCACTCATCTCCCTCCTCCCCGCCCCCTCCAAGTC
>CM053765.1:67108666-67121260 GCA_028658305.1 Pachyuromys duprasi | reverse complement strand
TATAAACAGTCAGATACATATTTTAAACCAATTTAACTTGAATAGATATTTATAACTTTGAATTTTTATTATTATATAACATATACTTGAAGCAGGGTTGAATTATAGACAGTAAAACACAACTTTGAACTTTTATAAAATGTATACCAATTTAAATGAAGCTTGTCATTGTGGTCTAGTCTAAAAGATAAAACAAACAGTTATTAAGGAAGTTTTATAAACATGAGGAAATTATATAAAGTATTAGATAAGAAATTAGAAGCATTTAAAATAAGAGCAGAGTATACAGAAATTAGGAAGAAAAGATTTTTTGCTATTTAAAAGCTTGGAGAAAGATTAGGAGGATTGGAAGTCTGAGTTTAAAAGCACAGCTTGGAGAATTTCCCAGAGCTAGGAAGAATGTGGCTTTGGTGGGGGAGGGGCCACCACATGGGAGTGGGAAGCTCTTGCCCTAATTAAAGATGGTGCCGACACAGCATTGAGCCCATAGTGAAGGAGGGTTCCGCCCAGTTTGCCCAAAAGCAACATGGCTTCTCAAGTAAGATCCCGTGGCAAGTTTAAAATCTTGTTCAGTGACATCGGGGAATTTTTCCTAAACACCAAGTACCCTCAAGCTGATTTTAGCACAGTGAGAATGCCTCAGGCTCAGAGTACCAGTCCAGGCCAAGCGGGTTGCGGCCAGAGTCAGTAGAGCCACACGCATTCCGGAGCAGCTTCTCTATGCAGCTTGGTGAGAGAGGGGAACCAAAGCCATCAGCAGCCAGAGGGAAGGATGCTTACCCAGATAGAAGCAGGCTGTGTGTCTGAAGCATTCCTGCCCATCCAGGCTAGGTCTCTAAGGTGGCCGCCCGTTCCTGCCCGCCAACACACAGCAGGGTGTCCATTGTAAGCAGACATGTGGGAAAAGCATAGGTAGCCTGGGAAATTCCGGAGGACTGAGAGAGCAGTTTAGGTAAGAACAGAGCAAACCTGTTAAAGCCATTTATTTTAGTTATATTCGTTCGAAAGAGGGATCCCAGGAGAACCAGGGGTTACCCTCTCCTGGCAGCTCGCCAATATTAGAAATAAGAAATAAGATGAGGATTACAACAGGTTTTCTATGAAAGGGGTTTATTAGGGGAGAAGGGGGAACAGGGGTGGGCCATGATGGGGGAAGTGAGAGGGAGAGGAGGAAAGGGGAGGAGGGGTAGGGTGCTCCATAGAGAGAGTAAGAGGGTGAGAGGAATAAGAGAGTGAGAGGAATAAGAGGAAGAACATGTGTCTGGTGGTCCTTTTATAGGTCAGGTAATTACTAACCACGCCCCCAGGTGTGGCCACCTAGCTGGGCGATACAAGATGATGTCATAAGTTGCTAGGTAACCCAGAATACTAACAGAAGCAAATATAACAGAGAGGAATAGACTACAGGAGGTCATCAAACTTAAGGCTGAAATCAATAAATTGGAAACAAAGATAACAGTACAAAGAATCAACAAAACCAAGAGCTGGTTCTTGGAGAAAATTAACAAGATAGACAAATCCTTAGCCAAACTTCAAAAGCCTGTATTCCAGAAAAGTGAAAAATGTAAAGGAAACAGATGATTTTTGATAGATTTCACTATCAAAGCTAAATCAAGAAAAGGCAAACAGTTTAAACAGTTTTATAACCTTTAAGGAAATAGAAGCAGTAATCAAAATTATCCCTACCCAAGAAAGCCCATGTCCAGATGGTTTTGAATTCAACCAGACATTCAAAGAAGAACTAATACCAATACTCTTCAAACTATTCCACAAAAAAGAAACTGAAGAAACATTGCCAAAATTATTCTATGAATCTACAGTTACCCTGAAACCTATACTTCACAGAATCAACTAAGAAAGAAAATTTTAGAGCAATTTCAATCATGAAGATTGATGCAAAAATATCAATAAAATACTTAAAAACTGATACCAAGAACACATCAAATATATCAATGAATATAACCAAGTAGGCTTCATCCCTGAAATGCAGGGGTGGTTAAATATATTGAAATACTTCAATATAATCCACCATATAAACAAAATGAAAGAAAAAAAAACAACACATGGTCATCCCCTTATGTGCCACAAAAGCATTTGACAAAATCCAACACCCATTCATGTTTAAAGTTTTGGAGAGATTGGGGACACAAGGCACATACTTAGACATAGTAAAGGCAATATACAGCAAACCTATATCCAACATCAACCTACAGGGAGAAAAACTTAAATCAATCCCACTGAAATTAGGTACAAGGCAAGGCTGCCCATTATCTCCACATCTCTTCAACATTGTACTTGAAGTCCTTGCAAGAGCAATAAGACAACTAAAGGAGATCAAGGAGATTCAGTTTGGAAAGGAAGAAAATACCACTATTTGCAGATGATATGACAGAATACATAACTGACCCAAAAAATTCTACCAGGAAACTCCTACAACTGATAAACACCTTCAGTAAAGTGGCAGGATACAAAATTAATTGGGGAGAACAAGAGCTCCACAAAGACCAAAGTGAGCAGGGCACAGGGGTCTTATATGGGACAGTTTCTCCAACCAAGGACCATGTATGGATATGGCCTAGAACCCCCGCTCAGATGTGGCCCATGGTAGCTCGGTGTCCAACTGAAGATCCTAGTTAAGGGGAACAGGGACTGTTTCAGTCATGAACTCGATGGCTGGCTCTTTGACCCTCCCACATACATGCCAGGTAGTAAGATCCTGGCTAGATCCCAGGGGAGGACATTGCAGCCAGCCCTGAGGAGACGAGATAATCTGGGGTCTGATGGAAGGGAAGGAGGTCCTTGGAAGGACTTGGAGGGGGCAGAGAGGACATGAGGGAGGGATGGGGAGAGTGGGAGGGAATGAGGGAGGGGGTTAGCCTGGGATGCAAAGTACCTAACCTGTGATTGATATAAAAATAAATAAATTACATTAAAAAATCAGTAGCCGTACTGTATACAAAAGACAATAGGGCTGAGAAAGAAATTAGGGTTCCACCTGGGATACAGAGTTAATAAAATGTAACTAATAATAAAAAAGAAAAAAAAAGAAATTAGGGTTCAAAACCAGTATCACCGGAGAGATTTATACATTACCAAGTTTGGTGCCAGCACAAAGTACCACCTAGGCTGTCTCTAGAACACAGCTCATGTGTGCTGACTCCCTGGAAACACTTCCCAGATGATTTCACCTCAGTGGTGCTGGTCTCAATAATTTATTTAATTTTTATGTGCATTAGGGTAACGGTGTCAAGATCTTCCACTTCTGAGCTGCCATGTGGGTACTGGGAATTGAACCTGGGTTCTTTGGAAGAGTAGTCGGCGCTCTTAACCACTGAACCATGGAGAGGCAATTGGTGAAGGTGCAGCCTCAGAAGGGGTTGAAGCCCCAGGATTGAAGGGGTCATAAAGAAAAGTCTGGCTTGGTACCGTGAAGAGAGTCCAAGAAGTGTTATTGGTGAAAGAGCAGCCAGTTGCAGCAGAAGACCCAAGAAGCATTTTAGTGATGCCAGTACCATCGGATGGTCACCAAGAACAACAGCAGCAGTGGAGTGGAGCTTCCCTACACTTAAATAACAAACTGTGCTGCAGAGGGCAGAGCCAGAGAAGTGACACAAGTCCCTTGGAGGAGCCGAGAAGATCATGAGTTGATCCCAAATATTGGACAGTGAGTTACTTAAAATGCTGCTGGGTTTATTTTGCTTTGATCAGATTGTGACTGTGTTCTGGTTCTTCCCCCCCCCCCCTTTTTTTTGTTTTTTTAAAGGCTCCTTTAAGGTTTTTATTGAGCAATAGTGCCTATAATTAGGAAAGTTTGGCAAACACATATATAGGATATATATGACTATCATCTTGTACAGTATGTAAAAGAATAAAGTTGAACATATTAAGGGGATATTGTAGAATATTTTTGTGTAAGTATACATTACATAATATCTAAATCAGGTTAAGTACATTTAGTTCCTCAAATATTCCTTCTGCTAAATTTTTTTCAATTTTTTATTTTATATTAATCACAGGTTATGTACTTTGTATCCCAGCCGTAGCCCCCTCCTAAATTCCCTCCCTATCCAGCCCCCTCCCTCCCTCATCTCCTCTCTGCACCTTTCCAAGTCCAGTGATAGGGAGGACCTCCTCCCCTTTCATCTAACTCTAGCTTATCAGGTCTCTTCAGGAAAGGCTACAATGTCCTCTTCTGTGGCCTAGCAAGGCTGCTCCTCCCTTGGGGGACAGGGAGGTCAAAGAGCCAGCAATTGAATTCATGTCCAAAAGAGTTTCTGTTCCGCTTACTAGTATGCCCACGTGGGAACTGAGCTACCATTTGCTACATACAAGCAGGGGTTCTAGGTTATAACCATACATGGTCCTTGGTTGGAGAAACAGTCTCATAAAACACCCCAGTGCCCTGATATATTTGGTTCTTGTGGAGCTCCTGACCTCTCCAGGTCATACTAACTCCCCCTTCTTTCATATGATTTCCAGCTTGAGGTCGGGGATGGAGATACCTCCAGATGATCTGTTGTTGTACAGTGTTGTTTTGGAAATTCTAGGTTTTTGTTTCTCCACATGAAGTTGAGAATTTTTCTTTCAAGGTCTGTAAGAATTGTGAAGGTATTTTGATGGGCATTGCATTGAATCTGTTGATTGCTATTGGCAGAATAGCCATTTTCACTATGTTAATCCTACCAATCCATGAGCACAGGAAATCTTTCCATCTTCTGATATCTTCTTCAATTTCTTTTTTCAGAGACTTGAAGTTTTTCTCAAACAGATCTTTGACTTGCTTGGTTAGAGTCACCCCAAGGTACTTTATGTTATTAGTGGCTATTGTGAAGGGTTTTATTTCCTTAATTTCTTTCTAGGCCCATTTGTCTTTAGTGTATAGGAGGGTTTCTGATTTTTTTGAGTTGATTTTGTATCCAGCCACTTTGCTGAAGGTGTTTATCAGTTGAAGGAGTTCTCTGATTGAATTTTTGGGGTCGCTCATATATACTATCATATCGTGTGGAAATAGTGATACTTTAACCTCTTCCTTTCCAATTTGTATCCCCTTGGTCTCCTTTAGTTGTCTTATTGCTCTAGTTAGGATTTCAAGTACATGTTGAAGAGATATGGAGACATTGGGCAGCCTTGCCTTGTCCCTGATTTATTGGGATTGATTTAAGTTTTTCTCCATTGAGTTTGATGTTGGCTATAGGGTTGCTGTCTATAGCCTTTACTATGTTTAAGTATGTGCCTTGTATCATTGATCTCTCCAGGACTTTAAACATGAATGGATGGTGGACTTTGTCAAAAGCTTTTTCAGCATCTAAGAAGATGATCATGTGGTTTTTTTCCTTCAGTTTGTTTATATGGTGGATCACATTGACGGATTTCCGTATCTTGAACCACCCCTGCATGCTTGGGCTGAAGCCTACTTGGTCATGGTGGATGATATCTTTTATGTGTTCTTGGATTCAGTTTGTAAGTATTCTATTGAGTATTTTTGCATCACTGTTCATAAAAGAGAGAGGTCTGAAGTTCTCTTTTTTGTTGGGTCTTTGTGTGGTTTAGGTATCAAGGTGACTGTGGCTTCATAGAATGAATTTGGTAATGTTCCTACTGTTTCCAGTTTGTAGAATAGTTTAGAGAGAATTGGAGTTAGCAGTTCTTTGAAGGTCTTGGAGAGTTCTGCACTGAATCCATCTTGCCCAGGGCTTTTTTTTTTTTTTTTTTTTTTTTTTGGCAGAGGGACTGTTGGTGACTGCTTCTATTTCCTTGGGAGATATAGGTCTATTCAATTTTTCAACCTGATCTTGACTTAATTTAAGTAGATGGAATCTATCAAGAAAATCATCCATTTCATTTAGATTTTCAAATTTTGTGGCATATAGGTTTTTGTAGTAATACCTAAAGATTGTTTGGATTTCCTCAGTGTCTGTTGTTATGTCCACCTTTTCATTTCTGATTTTGTTGATTTGGATAGTTTCTCTCTGCCTTTTTGTTAATATGGCTAGGGGCTTGTCTATCTTGTTGATTTTTTCAAAGAACCAGCTCTTGGTTTCATTGATTCTTTCTATTGTTTTATTTGTTTCTAATTGATTTCAGCCCTGAGTTTGATTATTTCCAGCTTTGTACTCCTCTCAGCTGTATCTGTTTCTTTTTTTTCTAGGGCTGTCAGTTGGGCTCTTAAGTTGCTTGTATGAGATGTTTCAAATTTCTTCTTGAAGGCACTTAGTGCTATGAACTTTCCTCTTAACACTGCCTTTATTGTGTCCCATAGGTTTGGGTATGTTGTGTTTTCATTTTCATTGAATTCTAAGAGGTCTTTAATTTCTTTCTTTATTTCCTCCCTCACCAAGCTGTCATTGAGTAGCATGTTGTTCAGTTTCCATATATGTGTAGGCTTTTTGCTGTTTCTGTTTGGCTGAGGTCCAGCTTTAGACCATGATGGTCAGATAGTATACAAGGGATTACTTTAATCTTCTTATATCAGCTGAGGTGTGCTTTGTGAACAACTATATGGTCTATTTTGGAGAATGTTCCATGAGGTGCTGAAAAGAAGGTATACTCTTTTGATCTAGGGTGAAAAGTTCTGTAGACATCAGTTAGGTCCATTTGATTTAGGGTGTCTGTGAGTGCCCTTGTTTCTCTGTTTTGCTTCTGACTGGATGATCTATATCTTGGTGAGAGTGGAGTGTTGAAGTCTCCCACTATTAAGGTGTTGGGATCTATGTGAGATTTCAGCTTTAATAATGTTTTATTTACAACTGTAGCTGGTCTTGTATTTGAGGCATAGATGTTCAAAATTGAGATGTCCTCTTGTTGGGATTTTCCTTTGATGAGAAGGAAGTACCCCTCCTCATCGTTTTGGATTAGTTTTGGTCAAAAGTATGTTTTACTAGATACTAGGATTGCTACCCCAGCTTGTTTTCTGGGTCCATTTGCTTGAAACACATTTTTCCAGCCCTTTACTCTGAGGTAGTGTTTATCTTTGTTGCATAGGTGTGTTTCTTGGATGCAGCAGAATGTTGGATCCTGTTTCTGCAACCATTCTGTTAGTCTATATCTTTTTATTGGAGAGTTGAGCCCCTTAATGTTGATAGATAATAGTGACCAACGACTCTTTGTTCATTTTATTGTGGAGTTGGTCATCTTACTATGATTCATTGCTTTTTTTTTCCTCTTTTTATTTTTTGCTGGGAGATTGTCTGTATCCTATATTTTCTTTGATGTACTTGTTTTCGTTGGATTGCAGTTTTTCTTCTAGTATCTTCTGTAGGGCTGGGTTGCTGTGTAGATATTGCTTAAATTTTGTTTTGTCATGGAATAGTTTGTTTTCTCCATCTACGTTGATTGAAAACTTTGCTGGGTATAGTAGTCTTGGTTGGCATCTGTGTTCCCTTAAAGACTACATGACCTCTGCCCAAGCCCGTCTGGCTTTCGTAGTTTCTGATGAGAAGTCTGGCGTGATTCTCATAGGTCTCCCTTCACATGTTACTTGACCTTTTTCCCTAACTGCCTTTAATATTTTGTTGTTGTTTTGTAGGTTTAGTGTTTTGACTATGATGTGACGAGAAGTATTTCTTTTCTGGTCTAGTCTATTTGGTGTTCTGTAGGCTTCTTGTATGTTTATGGACATCTCTTTCCTTGAATTAGGGAAATTTTCTTCTATGATTTTCTTAAAAATATTTTCTGGACCTTGGAGCCTGGAGTCTTCTTTTTCATCTATTCCTATTATTCTTAGTTTTCATCTTTTCATGGCATCCTTGATTTCTTGAATGTTTTATGTTTGGAACTGTTCTGATTTTAGTTTTTCTTTGAGTGAGAAAACAGTTTCAGCAAGTGTATCTTCAGCTCCTGAGATTCTCTCTTCCATCTCTTGTATTCTAATGGTGATGCTTACCTTTGTGGTTCCTGATCTTTTCTCTCAGTTATCCAGTTCCAGTTTTTTCTCTGTTTGGGTTTTCTTTACAGATTCTAATTCTGTTTTCAAGCTTTGCACCATTTATTTCATCTGATTGAAGGTTGCTCCTATTTCTGCTTTTGTTTCCTCTCTATATGTTTCTAATTCTTCCTCTACGTTGGCCTTTATATTCTTTTGAATTTCTTTGAGACCTCTGTTCATTTCCTCTTTTTGTTCCTGAATTAACTGGATAATCATAGCTTTGAAATCATTTTCCTGAATTTCTGCTGAATTAAAATATCCATTAATTTTCGGTGATTCTGGTGGTGCCATGGTGTCTTGTTTTTTGTTGGGTGAGTTCTTATATAATCCTTTGGTAATTGCTTATATATAATCTTTTATGTTTCTTCCTCAAGTCTGACCTTTGGACTGGAACCATCTTACTGTGGTGTCTGTAGAATTTTTCAGGAAGATCAGTGGGGACCAGAGGTTTGAGAGTGTGTGTTGTTGCTTCAGTTGTTCCTGAGCAGGTTTCCTCCATACCTGGTGATCTACAGACTGAGGTGGGGTCAGCAGGCTGGACTCTGAGGTCTGCAGCTGGCACTGTGGGTGTGGCACATGTTCAGTTGTGGACTCTCTGCACCTGGCCCAGAGTTCTGCCATGGACGTTGGAAGCCCAACAGGCTGCTCTCTGCTCCCTGAGATGGGAAGAGCTATCTGCTTTCTCAACAGCTACCCCCTAAGACAAGGCTGTCGGGGAGTGCTGGAGATCTGTGCTTGGAATGTGTTGCCTGTGCTCCTTGCAAGTTGCTGTGTGCACTGTAGGCTGCCTCCTCTGCTTTACTGCTATTAGGGGAACCTCTGATGCTGCTTTCCTGCTGGCTGTGGAATCTCCCTCCTGCTTCCTCTGCTGCAGGCTTGGCTACTTCTGCCGCTGCTTCTGTCTGTTGGGAAGAAGTGCCCAGGAATTAATTCTCCAATAGAAGTCCATGGAGATGACCGCAGTTGACCTGTGTCCTATTGGACTCAGATCAGATTTTGTGCCCCATCTCTCCGGGCTCCTCCTTTGGTTGTTTTGCTTTCCACAGCCCCCCGATTCACCAATTCGGGGACAGGGAAACCCAGTGTCTGGTGGTCTAGGTTGCACAGATCTTTCTGTGAAGTGTCCATGGTGCTCAAGCAGGTCTGTGGGTTGACTGAGAGCTCCTGCTGATCTAGGGGACCTTTGCCAGGGAGATTCTGGGTACCTAGTTCAGTCCCTGTTTGCTTCCTTCCCTGTGGGTTTTTTCCTGACCGGGCACCACAGACTCTGATACTCTGGGGTGCACAGTTCTTTTGTGACAGAGAGTTGAGTGCATCTCCGTGCTCGGGGGTGGAGGGTAGTTCAGAGATGGTGTTCGCGAGCCTGCCGTTCTGAGAGATCTTTTCCCTGGGAGGGGTGGGTGACCTAGGTCAGTCCTGTTTCCTTCCTTCCCCGTGGGTTTTTCTCATGATTGGGACTCCAATAAACTGTGTTGTTTTTGTGCCCACCGTTCAGCCTGGGAAGGGGATCAGGTCATGCAGGCATGTGATTATGGTCTGGCGACTGGCTGCCTGCTCAACCAGGGATCTCTTCCGGGTTCTGTTTGGGTGTCCTGGGAATGGACTGGGTCAGTTCCAGCACCTTGGGGCTTCCTCTCACCTGGGAAACCGGATCGCTGTTGTTTTAGGGCCCAGAGTTCAGTCCCTTGATCGCTGTACCGAAAATGTTGTTCTGCAGCTCAGAAGCGGAGTCTTCCTGGTGCGGCCATCTTGTCCCCCCTCTGGTTCTTCCCTCTTAAAGTAAAAAAGTATCTAATTTATTTTTTATTTTACAGAAGCCCACAGTTGAAAGACTTTAAACTTAAAAAAAAAGATATTGAAATTTTACAAAAAAAAAATACAACACCCTTAACTATAGCCAAAAATGACATAAAGTTCCTTCATGTAACTCTAACCAAGCAAGTCAAAGATTTGTATGAAAAAAAAAAAAATCAGGTTTTTGAAAAAAGTAATTGAAGAAGATTTCAGAAGATGGAAATATCTCCCATGTTCATGGCTGGGCAAGATTAACATAGGAAAAATGGCCATCTTACCAAAAGCAATGCACAGATTCAATGCAATTCCCATTTAAATGCCAATACATTTTTTAACAAAACTTGACATAAAAATTTCTCCTCCTCTGTGGCCTGTCAAGGCTGTGCCCCTCAGGGGGAGGTGATCAAAGAGAAGGCCACACAGTTCAAGGTCAGAGACAGAACCTGTTCCCCTTATTAGGGCACCCACTTGGATACTGAGCTGCCATGGGCTACATCTGTGCATGAGTTCTAGGCTATCGCCAAGCATGGTCCTTGCTTGGAGTATCAGTCTTAGAAAAGACCCCTGTGCACAGATTTTTTTTTTTTTGGTTCTGTGGTTTTCCTTGTGGAGCTTGTGTCCTCTCCAGGTCTTACTATCTTCCTCTTCTTTCATAAGATTCCCTGCACTCTGCCCAAATGAAACCTGATAAACTAGGGTCAGATGGAAAGGGAGGCAGACCTCGACTATCAGTGGACTTGGACAGGGGCATGGGAGGAGATGAATGAGGGAGGGTGGGATTAGAAGGAAAAGTGACCAGAGACTACCAAACGAATAAACTATAATTAACATAAAATAAACATTTAATTAAAAAAATAAAAATTCTCAACATCATATGGAATAAAAGGAAACCCAGACCTGTTTCTTGTTTTTTCCTACTTACAATGTGCATCCCATTTGTCTTCCTGAGTGAGGATTGATCATCTTACCCCAGATCCTCCTTCTTATTTAGAGCTTCCTGAGGTGTACAGATTTTAGCATGTTTATCCTATCTTATAAGTCTAGTACCCACTTATAAGTGAGTATATTCTGTGTCTGTGTTTCAGCTTCTGGGATACCTCACTCAGGATGATCTTTTTTAGGTCCCATCATTTGCCTGCAAATTTCATGATTTCCTTGTTTTTAATTGCTGAGTAGTATTCCATTATGAAAATGTACCATAATTTCTGTATCCATTCCTCCGTTGAGGGACATCTGGGTTGTTTACAGGTTCTGGCTATTACAGATAAAGCTGATAAGAACATGGTTGAAAAAATGTACTTGTATACTTGAGCACTTTTGGATATATGCCTGGAAATGGTATGGATCTTGAGAAAGCACTATTCTAATTGTCTGAGAAAGTGCCAGATTGCCTATCATAGAGGGCCTCTGAAAGACTCTACCTAGCAGTATATCAAAGCAGATGCTGAGACTCATAACCAATCTTTGGACAGAGTGCAGGGTACCATGTGAAAGAAGTTGAGGGGGGGGGTCAGTAAGACCTGGAGAGGGAAGGAGCTCCACAAGCATCAAATGTATCTGGGCACAGGGATCTTGTCTGAGACTGATTCTCCAACCAAGGGCCGTGCATGTATATAACATAGAACCCCTGCTCAGACATAGCCCATGGCAGCTCAGTATCCAAGTAGGTTCCCTAGTCAGAGACAGGGGCTGTCTCTGATATCAACTCAGTGGCTATCTCTTTGACCCCTCCCTCCTTGTGGGAGGAACAACCTATCTAGGCCATGTAGGAGGACATTGCAGCCAGTCCTGGTGAGACCTGATAAGCTAGAAGTCAGATGGAAGGGGAGAAGCACCTCCCCTATCAGAGGACTTAGAGAGGGATAGGGAGGTGATGAAGGAGGGAGGGTGGGATTGGGAAGGAAAGAGGGAGGGGCTACAGCTGGGATACAAAGTAAATAAACTGTAATTAATATAAAAAATAAAAATAATTTTAAAAAGAAACCCAGAATAGTTAAAACAATCCTCTACAATAAAAGATCTTCTGGAGATAATTCCATCCTTGATCTCAAAGAAAAAGCAATAAAATCTGCATAGTTCTGATATAGAAACAGACTGGTGGATCAGTGGAATCAAATAGAAGATGGGAAAGTAAACCTATACACATGAGCACCTGATTTTTGACAAAGATGCCAAAATCATAAAATGCCAAAAAGACAGCATCTTCAACAAATGGTGCTGGTCTAACTGTATGTCTACGTGCACAAAGATGAAAATGGATCCATATTTATTACTCTGCATAAAATTAAAATCCAGATGGATGAAAGACCTCAACATATAACCAGACACACTAAATTTGTTAGGAGAAAAGTGGGGAAGAGCCTTGAACTCATTGCCACAAGAGAAAACATCCTGAAGAGAACACTAACAGTACAGGCTCTAAGAGCAACAATCCATAAATGGGACCTCATGAAACTGAAAAGCTTCTGTAAAGCAAAAAGAACTGCTGTCAGATAAAAACAACTGCCTACAGACTGGGAAATGATCTTCACCAACTCTATCTTAAAGAGGCCTAACATTTAGAATATATAAAAAGTAAAAGAGCAATAAATCAAGTAATCCAATTAATTGAAAAATGGGGTACAGAGCTAAACAGAGACTTCTCAATAGAGGAATATGGAATGGCAGAGAAACACTTAAAGAAATCCTCAGTTTGCATTCCCACCAGCAATGGAGGGGGGTTCCTCTTTCTCCACAGCCTCTCCAACATGCGTTGTCACTAGAGTTTTTGATCTTAGCTATTCTGGAGGGTGTAAGGTAAAATCTCAGAGTCGTTTGGATTTGCATCTCTCTGATGGCTAAGGAAGTTGAGCATTCCTTTAAGTGTTTTTCTGCCA
>CM053765.1:67095338-67108166 GCA_028658305.1 Pachyuromys duprasi | reverse complement strand
GGGGAGGAGGGAAATGAGTGAGGGAGTGGGAGGGTAGGAGGGAATGGGGGAGGGGGCTATGCCTGGGATTCAAAGTACCTAACCTGTGATTGAGATACAAATAAATAAATTAAAAAATAAAAGAAAAGAAAAGAAGTCCTCAGTCCTTAGCATCAGAGAAATGCAAATCAAAATAACCTTAAGATTTCACCTTAAACCCATCACAATGCCTAAGATCAAAAATTCAAGTGACAATGCATGCTGCAGAGGATGTTGAGAAAGGGGAACCCTCCTTATTGCTGGTGGTGATGTAAACTTAGCCTCTTTGGAGATCAATCTGGTGCATTATCAGAAAATCAGGACTAGTGCTACCTCAAGATCCAGCTGTATCACTCCTAGGCATATATCCAAAATATGCTCAAGTGTACAAAATGGACATTTGCTCAACCATATTTGCAGAAACTTTAGTTGTAATGGCCAGAATCTAGAAACAACCCGGATGTCCGTCAACTAAGGAATGGATACTGAAATGGTCTTACATTTACACAATGTAACACTACTCAGCAAATAAAATCAAGGAAGTCATGAAATTTGCAGGCAAATGTATGGACCTAGAAAAATTCGTAGTGAATGATGTGTCACAGAATCTGAAAGCTATACATGGTATATACTCAGTTATAATTGGATATTTGACATATAATATAGGATAATCATACTAAAATCTGTACACCTAAAGAAGCTAATCAAAAGGAGTACCCTGGGTAAGGTGATCAATCCTCACTGAGAAAGAGAAATGGATGGGCATTGGAAGAAGGTGAAAACAGAAAACAGGATAGGAGCCTACCACAGAGGGCCTCTGAAAGACTCTACCCAGCAGATTCTGAGGCTCATAATAAAACTTTGGGCAGAGTGTAGGGAATCTTATGAAAGAAGAGGGAGATAGAAAGACCCAGAGAGGACAGCAGCTCCACAGGAGAGCAAGAGAACCAAAAAAAAAATCTGGGCACAGGAGTCTTTTCTGAGATGGATGCTCCAACCAAAAACCATGCTTGGTGATAACCTAGAATCCCTGCACAGATATAGCCCATGGCAGCTCAGTATCTAAGTGGGTTCCCTAGTAAGGAAAACAGGGACTTTCTCTGACATGAACTCAGTGGTTGCTCTTTGATCACCTCCCCTGAGGGGACAACAGCCTTATCAGGTCACAGAGAAAAGGTAATGCAGCCACTCCTGCTTAGACCTGATGAAAGAGGAGGAGGACCTCCCCTATCAGTGAACTTTGAGAGGGGCATGACAGGAGATAAGGGAGTGATGGTGGGATTGGGAGGGAATGAGGGAGGGAGCTACAGCTGGGATACAAGATGAATAAATGGTAATTATTATAAAAAATAAAACTGAAATTTAAAAATAAGATAGAGCACTGATTGAGGGAGTGCACAACCAATGCCTGGCCGAACCAAAGACCCACCCTGTGGGCGAGTGCCAACCCCTTACACTATGCAGGATACTCTGCAAAGCTTGTAGACAGGGGCTTGCCAGAGTTGTCCTCAGAGAGGCTCTACCCAGAAGTACCTCAAAACAGATGCTAAGATTCACTACAAAACATATGGCTATGCATAGAGGGTCTTGTGAGAAAGTGGGAGGAAAGAGAAAAGGACATGGAAGTGACAGGAGCTCCACAAGTAGACCAGCAGAGCCAACTAACCAGGGCCAAGTGGGGCCTACTGAAACTGAAGCATCAACCAAGGGGCCATGCATGGACTGGACTTAGCACCCATAAAAAGATGTAGCAGATGGACAGCTTAGGCCTCATGTGGGTCCTCTATTAAGGGAAGTGCAAGCTGCAAAGGACAAGGACACACTAGCCAGCTTTTGCTCACTTCCCCCTGGCAGGACTGCCATGCCAGGCCACAGGGGAAGAGGACATGTTCAGTCCTCATGCAACTCGATGAGCTGGGGTGTATGGGAGGATGGATGGGATACAACTAGGATGTAATGTTAAAATAAATAGATAGATTGATAAATAGATACATCTTTGAAATCTAAAACCTGACTATTTTATGTCAATATATTAAGCATTATTTTAGTCATTTTGATTTCCTAGACCTTTATTTAAATCAAATCTTGGGTGAAGCATGTTTCCTATTCTTTGCTGAGCAATATCAGGCTGAACTGCAAGTAAGTCAGATACTTAGTCCAGACAGGAAAAGAAGTGTTACAGAAGGTATGTCACTACACACAGAAGCAAAGGTAAGTTCAAGTAGGAGAAAAGTTTATTTTGGCTCAGAATTTCCGAGATTTAATTAAGTGGTTTGTAGGTTATGCTACTTTGGGGTCTCTCAGGAGTAAGAAATAGTGAGGACCTCTTTACCTCATGACAAGAGAGGAGGAAGAATGGGTTCCCAGATATCCCGTGTAAGGGCACACCTTAAATAATCTAATTTTTATAGAAGATCCATTTCCTGTCTCTAAATCTTTTCATAATACCCTTGTTATTAATAATAAACAGCAGTAGACATACAAGTATATTATATACATATGTGTTCATATGTATTTGTGTGTTCAAATTCTTATTTTAGCTAAACACTGTAGAAGCTTATTATATTTTTTCTGTAAAGTTAGAGAAATTTAACTCAGGTTCTACCAATTCCTTTCATATGCCTTACAAACCATCATTTGATTTTCTTTGCTATACACCACACAAATTGCTAAGTTATACTGCTGATTTTTATTAAAGAATAACTAATAGTATAAAAGACTAAAGCCTCAGAGTTCAAGAGTTTTCATACATTCTTCTCTCTGAGTATATATTGCATTAATTATTTTTCATATTAACAGAAAATAATTGTTAGTCTAACTGGTTTAACATTTCTACAGTCTAATTTTCTCCGTGTAGAATTTTCTTGTAGAGTTTATCTGCTGAAGAAGAGTGGGAACTGATACTTTCGTAGTTGTTTCTATTACAACTTATAGGTTAACCTTCTCATGCATCACAGTTTATTAAACTTCTTTTGGTCTAATTAATTATTGAAAGGTCAATTGACTTTGACCATGAGGGTTTAAGAAATTGCCAAAGGGTGAAAGATCAGGAAACAGCTGAGGTGAGGTGTAGAACACAGATTATTAAAAATAATTGAGTGTATTTTAAAGGTTGTTTGGTGTTCTGTTTGAAAATAATAGTGCTAAGAGCCAACCTGTGGGGTTGTTTAGTTCAAAGCAACATGAGTCTTCAGTTTTGGTTCAGACATGAGATTTATTTTTTTCCAGTACCTGGTTCTTAGTCTGAGCCAAGTCCTTTTCTCTAAAGCAGTAAAATTAGGTGGCCTTTCTCAGTTGTCAAATACTAAAAAACAGCAGGTGGTATTTGGGGAGTATTTGGAATAACATCCTTAACTTCCAGGTCTAACATGGATACCTCTTTCAGGACTTGTGGTAGGGTGACAAGTTCTGTCTTACTAAAATTTACAGATTCCGTTCTAATGTGCAACCAGTTTGGGAAAGAAAATCACAATAGAATGATCCTTTTGACAAGTGGAGTTATGTGTACATGGCACAATTATTCTTATCTACTTCTCAGACATTCTAAGGGGATTTGGGGACATAAAAGCGTTTTGAATGACCTAGAAAACAATGTTATCAGCATTTCAATGACAATTTAAAGCTTAGACAACCACATGCAAGAGTTCCAAATCATATATAAAAATTCTTATACTAGCTAATCTTATCTAATCATGGAAAACTATCAAATGGCCATGTAAATTTGAAATTTTCTACACAAAATTCTTGGAACTTTTACTTCAACATTTAAGTTCTGGCTGCTTATGTTACTGCCACTAAGGTTTGACCTTTGTTTTGCTTGTATTTCTAGTACAGCGTGGAGACACCATGATCGAAGCAACTGAAAAAAGGAAACATTTAATGGGTCTCACGTTTTCAGGTTAATATCTACAGCCATGGTCTTAGCTATTTTTTCTATTGCCTGAACTAAGCACCATGGCCAAGGCAACACATAGATAAAAGAACTTAATGGATGCTTTATATTTTCAAATGGCAAGATCAGAACCATCATGGCAGGGAGCAATGTAGAAGACAGACAGGCATACTCCTGCAGCAGAAGCTGAGATCAAACATGTGATTCACAACTATGAGAGAGACTGAGACAGAGACAGAGAGAGAGAAAGAAAGAGAGAGTTAATTAGAAATACTGTATGTTTTTGAAACCTAAAACCCATCCCCAGTGACACATCTTATCCAAGAAGATTGTAGCTACTAATCCCTCCCAAAGTTTCACCATATTAGGACAAAGTATTCAAACATATGAGCTCATAGATGCCATTTCATTCTTCAGCTATGTGTGCTATATTTGCTTATATATTGATGTTTTTTTTAAATCAGAAGTAAGCTTTGGAGTCTTATGCCAACATAGTCATGTCTACCTAAAACTATAAATATCATTTTTTTTCTTTCAACTTGCTGAAATTTACTAGTAGTATAACCATCTTTGAGGCAATAATGCGTGACAAAAAGAAAAAAATGTCTCCTGAATATGTGGACTGATATTATGGCCTTTTGCTGCCCTTGTATTGAATAGAGTTTAGAGATGCCTTCCCCTAATTTGCTCTCATCTTTTTTTTCTTTTTTTTAATTTTTATTTTTATTATTAATCACATTTTATTAACTCTGTATCCCAAGTGAATCCCACTCCCTTATTCCGTCCCAAACCCACCCTCTCTCCCTCATCTACCCCCTGCCCCTTTCCAAGTCCACTGATAGGGGAGGACCTCCTCCCCTTTCATCTGGCCCTGGTTTATCAGGTATCTTCAGGACTGGCTGCAAAGTACTCTGTGGCCTAGGAGGGCTGCTCCTCCCTTGCTGCATGGGGAGGTCAAAGAGTCCACCATTGAGTTCATGCCAGAAATAGTCCCTATTTCCTTACTAGGGTACCCACTTGAATACTGAGCTACCATGGGCTACAGGCGACCAGAGGTTTTAGGTTATATCCACCCATGGTCCTTGGTTGAAGAAACAGTCTCATATAGGACCCCTGTGCCCAGATATATTTGGTCCTTGTGAAACTTCTATCCTCTCCAGATCATATTAACTCCCCCTTCTTTCATGTGATTCCTTGCCATCTACCGAAGTTTTGGTTATGAGTCTCAGTTTCTGCTTTAATATACTGCTAAGTAGAGTCTTTCAGGGGCCCTCTGTGGTAGAACCCTGTCCTGTTACTTGTTTTCTCCTACATCCCATTTGTCTTTCTAAGGAAGGATTGATCACCTTACCCCAGGTCCTCCTTTTTGTTTATCTTCTTTAGGTGTATAGATTTCAGTAAGTTTATCATATCTTATAGGTCAGTATATATCATATGTGTCTTTATCCTTCTGGGATACCTCAATCAGAATGATATTTTGTAGATCCAACCATTTGCCTGCAAATGTCATGGTTTCCTCGTTTTTTAATTGCTGAGTAGTACTCCATTGTGTAAAGGTACCACAATTTCTGTATCCATTCCTCAGTTGATGGACATCTGGGTTTTTTCCAGGTTCTGACTATTACAAATAAAGCTGCTACAAACATGGTTGAGCAAATGTCCTTGATGTGTACCTGAGCATCTTTTGGATATATGCCCAGGAGTGTTATAGCTGGGTCTTGAGGAAGCACCATTCCTAGTTGTCTGAGAAAGAGCCAGAATGATTTCCAAAGTCGTTGTACCAGTTTATATTCCCACCAGCAAAGGAGGAGGGTTACCCTTTCTCCACATCCCCAGCATGTGTTGTCACTTCAGTTTTTTATCTTAGCCATTTTTATGGGTATAAGGTGGAATCTCAGGGTCGTTTTGATTTGCATCTCTCTGACGGCTAAGGATGTTGAGCATCTCCTTAAGTGTTTCTCTGCCACTCTATATTATCTACAGAAAATTCTCTGTTTAGCTCCGTACCCCGTTTTTAAATTGGATTGCTTGATTTATTGCTTTTTAACTTCTTAAGTTCTTTGTATATCCTGGATATCAGGCCTCTGTCAGATATAGGGTTGGTGAAGATCCTTTCCCAGTCTTAAGGCTGTCGTCTTGTTGTGACAACAGTGTTCATTGCCTTACAGAAGCTTTTCAGTTTCATGAGGTCCCATTTATTGATTGTTGATCTTGGAGCCTGTGCTATTGGTGTTCTGTTCAGGAAGTTGTCACCTGTGCCAATGAGTTGTAGGGTCTTTCTCACTTTTTCTTCTAACCGACTTAGAGTATCTGGTTTTATGTTGAGGTTTTTGATCCACTTGGACTTTAGTTTTGTGCAGGGTGATAAATATGGATCTGTTTTCATTTTTGTGCATGTAGACATCCAGTTAGACCAGCACCATTTGTTGAAGATGTTATCTTTTTTTCCATTCAATGGTTCTGGCTTCTTTGTCAAAAATCAAGTACTCATAGGTGTGTGGGTTTATTTCTGGATCTTCTATTCAGTTCCATTGATCCCCCTTTCTGTTTCTGTGCCAATACCATGCCGTTTTTATTACTATTGCTCTGTAGTAGTGCTTGAGGTCAGGGATGGAGATACATCCAGATGATCTGTTGTTGTACAGGATCATTATGGAGATTCTGGGTTTTTTGTTTCTCCATATGAAGTTGAGAATCTTTCTTCCAAGGTCTATAAAGAATTGTGTTGGTATTTTAATAGAACTGCATTGAATCTGTAGATTGCTTTTGATAGGATGGCCATTTTCACTAGGTTAATCTTACCAATCCATGAGCACAGGAGATCTTTGCATCTTCTGATGTCTCCTTCAGTTTCTTTCTTCAGAGACTTAAAGTTTTTTTTTTTTCAAACAGATTTTTCATTTGCTTGGTTAGAGTCACCACCCCAAGGTACTTTATGTTATTAGTGGCTATTGTGAAGGGTGTTGTTTCTCTGATTTCTTTCTCAGCCCTTTTGTCTTTGGTGTACAGGAGGGCTTCTGATTTTTGAGTTGATTTTGTATCCAGTCACTTTGCTGAAGATGTTTATCAGTTGAAGGAGTTCTCTGGTTGAATTTTGGGGGTCGCTCATGTATACTATCATATCATCTGCAAATAATGACACTTTGACATCTTTCTTTCTGATTTGTATCCCTTTGAGCTCTGTTAGTTGTCTTATTGCTTTAGCTAGGACTTCAAGAGATAAGGAGAGAGTGGGCAGCCTTGCCTTGTCTCTGATTTCTGTGGGATTGATTTAAGTTTCTCTCCATTGAGTTTGATGTTGGCTATAGGCTTGCTGTATATTGCCTTTACTATGTTTAGGTATGTGCCTTCTATCCCTGATCTCTCCAAGACTTTAAATATGAATGGGTGTTGGATTTTGTCAAATGCATTTTCGACATCTAAGGAGATGATCATGTGGTTCTTCTCCTTCAGTTTGTTTATAGGGTAGATTACATTGATGGATTTGCATATGTTGAACCAGCCTTGCATGCCTGGGATGAAGCCTACTTCTTCATGGTGGATGATTTTTTTGATGTGTTCTTGGCTTCAGTTTGCAAGTATTTTATTGAGTGTTTTTGCATCAATGTTCATAAGAGATATAGGTCTGAAATTCTCTTTTTTTGTTGGGTCCTTGGGTGGTTTAGATATCTTGGTGACTGTGGCTTCATAGAATTAGTTTGGTAATGTTCCTTCAGTTTCTATTTTGTGGAATAATTTAAAGAGAATTGGAGTTAGCACTTCTTTGAAGGTCTGGTAGAATTCTGCATGGAATCCATCTGGTCCAGGGCTTTTTTTGGAAGGGAGACTGTTGATGACTTCTTCTATTTCCTTGCGGGATATAGGTCTATTCAGTCTTTCTACCTGATCTTGACTTAGTTTTGCTAAATAGAATCTATCAAGAAAATTGTACCTTTCTTTTATATTTTCAAATTTTGTGGCATATAGGCTTTTGTAGTACGACCTAATGATTGTTTGGATTTCCTCAGTGTCTGTAGTTATGTTCCCCCATTTCATTTCTGATTTTGCTGATTTGGATGGTTTCTCTCTGCCTCTTTGTTAGTTTGGCTAGGGGCTTGTCTATCTTGTTGAATTTTTCAAAGAACCAGCTCTTTGTTTCATTGATTCTTTGAGTAGTTTTATTTGTTTCTAATTGATTGATTTCAGCCCTAAGTTTGGTTATTTCTAGCCATCTGCTCTTCTTCGGTGTGTTTGCTTCTTCTTCTTTTTTTTCTATGTTTTAAGTTGGGCCATTAATTTGCTTGTATGAGATGTCACAAATTTCTTCTTGAAGGCACTTAGTGCTATGAATTTTCCTCTGAGCACTGCTTTCATTGTGGTCCATAAATTAGGGTACGTTGTACCTTCATTTTCATTGAATTATAGGAAGTCTTTAATTTCTTTTTTTTTAAATTTCTTCCTTAACCCACCTGTCATTGAGTAGCAAGCTCTTCAGTTTCCATATGTGGGTAGGCTTTTTACTGATTCCATTGTTGTTGAGGTCCAGCTTTAGTCTGTGTTTGTCAGACAGAATACAGGGGATTATTTCAATCTTCTTGTATCTGTTGAGGCTTGCTTTGTGACCAACTATATGGTCTATCTTGGAGACGGTTGCATGAGGTGCTGAAAAGAAGGTATACTCTTTTGAGTTTGGGTGAAAAGTCCTGTAGACATCTCTTAGGTCCATTTGATTTAGGACTTCTGTAAGTGACTTTGTTTCCCTATTTGGCTTTTGTCTATATGATTTGTCCCTTGGTCTAGTGGGGTGTTGAAGTTTCCCACTATTAAGGTGTTGGGATCAATGTGTGATTTAAGTTTTAATAATGTTTCATTTATAAACATAGGAGCTCTTGTATTTGGGGCATAGATGTTCAGAATTGTGACATCCTCTTGGTGGATTTTTTTCTTTGATGGGAAAGGAGTGTCAGTCCTCATCCTTTTTGATTACTTTGGTTGAAAGTCTATTTTATTAGATATTAGGATAGCTACCCCAGCTTGTTTTCTGAGTCCATATGTTTAAAAAATATTTTTCCAGCCCTTTACACTGAGGTAGTGTTTATCTTTGTTGCAGAGGTGTGTTTCTTACATATACAACAGAAGAATGTTGGATCTTGTTTCTGCAACCATTCTGTTAGTCTGTGTCTTTTTATTGGTTAGTTGAGTCCGTTGAGGTTGATAGATAAAAGTGACCAATGAACATTAGTTCCTTTTATTGTGGAGTTCGTGGTCTTACTGTGATTCATTACTTGTTTTCTTTTAATTTTTGTTGGGATATTATCTGTATGCTGTGTTTTCATTGGATTGGAGTTTTCCTTCTAGTATTTTTCGTAGGGTTGTTTTGCTGTGTAGATATTGCATAAATGTAGTTTTGTCATGGAATATTTTGTTTTCTCCATCTATGTTGATTGAGAGCTTTGCAGGCTATAGTAGTCTGGGTTGGCATCTGTAATATCTTAGAGTTTGCATGACAGCTGCCCAGGCCCTTCTGGCTTTCATAGTTTCTGATGAGAAGTCCGGTGTGATTCTGATAGGTCTCCCGTTATATGTAACTTGGCCTTCTACCCTTGCTGATTTTAATGTCTTTTCTCTGCTCTGTAGATTTAGTGTTTTGACTATGATGTGACATGATGTGTTTCTTTTCTGGTCTAGTCTGTTTGCTGTTCTGTAGGCCTCTGTATATTTATGGACATCTCTTTTTTAAGTTGGGAAAATTTTCTTCAATGATTTTCTTAAAAATATTTTCTGGAACTTTGAGCCTGGAGTCCTCTTTTTCATCAATACCTATTATTCTTAGATTTTGTTTTTTCATGGCATCCTTTACTTCTTGGATATTTTGTGTTTGGGTCTTTTCTGTCTTTACTTTTTCTTTAAGAGAAGTATCGATTTCTTTGAGTGTATCTTTAGCACCTGAGATTCTCTCTTTCATCTCTTTTATTCTGTTGGTGATGCTTACCTTTTTGGCTGATCTTTTCTCTAAGTTCTCCAGCTCCAGGGTTTTCTCATTTTGTGTTTTCTTTATTTATTTAATTCTGTTTTCATGTCTTGCACCATTTCCTTCATGTGTTTGAATGTGGATTCCTATCTCTCTATGATGGTCTCTAATTTTTGGTTCACTTCCTCTCTATATGACACTAATTGTATTTCTACTTGTAGCTTTATTTGTTTGGCTATATTTACCTGTGTTACCTTAAGGATTTTGTTCATTTATCTTTCTTAGCCTCTATTTGATTGGCCAAATCCTTGATAGATTTATTCATTTCCTCCTTAACTGTCTGTATTTGTATAGTTATTGCTCTGAGAGATTTGGTTATTTCCTCTTTATGTGCCTCAAGTAATTGGGTAAGCAAATTTTTAAATTCATTTCCCCGTGCTTTTGATGAATTGGCATATCCATCAATTTGGGGGGTTACTGGTGAAGCCATGATATTTTGACTTACGTTGGATGTGTTCTTTCACCAACACCTTGCCATTGGCTTATCTATAACCTTCCCTGTTTGCTTCTGGATTTGCAGTTCAGGCTGGTACTGTCTCTCACTGGCATGTGGAGAGTTCTTCAGGAAACTGAGAGAGGTCCTGTGGCCTCAGCATATGCGTTGGTGCTTCAGCTGAACCTGTGGGAGCAAATTCCTCAGGCCCAAGAGGGCATATGCAGGCACAAAAGGGCAGATGAGGTCGCAGAAGGAAGATGCAGGCGCGCTTGTGTGTGAAAACGTGCCTGGAAGCGTGCCTTGAGGGACAGAGTGAGAGAATGCTGAACCCTTGAGTGTGTGGGAGAGGCTCTGCCTTGCAGGCTTCCTTCTAGGTGGTTACTTGTGCATGTGCAGTAGATGTTGCAGGTGCTGGTGATAGTCAAGGTGCAATTTCCGGCGTTATCTGCCTTAACTCCACTCTTGGACTAGCATAGCAAGGGCTTTAATGTCCCAAGAGAGCCTCTGTTTCCCACAGTGGGTGTGTGGGTGGGAGGGGTCTGATGTCTGGCTGCTAGATTAGAAGGACCCTGTATCTGGGACTCTGCAGATAGTCAAGGGGGCAACCACTCTCAAGCAGGTCACACCTGCAAGGATAAGGGTATCCGGGCTCTTTACTCTCTGGTTCGGCCCTGCTTAGTCATATACAGGAGGACTGATGCACTCTCAGCTCAGTGCTGCTGCAGCTGCCAGGTTAGGAATTCCAACTGCAGCTGGAAACTGGGATGCTGTTCCAGATGCCTTCTGGGAAGTCTAGGGGACCCTCCACTGTGCTCTCCAGATCTGGGAGGCCCGGAGCCTGGTGTGCTGGCTTGTTTGGCAGGTCTGCTGGACTTTGGTGGCTATTATCTGTCACCGAGGGTTTGAGCAGGCCAGTACAGTCAGTGGCTGGGAGCCCCTGCAGAGTCAGTATGGTTGCTAGTAGACCTAGGACACAGGTAGGATGAGACTCCAAGGGAGGAACAGCTGGTGGGTCTGTCTGAGGGGCCAGTAGCTCTGCCTCAGCTGCTGCAGTTCCCAGGCAGTGAGCTCTGAGATGGGAATCTCTCCTTGAGTTGGTGAGCCAGGCTGTGCGGAGAGGGAGGGAGGCCCCAAAAACGGAATTGCCTGGAGATCAAATGATCAATGATCCTCTCTTCTTCCCCAAACAAGTCCAAGGGTGACCCGAGACCAAAGTTCTCACCTAGTGCGCAATGATCCCTCTCTTTTAGAAAGCCTCACTGTCATTTCCCTGGCTTCAGTTGTCCTTCCATTCACCAATTCCAGAGCGACAGCTCCTCTGCAACTCAGAGACTGTGTGTGCTCACTGCCATTCTGGGGGCCACTGTTGTGCTCTCATATTTTCTTTTCCTTGGAATTTACTGCAGGAAACCTGTACATGTAGGTTTAGATTTTTCACCAAACCCAATTTATTTAGGATTCTTAAACATCTTTACCTCCCTTCCAATCCCAGACCTTAGATAGATTAATAGGGAAAAGAGCTATAGAGCTCTTTTATCTACTTTTTGCTGATTGGGTCCATCAGTCTTTAGGATATTACCAAATTCAGTCATCAGTCAGGATACCAGCAGTCCAGCCCAACACCAGGACCAACACCAAGCAGCAAAACGATTAGTACTGCAAGTCAGCAAAAGGCACAAGTCTCAGTTGGATAACCCTTATGGGTTCTCTGGAACGTTTCTCTCTGTGAACTCAAGTGTTGAAGCACAAAGATCAGCTCAGCAATGTAGATCCAAGAGCGATGTCTCACTGTGGGTAGGCCGCTATATATCTCCTCTCCTCAGAGTCTACCCACGGATGTTCTCAGCTGGCCAAAGTCATACCCCTCGCATGAGAGAGCTCACAGCAAAACATCATTTGCCCTCTCACAAGCCAGTCTCCAGCAAAACATCAAGTGCCCAGTTTGCAGCAAAATATTACATGACAAAACTGAGTCTTCAAGGAAACCAGAAACTTCTACATCATGTACATGTAAATTCTATCATTTGTCCTTTGAAATACTAATTTCTTTTTTTAAATTTATTTATTTTTATATCAATCACAGGTTAGGTACTTTGAATCCCAGGCATAGCCCCCTCCCTCATTCCCTCCTACCCTCCCACTCCCTCCCTCATCTCCCTCCTCCCGGCCCCCTCCAAGTCCACCAACAGGGGAGGACCTCCTCCCCTTCCATCCAATCCCAGCTTATCCTGTCTCCTCAGGGCTGGCTGCAATGTCCTCCCCTGGGATCTAGCCAGTCTGTCACTCCCCGGCTTGTATGGGGGAGAATCAAAGAGTCAGCCATCAAGATCATGACTGAAACAGTCCCTGTTTCCCTCACTAGGGTCTTCAGTCCTACACCTAGCTATCATGGGCCCCATCTGTGCGGGGGTTCCAGGCCACATCCACACATGGTCCTTGATTGTAGAAACCATCTCATACAAGACCCCTGTG
>CM053765.1:67077906-67095238 GCA_028658305.1 Pachyuromys duprasi | reverse complement strand
TTTGGCATGCTCCTGTTCTGTTGCTTGTTTTCTCCTCCACTCAATGTCCATCCCATTTGTTCATTCAAACAAGCATTGATCATACCAACCTGGGTCTTCCTTAATTTCTATGAGATGTTTTGCCAATTTAATAATGTAGAATTGTTCATTTAAATTCATGTTATTAGAAGTACTTCTTAATTGGGGCTGTTAATTGACTTATTTAAAAATAATACATACAACATTAATCACTTTATAATGTTGTTACATTATGTCTTACTAGGTTGATTTGAAATTGATAAAATATACATATACTTTCATAACAATTCATATGGAACTCTAAAATAATACCATATAATTCTTAGTCACTTTTTACTTATAAGCACAATGAAATGTAATAAAGTTTGATGCCAACTAAACAAAAATACAGATATTTTTTAAGCCATCTGGTCTCATTAAAAAAAAATCCTTAAATGTGCAGTCTAATAGACTATGCCCTCTATGTTACCGTATCATACTTTATTATACTGCTCTAGTTTTTTAAATATCCTTGATTTAAATTGATGACACTATAGTTTTAGAATCATGTTTAGCCTCTTAAAGTTTTAATTGTTTGGCCTAAGTTTATGTATATGGTATCTAACATTTCAAAGTATGTCTGCCTATACTTCTGAATTGATTTTATCATATTTTCTAAAGTTAGAATTTTTTAAAAAACACCAAATGTTGTGATTTTGTACAACTCATACCATCTATTTTTTTGTGATGAACATTTGTAATTTCTATTGATCTATGTTTTTCAGAAGACGCCCATTCTAAGATAAAACAGGTGATTATGATGTGTACTGAAATCTCTTCTTTTTGTGTGGTAGGAGCTTGTATAATTTTCAAAAGAAGTCATAATTGTAGTCAGTCACCTTGCTATATGTTTTTTAAAATAATTTATTTAATTTTTATTTTATATGCATTAGGGTAAAGGTGTCAGATTCATTACAGTCTGTTTTTTGAGCTGCCATATGGGTACTGGGAATTGAACCTGGGTCCTTTGGATGAGCAGTTGGCACTTTTAACCACTGAGCCATCTCTCTAGCCGCTATCTTGCTATATGTTAATAACTGGTCTTCAGGATGCCTCAAAAACCACCTCTTACTTGTAATTTAAAAGAAAAAGATTTGAATGCTACATTGTCAACTATTACAGATTACAGAATAATGTAACTAAAAAATGAATTTTACGTCAAAGGAATAGAAGTAAAGCTTGGTTTGATCAAATGGAATTAAGTTGTGAAGTGATGGCATGAAAAGGCACTAACTCAGAGTTGCTAGGCAAGTATTCCATTTTTTTTTAACCCTGAGGCTAAGTACCTTCTTAGCAAAGTACTTGAGAGTAAGTATGCCTTTGCCTTCTCTGTTCCCCCAAGCACCACCTAGGAGACTCTGTGATCTAAGGTCTATATTGCTCCATCCTTTTGATCATTTTCCACTACTGAGATCCATTGATGTTAGGAAAAAATAAAATAAAATAGACACCCTGCCTAGTAGACAATGTTTTAATGAGATGTGAGATCAACAGCAATCTGCAGTCAAAAGCAGGCATCCAGTTTTGAATTTCAAAATCAGGATGTATTCAGTGTTAGTGTAGTAGATTTAGAGGTAATAGACTTTACATCCTTCAAAATTGTTCTTCTCTATTCCCAGTTTCCACCTAATTTTAACAGAGCTTGGTGTGTTTTCAGCAGCCTCTGGTCTCTTCTCTACAGGATGTGGGGTAAGTGTCCCTTGGAGCTAGCCACATTCCCCTTCTCTAAATTAGCTGATTATGAGCTTAGGTAGATGTCATTCTCTCTGAGGTGTGGTACTTCTCCCTCTAAAATGACCAGTCTCTACAGACCAATTAAGCAAAAGATCGCTGAGCCTGCTTCCGGCAGGTAAAGCTCTCAAAACACACAGTAACTGTCAACCTATGTACCTCTAAGCAATTTTGGCGAGAGAATTTTCTGAAAGGTTGAGCTAATGGATTTGAGTACAGCTGTTCAGGATGTTTTGCAGAGCCAGCAAAACTAAGGAAATGTAAGTTTTTGCCAGTTTCCTAAAACAGCGATCACTGCTTGCATAAACAAGGCTGTGGACATGTGCAAAGGATGTCTTGGCTGTAAACCTCACACTGCATTTGGAACACGCAGCAGCTCTGCACTCAGACCACCCTGTGGCCTTCAGCTGTTTAAAAGTAAAAGTGCAAGCAGAGTTTCAGTGAATAGATTCAGCTAAGCTTGTACTTTCATCTTTTTTCCCTGAGCTTTGATCTGCCATCCAGGGAAATTTCTCAGCAGCCTTCTCTGCATAATGAGAGCTGAACTTCTGTCACCCCTAATCGATCTCAACTTGTTTGAAGGAGTATTTTACATTGCTTAGGAATCCAAAGGCATCTATGTTATTTATTTAACACGAACTTTCTGGAAGTCACTCTACATGGAAAGAATTAAACTTGGGTGTTCAACATACAAGAATTAGAACTCTGGGTACAATCAACTAAAGGTTGTGTTCCTGTGTATGAATTCATTTTCTTTTCAACCTTTTCCTGCATTTGTAGCAGGTGTCATTGGTTAGTAGTTCAAGAAAAAATATCCTACCTTTCTAGAGGCTGGGAAGGCCACAGTTACATTATGAAATCTCATGAGAGATTTCCTGTTTTATTTTTAATGTTGTTGCTTATTTGTTTGTTGCTTTCTCTGTTTATTTTTTTTTCTACTTAGAGCAGTAGTTTTTTACTTGTGGGTCATAGCCCTTTTGGGGAGTCTCGCAGGGGTCACATATCAGGTATCCCACATATCAGATATTTTTATTATGATTCATAACAGTAGCAAAATCACAGCTTCGAAATAGTAACAAAACAATTTTATAGTTACAGCAATCACAGCATTAGAAATCAGAGCATTAGAAAGGTTGAGAACCATTGTCTCAGAATCACAAAAGAGAAGAGAGAGTAAGAGAGAAAGAGAAATGTAACCACAGAGGAAAACTGATGACAATGGCACTTACTCTCCAAGGTAACTTTTCTTTTCCTGAGATAAGGACATTAATTGATTCTTGAGTATGAAGTTTCATAGCACAACCCCTTATCCAATGTCTCACCTCTCAGGACAGTCACAGCATTATTCAGTTTAAACATGTGATTTGTGTTCAAACAATATTAGTATCATACTATGAGCCTTACAGTTCTTAATCCCAAAAACACATAATTCAGGCATGTTAATGACAAGGTAGAGAGTGATGTTCCAAGCAAGGACCATGCATGGAGAGGACATAGGACCCCTACTCAGATGTAGCCCATACACAGCTCAGTCTCCATGTGGGTTCCCTAGTAAGGGGAGAAGAGAGAGTCTCTGACATGTATTTAGCTGCCTGCTCCTTAATCACTTCTTTCTGGTGGGGCAACCCAGCCATCTCACAGAGGAAGATGATCCAGGAAGCCCTAATGGTACCTGATAGACTAGGACTACGTCTATCAGGTAGAAGACCTGTAGAGGAGAACTTCCCCTATCAGTGGACTAGGGGAGAGGCAGAAGAGAGGAAAAGGGAGGGTGGTTGGGACAAGGGAGATGAGGAAGTGGGTTACAACCAGGATACAAAGTAAATACATTATAAAATAATGATAACAATAAAATATTTTTAAAAAATAATTAAACCTGGGAGGGAAAAAAAAAGACTGCTCAGTGACTAAATCAATTATTCCCAAGCATGAGAGACTTGCTTGATTCTCAAGTTCCTAACAGAAAGAATGAACCAACTCACAGATACAATCTACTGACTTCTACCTTGATTCCATGGCATATTGTATTTGTTTGCATGTGCACATGCAGTAAATAGGTGAATGTTACTAAAATTAGTTAAAATGTAATTAAATAACTTTCTCCTTTCTCATTTCCCTCTGTCTTTTGGCATGCCACCTCTACTCACTTACAGAGTCTTGGTTTTATTATTTAATATTGTCACACACATATGGTTAAATATATAGCTGAGACCATTTTAGTTTTGCATATATATATATATATATATATATATCCTCAGAAATATAAGAAGGGTGGTTTATGTATTATGTAAGAAATTTTCTTTTTCTTCCATGAGACCAAGAAATTACAGCTACATTTTAGATCTAATATTATAGACTTTGAAAACAGTAGCTTCTAAGGCTCTGTGTCTATCTCAGTAGTAGAATTTTTTACATAGCGTGTAGAAGACCTTGTCTTTGACTCCAGATCTGCTGAACAGGAAGAAATGAGAGAAAAGGACAGAGACACAAAGACAGGCACACAGACATAACCCAGTTCATTCAGATTTTTTTTTCATTTTTAGACTTTTATTACCATTCCTGTTTGGCATGTTATCAAATATCAATATTTAAAAGAAATGTGGGGTGGCTAGAGAGATGACCATTTGGGCAAAACGCTTGAGAAGCAGAAAGAGGACTTGAATTTTATCTTCTCATAACTTAAAAAAATGTTGGCATAAAAGTACGCATCTTTTATCCCAGTGAAATGACAGGCAGAGACAGAACAGTCCCCAGCAACTGAGAATCAGGCATGATGGTTCTCAGCAGTCAAGAAATACGGATGTCTCAAGCAAAATCCAAGGTGAGGATCAACTCTTGAGATTTCTTTGACCTTTGGACATATGCTATAGCTCATACTCCTACATACAAGTGCCTGAATATACTATCTATCTATCCATCTATCTAGATAGATCGATCTTATACGTACACACACACCCACACATTATAGAAAAACTCCTGACATACACACAAATACTGCTCATGCCTGCCTAATTTTTATGTTCAACTTTTAATATTTAAAACAGATTTATGTCATTTTCTTCAGTTAATTGTAGTAAATAATAGACATTAAAGTAAATTGTACACTTTGAGCCTTGACCTCTTGCCTTTGAAGTGTAAAGAAAAATCTGCCTTTGTTTTAGCTTTGCTTCAGTGTTTTCTTTTATACTGCACATATTTATAAAATATTATCCATTGCTCAGTACTCTGTGTCCTAAATATGCTCTGCTTAAATAATAAAATGAGGAAGCTGTTAGGAAAAGAACACACGGAGGGCAGGGATATATTACATTGTATTATATCCTTGCAAGTATTTCATGTTCTTTTTCAATTTCTGTTCTAAAAAAAAATCTGCTTGTACACAGATACTTTCAAATGAAAAGATAAAGGACAAAGAATTTGGATTCAAAGGAGCAGGGCAGTAAAATAAGCTGTTAAAAATTAGGCCAGAATGATAGGCAGGAAACAATTAGGGCACTGCAGCTCTGAGATACGGAGCTGCAGAGGGCAAGGAATAACAGAGTGTGACAGGTGAAGGATGAGCTGGGTCTGTACAATACAAAAAGGATGATGCAGCACCCAAATGGGAAGGGGAAATCAAGTGAACATCTGCAGGCTGCAAGAAACATGCCAACAGCCCTAAGGTGAGAAAGGAAACTGAACAGGAGAAGCAGTAGTGGGCTTCAGACTGATCATAAGAAATTAAAGATACCTCCCAAAGATGAAAGAAACGTATCTTTTCCTGAAGGGAAAGATTTATTTTCTTCTTGGATGCCTGTATTCACAGTTTTAATTGATATAACAAATTTGCAATCGAATTTCCAAATATTTGTAATATAGTTTGTACACTGGATTTCGTTGTACTTTACCACAATGTACTTAAATCAAAGCTTATAAAATTTTTCACATGACTGATTATGGAAATTCCAAATAGTATATTGGTATATTGCAATATATTTTATCATATTTATGTGGTTTAAATACTGAACTTTTTATATTTAAATTTAAGTTTACCACTTATATTATTCTTTTTATTTTCTACTTAACAAATAATTTATTCTCCTAAACTTCACTTTAACAACATCAAAAACTGATACAACACCAAAAAAGCCTACAAGATGTGCAGGGGGTAAAAAGAGCAGATACTGAGGGACTGTCCAACCCGTGCCTGGACCAACCCATGAGACACTGCCCATAGGACAGAGCCAAGCACTAACACTATTAAAGACACTCCTGTAGGCTTGCAGATGGGAACCTAGCATAGCTGTGCTCTGTGGGGCTCCACCCTAAGTAGATCAAAATAGATGCTGAGACTCACAACCAAACATTGGGAAAAACAAAGTCTTCTTTAAAAACATTGGAAGCAGGGGGTAGAAGGACCAGGAAAGGACAGTAGCTCCACAAGAAGATCAACAGAGCCCATTTATCAACCCCCAGAGAAGCTTCTGGAGACTGAAACACCAACCAAGGACCATGCATGGACTAGACCTAGGCCCCCTATACAGGTGTAGCCTATGGACTGCTTGGTTTTCATGGGGGTCTCCTAGTAAAAGTACGGGGGCTCTCTCTGACAAGGACTTTGTTGCATGCTCTTTGATCATTTCCACCTGGCAAGGATTCCTTGCCAGGGCACAAGGGAAGAGTCCTGATGTGACTTGATGTGCTGGAGTGGGTTGGTGCCTGGGGAGGTTGGCCTCCCTTTTTCTGAGTAGTAGGGGGTGGGTGGGAAGAAGATGAAGGGAGTATAGGACCACCGGGAGGAGAGTCGGGAGGGGGCTATGGTCAGGATGTTAAAAATGAATAAATGAATAAATTATTTTTTAAAGATAATAAATTGAGCCCTTTTCTACAAACTAGCAAAACAGTAATTAATACTTCCCAATAAATGCTCAGGAACACTAGGTAATTCAATGAATTTAAAACATGCATTTACATTTGTGCATAAAAGTTCAGTTTGATGTAGAGCAATCTGAAGGAATCTAGATTTCCTTTAATGTGATATATAACAATTTAGCAACTTCTAGCAGAATGAATAGCTCTTAAGAGAAAACACAGTAGAAATGAGCACATGCTAAGCTTGCACCATGCTGTTTCCAGGTGTCCTGAAGCTTAATAAGGAATATTCCGTGTACACAGACTTGTCAGCTTCTCGATGCTACCATGAGTTCAAATGAACACATACTCCACATATTTAAACTCAGTTTCCTCCAAGTGGAGAGGCGAGTGTCAGAAAGGAACCAATGGTAAACACAGGATGTCATTAAACTAAGATCAAAGTCAAACTGCTGTGACGTGAAAAAAATTAAGAATAAAAGAGGTTTTATAAGGTCTCCTATGAAAATAAAAATTAGTTCTCTTGAGGCAGAATTGTAAGGCAAGAGAGAAATGTGCCAGTGTTGAATCCTCAGGTCAACCATGAAATTTTCGACTGTAGGTAGTTAAATGTGATTTGATTTTGAAATGTTTTAGCTATGTTTTTCCCTTGAGTTTGATGCCAGTATCCCTCTCGGCTCAGCCTGGATTCATTTCTATTACTGCAATCAGGGTCTTTGTTCTATATTCACTTCTTTCATACAATACATTCTTCAAAATTAATCTTAATTGCACGTCAAAGTCTATAATCCCGAGACAGTGTCAATATTTCACAATATTTTGTAACCATTGGAGAATAATGATGTTACTGAAAATGTTTACAGTTGTTCAAAGCTCTCCATGGATTTGGAAGTTCAAGTTCTTGTAGAAAAACTCAGGCAACAATCGCTAAACTAAAACAAACACCTGTGAGAAAACTTCAGACAATATCTTGCTACAAAATATTCATTATATTTTATAAAATATAAATAATCCAGCTTTAATTTAGCTATTCAATTGACTATTTATAATCAGGTCATGTTCAGCTTATAGAAATAAAATTATATATATATATATATATATATATATATATATATATATATTAAAAGGAACAAAATCCGTCAAAATGAAAATAAGCATTTATATTTTGCTGGTGGCTAAATTTAATGCTTCATCTCCTAAGAGTATTCATGCCTTTCCCTCTTAGGAGCACAGCTGTATTCTGAAACAACTACTAACACCTCCCACAGAAAACACCTGCTCATTGTTTCTCCCCAAGCCCTGCTTGCTCTGTCTTTCTTGGCCAGGAAGCTACAGCCTATACATTGTTGCTATCATGATTTCACAATCATTGTCAGAATCAACAGCACACATCCTTTTTCAATGTAAATGATAAAGCAAGGAAAGCATGATGTTCTTGAATCTGTCTTTATTTAGAATGAGTAGATATCTATCCACCAAAAACCAGATCCTTCCATTGGCTTCTAAGATCATGGATGTAGTGACATAAATCTCTGCAACCCTGTCCTCAGCTCTATTATTTGATGCTTTGTGAGATGACATGTTTTTATGTCATGTATCTGTCTTTCTGCTAGGGTTTGCATATAGCTCATCTTCAAGAAGTTCCTGTGTTGGAGATTTGTTCATGTATAAAGCCATGTTGATATATTAAACCCTTTAAGAAATGAGACTCACATGAACTCAGTTGCCTGCTGTTTGACCACTTCCTCCTGAGGAGGAAGCAACTTTACCAGGCCACAGAGGAGGACAAAGCAGCCAGTCCTTATGAGACCTGATAAGCTAGGGTCAGATGAAAGGGGAGGAGGCCCTCCCCTACCAGTGGACTTGGAGAGAGGCATGGAAAAAGATAAAGGAGGGAGGGTGCGATTAGGAGGGAATGAGGGAGGGGGCTATAGCTGAAATACAAAGTGAATAAACTGTAATTAATAAAACAATAAATAATTTTTTAAAAAGAGAAAAAAAAAAGGAAATGAAACCCAGTGGATAGTGATGAAGGGAAGTCTCCAGCTCCTTTTCCCTTTCCCTCTCCCTCTCTCCCTGTCTTTCTCTGTCCACCTTTCCCTTTCTATCCTCCCTCTTTCCTTCTCTCCCTCTCTCCCTGTTACTCTCTCTTGGTCAAACACGCACAAACACACACACACACACACACACACACACACACCAAAGCCATGACCCATGCTTAATTGTTACAATTAAGTAATATGAATTGGTTTAAGAGCACTTGTCCTCAGGTATTTCATTACAAGAATGTACCATTCTAGTCACTTGTTCAATTAAAAAAATTTTATTGATTCCCTAAAGACATAGAAATAATGATCAAGTGTATTGATTATATATTGTAAATGCTTTTATAAATATTGGTTCATATCAGTCAAAATACTGTTTATATCTTAATATTATGTTATTTATAAAAAATCAAATCGAAACTTAAAGTTAAAACATGAACAGGGTTACACAACTAGTTAGAAGAGGACACTGGAACCCAGACACTAGAATTCCAACAATAATCTCCTTAAACTTAGACATTGAGAAATGGTAACTGACATTATAAAGTTTCAGATAGAACAATCCTCACACAATTAGAGAAAAATCAAGGCTTACACACTTACATATGTCATTGTATTGCATTTAAGCTATACTCATGATACTCTCAGAAGGTTTTAAAGGCTCAGGAGTACATATGCTTTTAATTATTTTTCTCAATTCAAAACGATGTTTCTTCTAGTGTCTTTAAGTAGAGAATTATAGGAGCCTATATGTCCACCAGTGTATTTTGGTCTCTGAAATGATAAAGCACACTTCTTCTTTACATTTCCCTACATTCATAGTAAACATGCATCTGACCCATTCATTCATCAATCCTTCTCTAATGTAAAATACAGAAATTTAGAAGCATAGATATATAGAAATATAGTAAAATATATAAATATCAAAATTTCATAGTATTTATTAATCAATATTTTCTAAATGAGCTATTATTTCCAACATTATCTGAAGTAAAACGTAAATGTAAAAATCAATAAAATTCTCACTGATGTACATCTGAGTCTAAGTTTTTGTTCTATATTTAAAAGTCACTCCTGGCCTCATATCTGCCTTCTGGTGCAGCCCTACTTTTTGTACTTTTCACACAAATATCAGATAGTTGTAGACAATCTATTTCAACTTTCTGAACTTCTTTCCATTGCTGAACTTGTGCCCCAGCTCTCCACTGAAGCTGCTCTTCTGTGTCTCACCACTGACCTGCTATTATAGAGAACAATGTTCCTTTGTCTCGCCTCTTCTTATATGCTCCCTCAGAAGCACTCAAAAAATTTTACAGACCTGCTTTGAAACAGGAAATGTCCTTGGTTTTTTGTGATTTTTTTTTTACTGAGTCCTGATTTTCCTCCCTCTTTTCTGTGTATCATTTTTCTTGAGCATAAGTATTGTTTGCTTCAGAAAGTCCACTGTTTTGTAACTTTCACTTGAAACTCTCTTCTTTGGGTATCTTATATTGCACATAAACTTGACAGTGTGTCTGTGTGGTTTACATATGTCTCCTCAAAAGTGAATTCTATTCTGAAATTCAGGCTCTTGAATTCACATTGTCTTTATTTACACATTCATCTCTTTATTCATTTTTGCAGCTCAATCAGTTTGTAGATGGATAGAATGCATAGTTTCCCTATCCAACACAGGCTACTTTATTTCTTTACTTTTTTATTATTTATTATTACTAATATGATCATTACTAGTATCAACATTATCATTGTCTTTATTTGTCTTGGTAGGGATGACTCTTTTTGACATGCTAGGACATTTCCACTAGCATTAAAAACAAAACAAAACAAAACAAAAAACCTCAAGTGATATGAAACACCTGTGTCTCAAAAGCAGATAGAAGTGTCTTCTGAGAAATATATTTTATTGGGCTTTAGGAATATTGTAGATACTGAAGAGATAACTAGTGATATGACTATTATTTTTATTTAAAATTATTTCTATTATATACTGCTTATTTTTTTCTGTGAACCTTACAGTCTACTAAATTTTCATGTAAAAAATCATTATGATACTTCGTAATAGAGACCAAATTTTCCCTATCTGTTCTGCACACACACGCTTTGCCAGATTTACTCAAGCCTTCTATAAGGAGTTTCCTTAGTAATTAAGACAGTGTTTCTGTGCTAATACGCAATAACTAAGTCTGCTCACATTTTGACAGCTTCCTCTTCAATAGCATCATGACACCGATTAAAGACATAAGCATGTGCACCCCTTAGTACTAAACATTTTCGTGCTCCTATTCAGAGAGACAGTCTTGAGTTTCCGTTAAAACGTGTTTTATAACCTGTATTTCAAATGTTTTAGAGAGTAGCCATGTTGAAGAATAATCAACCAAAATTCCACAGCCTCTATAGATAGTCCAGCCCATGGGAGGGCAATAGGAACCTGCCTTCCTGAAGAGGCCTGCCGTGGCCTGAGGGACACACGTTTCCGGCATCCTATCTAGGGCCCCACGTGAATTCCTGAGGAGGTGGACCTGATGGACCAGGCCCTCGGGGTACACCTCCTCACTCTAATCTTCTGCCTGGGGATCCAACTGGGTCATAGCCAACAGAGGAGAGCTGCTGGATATTCCCTGAGTTCCAGTCTCAGGCGATACCTGTCTTCCCTAGGAGGACTCCTGGGCCCTTGGATTATTCAGCCTCTGGCCCCTAGCTCTATCCGACTTCCTGGAGAAGCCTGTAGGAGTCCCAGGAACACATGGTTCCAGTCTCCGGCACAAAGCTCTAGCCACATCATCTTGAGGTCCAATTTCTTTTCTTTTCTTTTTTCTTTTCTTTTTGTGTGTCTTTTTCTTTTATTTTTAATTATTATTTTTTATTTTTTATATTAGTTACAGTTTAACTTTTTATCCCAGCTTTAGCCCCCTCGCTAATTTGCTCCCAATCCCACCTTCCCTTCCTTATCTCCTCCTTGCCCCTCTCTAAGTCCACTGATAAGGGAGGTCCTCCTCCCCTTCCATGTGAACCTAGCTTATCAGGTCTCTTCAAGACTGGCTACAATGTCCTCCTCTGTGGCCTAGCAGGGCTGCTCCTCCTTTCTGGGGGTGGGAGGATGTCAAAGAGCCAGCCACTGAGTTCATGTCAGAAACAGTCCCTGTCCCTCCTACTAGCGTACCCACTTGGATACTCAGCTGCCATGGGCTACATCCTTGCAGGGGTTCTAGGTTATATCCATGCATGGTCCTTGGTTGGAGAAACAGTCTCAGAAAAGACCCTTGTGCCTGGGTCTTTTGGATACATTTGGTCTTTATGGAGCTTCAGTCCTCTCCAGGTCATACTAACTCCTTCTTTCATATGATTCCCTGCACTCTGCCGAAGGTTTGGTTATGAGTCTCAGCATCTGTTTTACTACACTACCTGGTAGGGTCTTTCAGAGACTCTCTGTGGTAGGCTTCTGTCCTGTTTCTTGTTTTCTCCTTCTTCCAATGTCCATCCCATTTATCTTTCTAAGTGAGGATTGATCATCTTACCCCGGGTCCTCTTTCTTGTTTATCTTCTTTAGATGTACAGATTTTAGTATGTTTATCCTATCTTATAGGTTTAGTACCCACTTATAAGTGAGTATATATGCTGTGTGTGTGTCTTTCTGTTTTTGGGATACCTCACTCAGGGTAATCTTTTCTCGATCCTACTCTTTGCCTGCAAATTTCATGATTTCCTTGTTTTTAATTGCTGAGTAGTATTCCATTGTGTAAATATACCACAATTTCTGTATCCATTCCTCCATTGAGGGCCATCTGGGTTGTTTCCAGGTTGTGGCTATTGTGAATAAAGCTGCTACAAACATGGTTGAGCAAATGTCCTTGTTGTGTACTTGAGCAACTTTTGGATATATGCCTAGGAATGGTATAGCTGGAAGCACTTTTCCTAATTGTCTGAGAAAGCTCCAGATTGATTTCCAAAATTGTTGTAGAAGTTTACATTCCCACTAGCAATGGAGCAGGGTTCCCCTTTCTCCACAACCTCTTCAGCATGTGTTGTTACTTGAGTTTTTGTTCTTAGCCATTCTGATGGGTATGGTCCAATTTCTTAATTCTTGATCATAGTACCTGAGCTGTTGGTGTTCAGGAAGTTGTCTTCTATGCCAATAAATTCAACGTTATTCCCGACTATCTCTTCTATTAGATTTAGTGTATCTTGTCTATATGTTGACATCCTCACTTCAATAGCTTTTTCCTGGACTTAAAGTGTTTTCTCCAGCTATGATTGGATATATAAATTTAAAATATAATTAACAAATCTTTGATTTAAATTTGTACATAATATTCTCTGTGATCTTTAACACTTTAAAAGTGCATAACATTGAAATTTGAAATATTCATTCAATCTGAAAATGACATTGGTTCCCTGAGCACAAAGGTGAGAATAGTGAGATTGATTCTATACTAACTATAGTTAGATATGTACAGTGCTAGAGAGAAGCGTCATTGGTCCTTGGAAATGGTTCTATACGCCCATGTTCTTAAAAATATTTTATATGAAACTATACATCCTCCGAAATAACTTGAGTTAAGGTTTATTTGTTTTACATACATGAGAGATTTATCATCATGTTCACCTACATGTCAGAAGAGGACATCAGATTCTATTTATGAACCACCATATGTTTTCTGGGACTCAAACACAGGACCTCTAGAAGAGCTATCTCTCAGCACTTATATTATATGGTTTGATTTTGTTTCTGGGTTGTTGTTTTGTTTGTTTGGTTGGTTGGATTTTGGAGATGGGGTTTTTCTATATAACCTTGAATTTTCTAGACTCACTTTGTAGAGTAGACTGGCCTAGCACTCAAATAGATCTGCTTGCCTCTGCCTTCCTGAGTGATGGGATTGAAGGTGTATACCACCATGCTGAGCTACAGTTCAGGGTTTTAACATTCAACCCCCATTAGGGTTGTGCAGTGTCATCCTCAAAGCATCACAATAAAATTAATGAGGGCATGAATTGCACCAAGTTTTCCACAAATGATCCCTTCATAAAAATAAATTATATGTATTAATTGTGACAGAAAATCATGTTAAGTATACAAAGTAATGAAATGTTAATGAAGCTCTATTCCCTAGGTCAACCATCAAGTAGAGCAGATTCAAATACATACTAATACAAAGAATAATCAATTACTCTGTGTGTAGAAAACATATATATGTATACATGGAGAGAGACAGACAGACAAACAGACAGAGGCAGAAACAAGAGTCTTTCTCTACAACTCCGTTCTGTCAAGTCATATAAATTTACTTAGTATTACTGGAAATTGAAGGGTCACTAGGAATTCCTCAGCATGGTTTTTTTTTCTGTCTTTTGCCACATTTCTTCTGTGTTTTAGATAGAAATTGACAGTCCTCTTGATGTCTCATCTATGTTGTCATCTGGTGATGTCATCTACCAATTCTCTTCTTCTTCTATTTACCTTTTGTTTCTCATGTATACTTCTCCTTGTTGAATTTGTTTTAAAAATTAAATAGTCTTTTGTATTTCCATTTTAATAAAATGCTTAAGTGACTTCTTATTTTCAATGTTAATTCATTAATAGGCTGAGATTTTTGAAGTTGTTTAGATCCATGGCAACCAGTGGAAGGAAGACAGTAAAATGATGCTCATAAACTTATTCTTTTTTTCTTCATTTAAAATTTTTCTTTGTTATTATTATTTATTACAATTTATTCACTTTGTATCCCTGCTGAATTCACCTCCCTTATCTCCTCCCAGCCTTTCCCTCATTCCCTCACCTTCTCCCATATTCCTTCCCTAGTCCACTGATTGGGGGAGGTCATCCTTCCCTACTAACTGACACTACCCTATGGGGTCTCATCAAGACTGTCTGGATCCTCTTTCTCTGTTGCCTAGTTAGCCAACCTTGCCAGAGGGAAGTGATCAAATAGCCTATCACTGAGTCCATGTCAGAGACAGACTCCCCTTACTAGGTAACCCATTTGGAAACTGAGCTGCCCTTGGGCAATATGGGAGTAGGGGGTCTAGGTCCTCTCCATGCATGGTCATTCGATGATTGTCAGTTTCTGCAGGACCATCTGAGCTCAGATTTTTTGGCTTTGTTAGTCTCCTTGTAGACTTCCTGTCTCCTATAGGTATTTCTATCTCCTCCTTCTTTCATAAGATTCCCTATCCCAAAGTTTGGTTATGAATCTCAGCATTTGGTTTGATAATTTGATGGATAGAGTCTTTCAGAAGCCCTCTGTTAGTATATACTCACTTAATAAGAGGATGTAGCCCATATAATACAGGATAAACACACTAAAATCTATAGTCCTAACGAAGCTAAACAGGAGGACCCTAGAGAAGAGGCTTAATCTCACTGAGAAGGGCAAATATAAACATATGAAGTGGAAGAAGACAGGGAATAGGAGAGGAACCTCATACACTTATTTCAATAATTATTTTCAGTGAAAATATGTTGGACATGGAAGAGAAACCAAATATTGAGTATTACATTTTAAAGTGAAGTATCAATGATTAATCCTGCAACAGATTTCTTTTCTTTTTTCTGCATGACACTCTGGATTGGTTTCTGTAGCTGATACAACAATCTTCTATAAGCATTCTTGTATTTAAAAGAATAAAGTTATGCATGATGTATATTCCCAATTATTCTTCTGTTTCTGAAAATCATTTTTACTTCAACACAAATAGAAGCACATGGGTTATAGATGTTGTGAAGAACAAAGATTCCAGATCACATTGATTACAGATTAAACACTTGTGCCAATTTACAAATCTGAAAATTACTGAAAATATTGACAGCACCAGAAGAGTGAGCTCACCTAAAAATTTTATTTTAGTGATCGTTACTGTTCTTTTTAAAAAAATTTATTTATTTTTATATCAATAACAGGTTAGGTTTTTTGCATCCCATGTGTAGGCCCCTCCCTTATTCCCTCCCACCCTACCCAACCATCCCTCATCTCCTCCCTGCCCCCTCCAAGTCCACCAAGAGGGGAGGATCTCCTCCCCTGCCATCTGACCCCAGATCATCGTGTCTCCTCAGGGCTGGCTGTAATGTCCTCCTCTGGCATCTAGCCAGGCTGTTACTCCCTGGCATGTATGGGGGAGGGTCAAACAGTCAGCCATCAAGTTCAGGACTGAAACAGTCCCTGTTTCCCTTACTAGGGTCTTCAGTTTGACAATGAGTTATCATGGGCCACATCTGAGCAGGGGTTCTAGGCCATATCCATATATTGTCCTTGGATGGAGAAACTGTCTCATATAAGACCCCTGTTCCCTGCTCAGTTTGATCTTTGTGGAGCTCTTGTTCTCCCCAAGTCTTAGTAACTTCCCCTATTTTTATTATTACTTCCCGCCCTCTGCCAAGGGCTTAATTGTGAGTCTTAATATCTGCTGTGATACATTGCTATACTGATTCTTTCATAGGTCCTCTTTGGTATGCTCCTGACCTGTTGTTTGTTTTCTCCTCCATTCAATGTCCATCCTATTAGTTCATATAAATGAGCATTGATCATACCAACCTGGGTCCTCCTTCTTATATATCTTCCGTAGGTATGTAGATTTCAGCGTGACCTTCCTATCCTATATGTCTATATAAGTGTGTATACACCATATGTTTCTTTCTGCTTTTGGGATACCTCACTTAGGATGATCGTTTCCAGGTCCCACCATTTGCCTGCGAATTTCATGATTTGCATTTCACGTTTGATTTGCATCTCCCCGATGGCTAAGGACGTTGAGCATTTCTTTAAGTGTTTTTCTGCCATTCTATAATCCTCTACAGTCAGCTCTCTTTTTAGTTCCATACCCCATTTTTTAATTGGATTACTTTATTTCTTGCTTTTTAACTTCTTGAGTTCTTTATATATACTGGACATTAGCCCTCTGTCAGAAGTAGGATTGGTAATGATCCTTTCCCAATCTGTAGGCTGTCGTTTCGTCTTTCACTTGCTTGGTTAGAGTCACCCCAAGGTACTTTATGTAATTAGAGGCTATTGTGAAGGGTGTTGTTTCCCTAATTTCCTTCTTGGCCCTTTTGTCTTTGGTGTACAGGAGGGCTTCTGATTTTTTTTAGTTGATTTTATATCCAGCCACTTTACTGAAGGTGTTTATCAGTTGAAGGAGTTATCTGGTTGAAGTTTTGGGGTCGCTCATATATACTATCATATCGTGTGGAAATAGTGATACTTTGACTTCTTCCTTTCCAATTTGTATCCCCTTGATCCTTTGGTTGTCTTATTGCTCTACCTAGGACTTCAAGTACTATGTTGAAGAGATATGGAGACAATGGACAACCTTGCCTAGTCCCTGCTTTCAGTGGGATTGATTTGAGTTTGTCTCCATTGAGTTTGATGTTAGCTATAGGCTTGCTGTATATTGCCTTTACTATGTTTAGGTATGTGCCTTGTATCCCTAGTCTCTCCAAGACTTTAAACATGAATGGGTGTTGGATTTTGTCAAATGCTTTTTCGGCATCTAGGGAGATGATCATATGATTTTGCTCCTTCAGTTTGTTTATATGGTGGATCACATTGATGGATTTGCGTATATTGAACCACCCTTGCCTGCCTGGGATAAAGCCTACTTGGTCATGGTGGATGATAACTTTTATGTGCTCTTGGATTCGGTTTGCAAGTATTTTA
>CM053765.1:67043698-67077406 GCA_028658305.1 Pachyuromys duprasi | reverse complement strand
TCTTCTTTATAGATTCTAATTCTGTTTTCATGCTTTGTACCGTTTCCTTCAACTGATTGACTGTGTCTCCTATTTTGGTTGTTTCCTCTCTGTTTATCTTTGATTGTTCCTCTATGTGGGCAGTTAAATTCTTCTCCATTTCTTTGAGGGCCTTGTTCATTTCCTCTTTTTGTCTCTCCTCTTGTTCCTCCAATATCTGCATAATCAAAGCTTTAATATAATTTTCCTGTGTCTCCGCTGTATTAAAATCTCCCCTGCTTTTGGGTGTTTCTGGTGGGGCCATGGTGTCCTGATTTTTGTTGGGTGAGTTCTTTTGCCGATTTCTGGGTATTTGTTTATATATAATCAAGGAGCTATTTGTGCTTTAAGCCTGAGCTTCAGTTTGGAACTGTCAGTCTCTTGTGTCAGGAGTATTCTTCAAGAAGATCAGGGTTTTCCAGTGGTTTGTTAGTGTGTGTTGTTGCTCAGTTGAACTCTGCTGTGGGCTCTGTGTGCCTTTTCATGCTCTGTGCTAGAAGCTGTGAGTCCTGCAGGCTGGTCACCCTTCTGGTCTCAAGGTTTAGCTCTTTGGTCTTTTTACATGTCAGCTGGGGGTTTTGTGCTGTGCCCTGGGCTTGCTGCTAAGGGCTGTCCCCTGGACTGGAGACTTGGCGCCCCCTTCTGGGCCAGGGCTGTTAACCAAGGTCTGAGATGATATTTGGGGCACACACAGTGGGTCTGGTTTGGTTGCAGGCGTTGCTGAGAGGTGTGCACCCGTTGTATGTAGGCCTGTTTGAAGTGGTGCCAGAGGCCTTCTCTGGCCAGTGGACACACACACTGACCAAGGTGGTTGCTGGCACCCCGAGAAGTGTGTGACCACAGTGTGCAGTCTGGTCAAAATGGTTCCCCAGTCCGTCTCAGTCTGAGGTGGTTCCAATGGCGATTGGAGTGCGCCTGCCTGCGTTAAACCTGCTGCTTGAAGCAGGACCAGTGTCCTTTCCAGACTGGTCTGTGGGCTCACACAGGGACTGAGGTTTTTGCTGGTGGTCCCGAGTAGCGTGTGCCTGTAGTGTGTAGTCTGGTCAAAAGGGCCCTCCTCCCTCTTAGTCTGAGGTGGTTCCAGCAGCGATCAGAGTGCGCCTGCTGTACACCCGCTGGGTGAAGCAGATCCCCAAACCTTCCCAGACTGGCCCACGGACTCACACACTGACTGAGGTTTTTGTTGGTGGATTCGAGCAGCGTGTGCCCGCACTGTGCAGGTCTGGACAAAATGGTGCCCAGGTCGTCCTCACTCTGCCCCAGAGACTATGTGGTCCAGTTTAGTATGGCGGCTGCTGGTGCCCTGTGCAGCTACTTGCTCCGATCAGAGCTGTGCGCTGCTGGTCACCTGGAGATTTTTCCGGGGAATAACTGGGTGTCCCTAGAGTTTTCCCACTTGATTTTCTCACCGTAGGAGTTCTGCTCACCTGGCAATCACAAATGCTGGCATTTTAGGTCCCAGAGTTCATTCTCCTAGTCGCTGTGTTGTTGCTGCTGACCTAGTCCTCAGACACAGTGTCCTCTCATGGCATCTTGAATCCCCCCTTTACTGTTCTTAAAGACTGAGTTTCATCACTTTCTCCAGAAATTATTAATTTTTATTGTTGTTAGAGACTTAAAACTTATATTTTGAAAATAAGGGATTAAGAGGGGAGGCAGGAGGGATTCATGGGGAGATACAAAGTGAATAAAGTGTAATTAATAAGAAAAGAAAGAAACAAAAGAAAAAATTACTAGATTTTCTATCATGCTAAACACATTTTTAATTCAGTGTAATCAGTAATTCAAATTGGTTAAAATTCAGTAAATTCTCTACCTTCTTTACAATATAAAATTATTCCTCTAAATAAACACAAAATTGGAATTTAATAGGAAGTGAATAATGTAGTTATTATTTAATATTTGATTCTTCCAGTTCTCCTTGTATATTCTCATAATGCCAAGTTTATAGACCTATTTTTTTCCTAGTGAGATGAATTAAAACTTCCAGAACTATGAAATCACAGTGTAGTTTTACTTTGCAATGCTAAAATAAAATGAATATTTGCTTGTGGAAATTCTCTATTGTTTTATAATTACGTTTTAAATTGGAAAGAAATCTCACATAGCAAGGCTGTGGCTTGCAAAATAATGATATTTTTATTATGCAATAATTTTCTACTATACTTCAAAATGGCATTGAAATAGCTTTTGAACTTAGGAATGTTCAGACACATTTGAATAGCCTACTGACTATTCAACATTCATGTTTACTTAAAGTGTATTGTCTTACATTTTCACTAATAGACTTCTAAAGTACTTCTCCAAAGAAATGACCAGAGACAGTAAATGTTACATGTTAATAATAAATAATGACACTGTTTCCATTACTCGGTTAATATTTCACTTTTTAAAAAAAAATTTTGAACTTGTCATCTATCTCCTCCATCATACTGGCCCAGGAGAAAAATGAGATGAAGTATCTAAAGAGAGTATAAATTTATCAACTGAAAAACCCATTGTAAATATTCTAAGATTTTTAAATAGTAATTTTAATCCTACATTGTGCCTTGAAATTAATTCTGTTACTTTCTGGATTTTAGCTACTTGTAATACTTTTGTACATATGTAGGTCAGATTAATTTTTTTTTGTAAAATCCATACTATGAGTCTAGGTTATTTATTGACTGATCAAAATGTAAACATTATAATTACATTGTTTTTTAAGAATTTATTTTAAATTAGTATTATTTCTTATAATTTATTCACTTTGTATCTTGGTTGGGACTCCTCCTTAGTCTTCTCCCAGTCCCACCCTCCCTCTTCTACCCCTGAGCCTTTCCCCTATTCCACTGATAGGGGAGAACCTCCTCCTCTTCTCACCCTAGCCTATCAAGTCTCATCAGGACTGGCTGCATAGTCTTCCTCTGTGGCCTGACAAGGCTGCACCTCCAAGGGAAAGGTGATCAAAGAGCCAGCCACTGAGTTCATGTCAGAGACAACCCCTGTTCCTGTCCTTTGTTTTTAATTGCTGAGCAGTATTCCATTGTGGAAAAATACCACAGTTTCTTTATCCATTCTTTGATTGAGGAACATCTAGGTTGTTCCCAAGTTCTGGCTGTTACAAATAAAGCTGCTGTGAACATGGTTGAGTAAATGTCCATGTTGTGTGGGGGAGCATCTTTCAACTGGATGCCCAGGAGTGCTATAGCTGGAACTCAAGATACCGCTATTCCAAGTTTTCTGAATATGTGAAAGATTGATTTCCAAAGTGGCTGTATAAGTTTATACTCCAACAAGTAATGGAATACTACTCAGCCATTAAAAACATGGAAATCATGAAATTTGCAGGCAAATGGATGGAACAAGAGAAGATCATCCTGAGTGAGGTAACCCAGAAGCAGACAGACATACACGGTATACACTCACTTATAAGTGGATATTAGACACATATTATAGGATAAACATACTAAAATCTGCAGTCCAAAAGAAGCTAAACAACAACTTAAAACAATCCCACTGAAATCAGGAACAAAGCAAAGTTGCCCACTCTTTCTGTATCTCTTCAATATAGTACTTAAAGTCCTAGTGAGAGCAATAAGATAACTAAAGGAGATCAAGGGGATACAAATCAGAAAGGAAAAGTTAAAATATCACTAATTGCGGGTAATATGAGAGTATACATGAGAGACCACAAAAATTCAACCAGAGAACTCCTACAGATAATAAACACCTTCAGCAAAATGGCTGTATACAAAATTAACTAAAATAAATAAATAAATAAAAATTAAATTACATTAAATAAACAATCAATAGCCCTTCTATATACCAAAGACAAAAGGGCCGAGAAAGAAATTAGGGAAACAACACCCTTCACAATAACCACTAATAACATAAAATACTTTATTGGGAATCTAACCAAGTAAGTGAAAGACCTGTTCAAAAAAATTTTTTCAAGTCTCTGAAGAAAGAAAGAAAGAAATTGAAGAAGATATCAGAAGATGGAAATATCACCCATGTTCATGGATCCTTAGGATTAACAGTAAAAAACAGACATCCTGCCAAAGGAAATTTACAGATTCAATACAACTCCCATCAAAATACCAACACAATTCTTTACATACCTTGAAAGAACAATTTTCAACTTCATATGGGAAAAACAAAAAACTCAGAATTGCCAAAATGACCCTGTACAACAACAAATTGTCTAGAGGTATCCCCATCCCTGATTTCAAGCTGTACTACAGAACAATAGTAATAAAAACTGCATGTTACTGGCATAGAAACATAATGGTGGACCAATAGAATGAAATAGAAGACCAGGAAATAAACCCACACACCTGTGGATATTTTTGACAAAGAAGCCAAAACCATTCAATGGAAAAAAAGACAGAATCTTCAACAAATGGTGCTGGTCTAACTGGATGTCTAACCCGTACAAATGCAAATAGATCCATATTTGTCACCCTGCACAAAACTAAAGTCCAAGTGGATCAAAGACTTCAACATAAAAGCATACACACTAAATCAGTTAGAAGAAAAATTGGGCAAGAGCCTTGAACTCACAAGAGACAACTTCCTGAACAGAACACCAACAGCACAGGCTCTAAGATCAACACAATAAATGGGACCTCATGAAAGTAAAAAGCTTCTGTGAAGCCAAGGACACTGTCATCAGAACAAAGCAACAGCCTCCAGATTGGAAAAGGATCTTCATCAACCCTAAATCTGACAAAGGTCAAATATCCAGAATATATAATGGTCTCAAGAAGTGGAAAATGCAACAAATCAAGTAATCGAATTAAAAAAATGGGGTACTGAGCTAAACAGATTTCTCAGTTGAAGAACTGCAGAAAAAGAATTAAAGAAATCCTCAAAGTCCTTAGCATCAGGAAAATGAAAATCAAAAGGACCCTGAGATTTCACCTTACACCCATCAGAATGGCTAAGATCAAAAACTCAAGTGACAATGCATGCTGGAGAGGATGTCGAGAAAGGGGAACTCTTCTCCATTGCTGGTGAGAAAGTAAACTTGTACAACCACTTTGGAAATCTTTTTGGTGCTTTCTCAGACAATTATGAATAGCGCTACCTCAAGATACAGCTACACCCTCCTAGGCATATATCCAAAATATGCTCAAGTACACAACAAGGACATTTGCTCAACTAGTTCTTAACAGCTTTATTCGTAATAGCCAGAACCTGGGAACAACCCAGGAGTTCCTCAACTGAGGAAAAGATACAGAAATTGTGGTACATTTACACAATGGAATACTGCTCAGCAATTAAAAACAAGGAAATCATTAAACTTGCAAGTAAATGGTGGGATCTAGAAAAGATTATCCCGAATGAGGTATCCCAGAAGTAAAAAGACACACATGGTATATATTCACTTATAAGTAGCTATTAGACATATAATATAGGATAAGCTTTCTAAAATCTGTACACCTAAAGAAGCTAAGCAAGAAGGAGGTCCCTGGGTAAGATGATCAATCCTGATCAATCCTCACTCTGAAAGACAAATGGGACAGACATCTGAAGAGGGTGAAAACTGCGAACAGGACTGGAGCCTACCACAGACGGCCTCTGAAATACTCTGTCCAGCAGGGTATGAAAGCAGATGCTGAGAGTCATAGCCAAATTTGGGCAGAGTGCAGGGAATCTTATGAAAGAAGGGAGGGGGGGGGGGATAGTAAGACCTGGAGAGGAAAGGAGCTCCACAAAGAGAGCAACAGAAGCAAAAAATCTGGACGTAGGGGTCTTTTCTAAGACTGATACTCCAAACAAGGTTCCTTCATGTTTATAACCCAACCCCCCTGCACAGATGTAGCCTATGGCAGCTCAGTGTCCATTGGGTTCCCTAATAAGGGGAACAGGGACTTTCTCTGATATGAACACAGTGGCTGGCTCTTTAATAACCTGCCCCTGATGGGGGAGCAGCCTTATCAGGCCACAGAGGAAGACAATGCAGCCAGTCTGATGAGATCTGATAAACTGGGTTCACAGGGAAGAGGAGGAGGACCTCCCCTATCAGTTGTCTTGGAGAGGAGCATGGGAGGACAGGAGGGAGGGAAGGTTGGGTTGGGAGGGAATGAAGGAGCAGGCTACACCTGGGATACAAAGTGAATAAACTGAAATTAATTTTAAAGATAAAAATTTTAAAAATAAAATATAAAATAAGCTAAGCCATAGGGAGGACTCTATGGAGGATACTTAATCCTCATTCAGAAGGGCAAATGTGATAGACAACAGAAAAAGGAGAAAACATGGAATAGGACAGGAGCCTACTGCAAAGGACTTCTAAAAGACTCCACCAATTGAGGTAATGAAGAAGATGCTGAGACTCATAGCCAATCTTTGGGTATATTGCATGGAATTTTATGAACAAATGGGGGAGGTAGAAAGTACTGAAAAGGACAGGAGCTCTACAAGTAGACCAACACCCTCCCTGGAAAATACTTGGTCCCAGGGTTCCCTGCAGAGACTAATACCCCAACCAAGGACCACCCAGGGAGAGGACTTAAAACCTCAGCCCAGTTGTAACCAAGAGTATGGGAACAGGGGTTCTCTCTGACATGAACTCAGGGACCAGCTCTTTGATCACATTTCTCAGTGAGTGGAGGGATATAGCCTTACTAGTCTACAGAGAAAGACAATGCAGCCAGTCCTGATGAGACCTGATAGGCTAGGGTCAGATGGAAGGGGAGGAGGACCTCCCCTATCAGTAGACTAAGAGAGGGGCATAGGTGGAGACAAGGGAGGGAGTCACAGCTGGGATACAAAGTGAAGAAACAAAAAAGAAAAAAAGATTTTTCATAGGAAAAAAACTTGGAGGGGGCAGGGAGGAGATGATGGAGGGATGGGGAGAGTGGGAGGGAATGAGGGAGGGGACTATGACTCGGATACAAAGTACCTAACCTGTGATTAATATAAAAATAAATAAATTACATTAAAAAATTCTTAAATGTAAGCTTTTAATCTGTATACATTTATCATTATTGAGGAAACATATTGTGAAGAATTTAATCTAAAGCCCTAAATTTAATGATAATATCATTTATCCTTTTGTTAACATCTTGAAAGGATCTGATTTATTCGTATTTTCATGTGATTTTAATCCCCTTTAGCAACAGAATACAGAAAGTTATTAAAAACTTGTAGATAAATATTTATTTTATTTTATTATTTTTGCAAATCAAGACACTGTAAGTCAGTGGTTTCTGAGCCTTTGGTGGAATTCAAACACCCTTCTTACTGGGATTGCTTAAAACTGTTTGCATATCGGATATTTGCATTGATTAACATAAAGGTAGGAATTCCAGTGATGAGACAGCAACAAAAAATTAAGATTTGTGGGTCACCACAACATGAGGAACTGTATTATATGTCACAGTGTTAGGAAAGTTGAGAACAACTGTCTTAGTAACCCTAGTTTGTCATCAGAGCAAAATGCCACAGATCATTGCAGTCTATTTGTTTATTATTTTTGAGATTTATGCTTTTCTGAGTGAAATCTTTGTGAATTTAAAGGTTGCTCTTCAGTGAGGTGTGATATGTAAAATATAGTCTGAATTTGGGAAATGACCAGAAATAGTTCACATTAATGTGGCAACATTACCTGCTCATCCCATAGGTGAAGTGAGAGAAAAATGCTGATTCGGTAGACTGAGCATCAAGAGGATACTCATCTATTGCAGATCCTGTCATCTTGAATCACTGGGGGGAGATGTTAGTGGTGAAATAGGTAAGATGAGCTGGGTGACAGTCTTTGCTTGTTTCTTTTTTTTTTAATTTATTTATTTTTATCTCAATCACAGGTTGGGTACTTTGAATCCCAGGCGTAGCCCCCTCCCCCATTCCCTCCTACCCTCCCACTCCCTCCCTCATCTCCTTCTTCCCCGCCCCCTCCAAGTCCACCAACAGGGGAGGACTTCCTTCCCTTCCATCCAACCCCAACTTATCATGTCTCCTCAGGGCTGGCTGCAAAGTGCTTGTTTCTTACCATCGACCATTTTTATCAGTTAGCCACTATGGTACTCTTGTAAGCAAAATCACCATGATATAGGGAGCAAAGCATCCTTCACCTTGAAGTGGTTTATTTACTGACCACTCCTTCTAGATATTTAATTATACATCTAAAGAGAGTAATACTCATCCTTCAGTATGGCATCATTTACATGGAAGATTTAGTACTTAATTGATAAGCCAACTATACTAAGAACTTTATACTAGTATGCAATTCTTTTTTTTAATATTTCTGCCAAACGTATATGTAAAAAGAATGCCATACTTCATTACCCTATTTTGAGCACTAGAAAACAATCTTGTATTCACAAACATTAGGGCATACAAACATGAATTCATTACTTATTAAAATTAAGTATGATCAGTTTATAAATCTAGTATGCTATCAATGTCAAAACTGGCCTCTAGAGAGGTTGTTGATAAAATCAATTTATTTTCTACTTATATTGAATTCAATAGTATGGGACATAGTTATGCAACTTTAAGGATGCAAATATGGATGCTATTCATGAAACTCATACCAGCTAGCTGGTGTGTGTGTTTCTGTCTCTCTGTGTGTATTTCCCCCTGTCGTTTAATGATTTAGAAGACAGATGACATTTCAGGAGAATATTGAAGTGTTTGTTGGAAAGTTTTACAGACTTTGCAGGTAGAGAAGAAGCTCCTATTCTAATGGTGTTGGGGATTTTATCTGGGCTTTGGGTATGCCACCATGCACTTCTTCCTTCCTTATTTTTCTAACAGTGTCTGTGCAGCCCTTATATTGCGTGGATGAATCTCAATTTCTGTTCTCAGATATAGGAAATAACTGAATTGTTGATCTATAGGAATAAGCATGTTTTAGCCAATATCCTCTGCTCTTTGTGTTGTAACTGGGACAGAGACACCCACAAAATGTGAATGAAACTCATTGCTTGTGATAAAAATCAAAAGAGTGATACAATATGATTATCTCCTTCTGGGGGCAAACTCCATAAAAATTTCAAGCTAAAGTTAGTGGGTTGCACATTTTCCCATTCCAGAGGCTCTTATTTTATAAAAGTGGAGCAAAGCAAATTACAAAATTTAGAGCTGGGAAGACTGAACGATTTTGTAACAATTTGTCATTTATTTTTGCTTTCAAATATTTCCAAAATTAAAAATATTGATCAATGTTATAGCACTGTCAACATTTTTGCTCTCTTGACCTATCCAAATACCAGTACCAGGGTCTGAAAGAAACATTGGACCTGTTGTTTTGAAAACTCTTCAACATTGCTATGCACATTGATAGAAAGCAGGTAAACACTAAAGCCAGATACTGACAAAGTTCACAGATTTCATGACCTTGAGTACAATAAGTACACTCTCTCAGGTTCTTTGTCATCATCTAAACCATAATGAAAATGCGCACTTTAGACAGCAAGATGAGGAATGGGTATAATGTTTCTGGCATGCAGGAGATACTTAATAGTTATCACCATTTTTCTTTATTACTCTTGTCACAAGAGCCATAAACAATAATGTGGAGATGATACTTACCATTGCTAGCAAAGTTCATTCTTTAATAAAGCAATACTAACCAATGACCTACTGTCACCCTTAGGCACTTTGGAAAGCATGAAAAAATATTTTGTTAAATATGACACTTTTAATGTTTTTCATAAATAATTCCGGATAAAATTTTAAGGAGGAAAATTAGGCTGAAGCCTTACTTTAGAGTTTTATGGGAAAACTTAAAGTAAAATATGGCTTTGTTCAATCACAAATCTAGGATATTTCCACAAATTGTCAGTTTTTGAATGGTTTGAGCATCACCAACATGCAACTGGTAATGCTCCAAATCTAGAATAATTTACTTTAAATTTTGAGAATAAAAGTGGACATTAGTAATATAAGATAAACATACTAAAATATATAGTCCTAAAGAAGCTAAACAATGAGGAGGACACTAGGGAAGATGCTCAGTCCTCATTCAGAAGGGCAAACAAGATAGACATTGGGAGCAGGAGAAGACAGGGAACATGACAGGAGCCTCTGAAAGACTCTATCCATCAGGGTATAGAAGCAGATGCTGAGACTTATGGCCAAACTTTGTGCAGAGTGAAGGCAATCTTATGAAAGGAGAGAAGATAGACCTGGAGGGGACAAGGAGACCAACAGAGACAAAAACTGGGCTCAGGGGTCCTGCAGAGACTGATGAGTTAATCAGGCACCATACATGGAGAGGACCTAGACCCCTTGCTCAGTTGTAGCCCATATGAAGCTCAGCCTACGTGTGGATTCCCTAGGAAGGGGAGAAGATATAATCCCTGGCATATACTCTGTTTCCTGCTAGTTGATCTACTCTTCCTGGCAAGGTGGCTTTATTAGGCCACAGAGGAGGACCCAGACAGTCTTGTGAGACCTAATAGACTAAGGTCATGTAGTAGGGGAGGCCCCCTATTAGTGGACTAGGGGAGGGACACAAGGGAAAAGATGGAGGAATAGGGCGATGGGAGGAGATGAGGGAAGTGGCTACAGCATGGATACAAAGTGAATAAATTGTAATACATAATAATAATTATTATTAAAAGAGAAAAACACATATAAAAGCATGTTGAAAAATAATAACATTCTCCTAATGAATTATGCACTCCACATTTATTATTGTGTAAGAATAATAGGTATGTCTGTGTGTAAATATGTTTGTTAAAATAATAAATCTAAAACGAGCCAAAATGGGTTAAAAGGCACACGAGGATTATTGAAATCAGTGGCTTATAAACACACAGCATGTATTATTCTATAATACTTGGGAACATGCTTCAAAGAATTTTTACTTCATTTGTACATCATGTTTCTTTGGAAAAATAGTAGTGCCTGCATATAATTAGTTTTATTTTAATATTTTATATTATTAAGTGAATCTTATGACCTACAACCAAATTAAGCAAATGCAAAGCATTTGTTCCTGTATGATAGCATTAGTTCACTTTCTTTTTTTTTTTTATATGACCCAGGTAAGGGTAGTACAGTTTGAAAAAAAGAAATCATGGCAGGCCATGCAAAAATCCTAATGATTCCCTTTGGTTTCAGGGATAGTTCATTCTCTAAAGTTAAACAATACAAAACTCCAAACATAGTTTTGCACATTTTATGTTTTGTGTAGCTTACTGTGCTGTAGGTTAGTTTTCAGGTTAGCATGTGTAGATAACAGAAGGATTTCTAGGGTTATTCTACTTGCATGAGGCTGTTTTCTCTTTCTTTTTCTTTCTTTCTTTCTTTCTTTCTTTCTGTTTGTTTTTATAAGATGACAAAACATGAGATTTAAGAATGGATGCAGTTCAGTAGAATTCTGACCATAGAACTGAAGAATTATATGAATTATAAGAATTGGGCAAATGGTGGGAACTAGAAAAGATCATCCTGATTGAGGTAACCCAGAATCAGAAAGGCACATATGATATATATAATCACATATAACTATATATATATAATCACATATAACTGGAAATTTATCGTATAATATGGGATAAACATACTAAAATCTATAGGCCTGAAAACACTAAACAACAAGAAGGACCCTTGGGAAGATGCTTAATCTTCTTTCAGAAGTTCAAACAGGACAGACATCAGAAGTAGGAGACACAAGAAACAGATAAAGAGCCTTCCACAAAGAACCTCTGAAAGACTCTACCCATCAGGGTATCGAAGGAGGAGATACTGAGACTCATAGCCAAACTTTGGGCAGAGAGCCGGAATCCTTATGGAAGGAGAGGAATAAGGAAAGACCCGGAGGGGACAGGAATTCCACAAAGAGAACAACAGAAACAATATACCTGGACCCAGGGAGACCTTCAGAGACCAATATTCCAACTAAGGACCATGCGTGGAGATGACCTTGAAAACCTGTTCAAAGGAAGGCCATTGGCTGCTCAGTTTCCAAGTGGGTACTCTAATAGCAGGTACAGGGGCTGCATCTGGCATGAACTCTGTGTCTGACATGGCTCTTTAATCACCTTCCTCTGGGTGGTGCAGCATTGCCAGGCCACAGAGGAAGATGATTCAGCCAGCCTTGATGAAATTTGAGAAGCTATGGTCAGATAAAAGGGAAGGAGGTCCTCCCCTATCAGGGGACTAGGGAAAGGGCTTAGGAGGACAATGGGGAGGGAAGGTGGGAATGGATGGGGAAGGGAGAGGGGTCTGCAGCTAGGATACAAAGTGAAAAAATTGTAATAAATAAATAAAATTAAATATAAAAAGTTATACGTTTTTGAAAACATGCTTTCACAAAAAGGAATATGTGGGCCCAATGATGGTATTATTGGAAATACATTTTTATATATGTTTATATAACCAATGTTATATATCAAAATTTAAATAGCTTATCAAAGTTTCTTGTCAACATAATGTATATGTATATGGAGAGAATTGCAAATATTATCTTACTTTTAAAGAGTGAGGATTTTAAAACTCTTCATATGAAGTCATAAAGACTCATTAAGCAGCAAGCATAGGGCTAACACAGCTCTGTACATATATTGTAAATATACATCTGTGCACATGTTTTATAAATATAATGTAAGCTGTCAGATTAGCATTTCTGTGGGACTCCTGAGTGTGTGAATTGGTGGATCTCTGATTCTTGTGCCTGCAGTAAGTTCTCTATTCCTTCTGTTGGGTTGCCTTGTCTAGCTTCAATGTGATGTTTTTATTTCATTATATATTGTATTTTATTTTGTCATGATTGGTTGTTAGTCTATTAGAAGCCTGTTCTTTTCTAATAAGAGACAGTAAAGGAGTGTATTGAAAGGGGAGTAAATGTGGGAAGAAACTGGAAGAAGTAAAGGGAGTGGAACTTGTAATCTAGATATACTGTATGAAAGATGAATTTATATTCAATTTTAAAAACTCCTTCAGAAGGCTTATTAATTGACGTAGACCAGAAACCATACAATTTTGAAGCCTACACAGAAAGTTTTTCATTTAATACTATAGAGAAGACTGACAAAATTACGTTTAAGTATTCTATCTTCAGATCTGAGGTTGGAGCTCTGTGCTCCAGTACCTAAGCCGGTAAAGCAGATGGACATCAGAAGAAGAAAACAGGAAACAAGCTAGGAGCCTGTCACAGAGGGCCCCTGAAAGGCTCTGCCCTACACAATATCAAAGCAAATGCTGAGACTTATGGCCAAATGTTGGGCAGAGTGCATGGAATCTCATGAAAGATGTGGGAAATAGTAAGATAGGGAGAGGACAGGAGCGCCACAAGGAAAGCAACAGAACTAAAAAATCTGAGCACAGGGGTCTTTTCTGAGACTGATGGTCCAACCAAGGACCATGCATGGAGAAAACCTAGAACCTCTGAACAGATGTAGCCCATGGCAGTTCAGTATCCAAGTGGGTTCCATAATAATGGGAATAGGGACTGCCTCTGACATGAACTGATTGGCCTGCTCTTTGATCACCTCACCCTGATGGGAGAGCAGCCTTACCCTGCCACAGAGGAAGACAATGCAACCACTCCTGATGAGAGCTGATAGACTGGGATCAGAAGGAAGGAAAGGAAGACCTCCCCTATCAGTGGACTTGGGGAGGGGCATGTGTGGAGAAGGAGAGGGAAGGTGGGATTCGGAGAGAAGGAAGGACATGCTTATGGGGGGATACAAAGTGAATAAAATGTAATTAATTAAAAATGAAATTAGAGCTGGGCAGATGGCTCCGTTGGTAAAAAAAATATATGTTTAAATAAATATATTAAGATTTCTTGATTAAATTTAAATATCATTTAAATATTTTGAGTTAACTTAGTTAGTGTAGGACATATCATATGGGTGTTTCACACTTCTTCCCAGGTATTAACCATTTATTCAACATTGGGTTATAAAATATCATAAAATAATACTTGAAATTGGATGATTAGAAAAAGAAAATGGAGTTTAGTTTAGTTGCATAAAATATGAATTACATGTTTAACTTAGGTTCAGTAATTTATTATTTCAAGTCCTGAGTCATGATTAATAAATTAGAATATTATGATCTGGAACAAACATAAGGACATACAAAGTGAATGTTCCTTGTCATAACAGTTAGCAATGCAGTTTAGCACAAAGTTGGATATTCAAAGAGAACTTGGCATAATCAAAAGAACAAGTCACAAGAATAATATTTGGGGAAACTCAGAATCCCAATATGTCAAAAATGACTTTAATAGAGAGGACAAATATAATAAAAATATTAGTGTATACCACATAACAAAAATAGTCAAAAAATAAAATGTTATAAACACTTGATACATAAGTGAGTTAAGAAAGTTGAGAGAAATTGACTGATTAACATATTAACATCCAAAGGAGTGATTTACTCAAGTCCCTCTTTTGAAAGACTCATTTATGATTAAAGCTTGGGGAAATGAACAGAAAGCCATGGATTTTTCACAGCTGTCTGTCTTGATTGGTTAGGATCATATTTCACTTATCTATGACGACTTAGGAAATTATCTTTTAACTCTCATTTATTCTTCTCAATGCTTTTAATAGATATATAAAGACAGAAACAAATGAAAAACATACATTATTAATTCCTATAAGTTTATACAGAGTAATATAACTGATTTGCATATTGCTTAAATACAATATTTGCCATAAAGATAATTTATGACATTTAAGATGTCTGTTACTCTAAAAGCCATTATTCTCCCCCCTCCTTTCTACGTAACATAAACTGTTATATGTTGATAATCATCAGAAATTTTTATTCCGAGGCTTGGAGATGGATCAGCAACTAAGAGTGCTTGTTTTCTTGCACAGAAACTGAATTTGATTCCCAGAACCCAATTCAACTGCCTCTCACCACTACCTATAATTTCAGCTTCAGGGAAGCTAATGCTTTCTTCTGGACAACTTGGTCATTCATAGTTACATTTGTACACATATAAAAATAAGAATAAATCTTTTTAAGTTCTAAGCTTAAAATATTAGTAACAATTTTACAAAAGTCATTTTGATTTTGAATGTCTTGAAGTAAAAATTTATTTTTGTTTGTTGTTTTTTCCTAAAAGTGTGCATAGTTGTAATCCTTTCTGAGGAAAATATTTAACGACAGACATATTACAAATGTTCTGAATGTCCAATGTATGAAGATCTTCAGTCTCTAGCGTTGTATCAATTACCAATAACTCAGACAAGTTCACCTATGTCTAGCTATGTCATATAAGTATTAATTGATGAATAATATATGAAATATGTGCTATGTCTGAATTAGTGATTTAATATGATATATTTTTTTTTCAGTTTTAGTAAAGAACCTAAGATACTGCCAAAAGTTTCACAAGTACTGTTTTATAAGTGGAAGGTAGGAAAAAAATCCTCAATGTCTGTCATTAATAGAAGTTGTAAGTGAAGCTGAGACAATGGGAAATATACGGAAATAATATGTTCAAAAACACAAATTACATGTTATACAATATCCAAAATATATTGAAAGTCAGTAATATAAGACTTGATTGTCTTAAACTACTGTGATCAAAACCTGTCCTTGTCTCTGTCACAGATTTATCCAAGATCATATTCTTAAGTGGTGAAGGACAAATCTTTGTTTCCATGAAGGATTTCTTCTCAGTTCAGATGAAATTACACCACAAATTGCTGTTAAAAAACTTCTCTGTTTGTCTATATGTCATCTATGCATCAGCAATATTATTCTCCTACCTTCTTTCAATCTTTCTAAAATATCTTTAATGTAGTTTATTAAAGTGGTTAATAATCCAGAAGTTTTATGAAGAAAATACACACCCATAATCACAGTCAAAGTAAACCTGGTGATATGCAAGGCTGCTGAAATAAGATGGCACATCACAGAAATTGTCATTACTATTTTAGCACATATATCAACATGTGGGTAATAAAAATGCTACTGGATATTGTATGCTATTTCTTATTTGCATGCTAGCTTAAAATTAAAATAAGATATCATAAACTATATTAGGAAATTTGACGTGGATAATATTATGATGACTTTGCTCCTACTTGGAAAATTCACTAAAATAACTTTAAGGTATCTATGAATTCAGAAATATCATAAAGAAAACATGTCTATATTAAATTATTTAAAAAACAAAACAGAGCTTTATATGAAAAAATAATCACTGGTATGACTAAGGAAACATCAACAATCACCATCATTTCTACATTACTCATTAAAATAACTAGATTTGGGTACTCATTTTGTTTTATCTAGCTGAATATTTTTTTTTCTGTATGATTAGAACATATGTGTCGGTGGTAAATTTAACCTAATGCTTATGATTCTGAAAATGCTGACCATTGCAGAATTACTCCTTTTATGAAAAGACAAAAAAAAGATATTTTTACTTCTAATAGTAAAATGTTTCATCTATGATTCATCCTATAATATTTCCAGTATTTCTTCCAATCCAATATGCAAAATAAAATTAACCCCTGAAAGATTTCAAAGTATAGGTCACACTCCAGAGAACAAAATAAAACAAATAAACAAATTACTTGGCTTTTAATCTTTGACATTTGCCTTTCTTTTCCTATATCTCTTTTGATTATTTTATTTGATAGAATAGTTTTATTAAGCTTTGTAGATATGAGAATGTGAACAAATTGCTCTGTAAAAGGTAGCACTCCTGTACATAAATGACAAAGAAATTGGGGAAGCAAAACCCTTTACAATAGCCTCAAAAAACATAAAATATCTTGGTGTAACTACAACCAAGTAAGTTTAAGAGCTATATGTCAAGAAATTCAAGTGTCTGAAGCAGCCAGCCCTGATGAGATTTGATAGGCTAGGTTCAGATAGAAGGGGAGGAAGTCCTCCCCTGTCTGTGCACTAGGGAAAGGGCATAGAGGGAAAAGAAGGAGGTGGGCGAGACAGGGAGGAGAGAAGGGAAGGGGCTACAGAGGTTATACAAAGTGAATAAATTGTAATAAGTAAATACATAAATAAAATTTAAAAATTGTTTGTTTTGTGGATGGGGGTTTGCAGGGAGAACGCTTGCTCATATACACGCACATGCCACCTATGAAATCTACCTGTAGAGACCAGAACATGACATTTGATATCCTGAATTTGGAGTTATATGCAATTGTAAAATACCTAATATGGATTCTGGATAAAAATAAATAAAATTCAGATTCTCTGTAGGAACAAGCTCTCATAACTGAGCCTCTTTCCAGTTTTGCCCCATTCTCCTTATAGATCAAACTTTATTCACCTAAATAAAAGAACCACCTTCTTCCACCCCTATTGAAAGGTAATGCTGCTCTCTACTAATCAAGTAGGAACGAAGCAATGGACAGCCTGATGATTTGCATGAAGCTCCTCCATACCTATTACTGCTAGCATCTTTAAAAGGGGTTCAATAGGCAGAAACCCATGCTGAGAATACTGGTACTGCTAACGGCTTAGGTCCCATCAGTAACAATAAAACATGTTTTAAACAAAATTAGATGGCAGCATTTTCTATTTTGTTCACTTCTTGAAACTAACACTGTGTAAGTAAAAAGGGAAACTGTATCATTCTGTTCATGTAATTCCCAAAGACAAAAATATAATAAAGAAAATAGAATTTGAGTAAACAATATTAGAAAATTTTAGTGATTTGGTATTTCCTCATGTCAAGTGAATAGCAAAGTGAAACCTGGCCAAAGACAATTTAAAGTTGGACAGTTTCATTAAAATTGTTGAAGTTTAGCCTTATCTGTCATCTAATACCTTCACCAATGCCCTCCTCATTCTTTCTTCCTTTCTGTTACCATAACAACCAACATTCTGTAATGAGATATTAATGCTCTTAACAACAAAAGGCATGAGAAAGCATTCTTATGTATTGAAATTTTCTCTTTAGTAATTCTGCAGAGAAGAAAAATTACAGAATAAAATGTGTTAAACCCACCAACCAGATGCAATGAGATATATTCATATTCTTTAGGGCTTTAGATTTTAGTATGCTTATCCTATATTATTTGGCTAGTATCCATTTATAGGTGAGTATATATCATTTTTGTCCTTCTGCTTCTTGGTTACATCACTCAGGATGATCTTTTCTAGATCCCACCATTTGCCTGCAAATTTCATGATTTCCTTGTACTTAATTGCTGAGTAGTATTCCATTGTGTAAGTGTACCACAATTTCCGTATCCATTCCTCCATTGAGGGACATCTGGATTGTTTCCAGATTCTGGCTATTACAAATAAAGCTGCTACAAACATTGTTGAGCAAATGTCCTTATTGAATGATGGGGTATCTTCGAGCCTAGGGAAGATGCTTAATGCTCATTCATAAGAGCAAACAAGATACACATTGGAAGTAGAAGACAAGAAATAGGAGAACAGCCTTCCATAGAGAACCTCTGAAGGGCTCTACCCATCAGGGTATCAAAGGAGTTGATAGTGGTCTCTTGTAGCCAAATTTTGGGCAGAGAGCCGGAATCCTCATAGAAGAAGAGGGAGATAGAAAGAACTGAAGGGAACAGGAGCTCCACAAGGAAAAGAACAGAGAAAAAATACCTGGGCCTAGGAGATCTGCAGAGACTGGTACTCCAACTAAGAACCATGAATGGAGATGACCTTGAACACCTGTTCAAAGGAAGGCCATTGGCTACTCAGTTTCCAAGTGGGTACCCTAGTAATGGGTATAGGGGTTGACTCTGACATGAACTCAGTGGCTGGCTCTTTGGCTACCTCTTCCTGGGGGACAGACTTTCCAGGCCACAGAGGAAGATGATGTAGCCAGGATTGATGAGACCTGATAAACTAGGGTCAGTTAGGGGAAGGAGGTCCTCCCCTATCAGGGAACTAGGGAAAGGACTTAGAAGGAGAAGAGGGAGGTTGGGTGGGACTGGGAAGGACAGGGGAAGAGGTTGCAGCTGGGATACGAAATGAATAAATTGTAATAAATGAAATTGAAATTAAAAAATCATATTCAAGAAAGTACAGATTAAGTGTTGAATGCTTATTACATAGTATCTTTTAAATTTTCTCTTTTGTCTCATTTTTTTCTCTGTGACAAAGAGAGCAACAGGGTCCAGAAATTTTAAGCAATAAATGAAGTTGGGGAAATAACAGAGATACTTTGCTATTAGATATCAAAGTTTGGAACCTGTAGTAGCCCCTTTAAATGACAAATTCAATATGGACTTTAAGTGCAAAGCTAAATTAAACAAAAGGAAATAAAATATAGTAAGGTTTGTACATGAAATGATAAGCCAACGAATGCATATACCAAATTAAACATGGTCTCCTGAATTTCAGCTTTTATTTATATATTTATACCAATCCATTATTAATCAGTGAGATATATTTTGATTTAGACCAAAGTATGAATTTGAATGATTATCTCACAGAGAGTAAATGTTAAGTGCTTCGCACTGAGGATTTAAAGTAGGTAGAGAAAAAGTCATATTAATCCTATTTAAGTTTTATAAAAACTACTTGATCAGCATTTTATGACATGATTTGAAGAGAATGACTGTGGCTCAGGAAAGAAAGTTCCTATATATGGACAGTTTAAGAAAGGAAATGTAAAGCAAGTACTATCCATGGATACAACCTAGAACTCCTGCTCAGATGTAGTTCATAGCAGTTCAGTATCTAAGTGGGTTCCCTAGTAAGGGGAACAGGGCCCTAGTAAGGGGAACAGGGACTGTTTCTCAATGGCTGGCTCTTTGACCTCTCCCTGCCCCAAGGGAAGAGTAGCCTTTCCAGGCCACAGAGGAGGACATTGCAGCCAGTCCTGGTGAGACCTGATGAGCTAGGGTCAAATGGAAGTGGAGGAGGACCTCCCCTATCAGTGGACTTGGAAAGGGGCATGGAAGGAAATGAGGGAGTGAGGATGGGATTGGGAGGGAATGAGGGAGGGAGTTACAGCTGGGATACAAAGTTAATAAATTATACCTAATAAAAAATTAAAATGTAAAAAAGAAAAAATATAAAAATTTTCAACTAAAGAAAGTAGTGGCTTGGGAATAATACAGAGGATTTTTTATGTAGGTCTGATAATTATATATCTAGGGTTTTTTTAACAAAAATTAAGTATATGTTGATTTTTAAATAGTTGAGTCCATTTTCAAAACTGGAATATATAAGAAGAAGGCAGTTGAAGTTTTCTCACAGTAGATTCAACCCAGGAGTATCCCAGGAACTATGACATTCCCACCAAATTCGAAAGGAATGTTTTTTTTTTCATGTGTTTTGTAACATTTTACTGTGTGCACTAGCTTAATAACTGACAACACAGCTAGCTTTCTTTACCCTAAGGAAAAACTATATAAGGATTCCAAATGTGTACTACTTGAGTAAAATTGTGTTGTAATTTATCTCAAAGTTAATATTGAAAAATAATAATAATAGTTAATATTGAAAAAACCTAGCTTGAAGTCAACTAAGGATGGTGGGGACTTTCCACTAATTTCCAAGTGCAGAGTATCCCTTCTTCCCTTTGACACCCCCTCCCCGCCCCCCGGAGGCTCAAACTTTACAGAAAGTTGCTGTAGGACTAAAGGACACAGTTGCAGGCAGTCCTTGGAACATCCTCACAGACAGATGCTGGAAAGACCCCAAGGACACAGGTGGGGGAAGGCAGTCCTTGGAGAAACTGCAACGCCAGCAGCTTGACCCAGACCACTCTGGTCACCTGACCTACTGGAATATCCCAAGCATGTAGCTACACTCCAAATATCCACCAATGAAAAACTACCCAGTTGCTATATCCAAAGTTTGCCTATATAAACCCAAAGCGTTTGTTCCTCAGGGTCTCCTCTCCATATGGCACAGGAGATCCCAGCGCGCAGTGGTTACAATAAACCTCTTGCTGTTTGCATAGATCGCCGTCTTCCTGCCTCACTTGCAGGCCTTCTCTGGACTCCCCCAAGTGTTCCAATATAATTTGCCCTTTTAAAGTAATTACTCATAACCTTTATAGAAATTGGCTTGATTTGATTTCTTTGAGAGTAACCTGCAGAGACTGACACAGTAAGCAAGACCATGCATGGAGAGGACCTAGATGCCCTGCTCACACAGGGTTGAAGATAACTCAGTCTCCATGTAGGTTTCCTAGTAAGGGAAACAGGGTTTGTTTGAGAAATGGACTCTGTTGCCTTCTCCTTGATCACTTCTCCCTGGTGTGCAGCCTTGCCAGGCCACAGAGAAAGAGGATACAGACACAGTTCTGATGAGTCTTGATAGGCTGGGGTCAGTTGATAAGGGAGGAGGGCTCCTCCTTTCCGAGGACTAGAGGAGGGAATGGGGTAAAGGGAGGGAGAGTGGGACTGGTATGAGATAAGGGAGGGTGTTAAGATCAGGATGCAAAGGGAATAAATAAAACTAAATAAATTCAAATCAAAAAGAAAGAGAGAGGATGAAAGAAAGGAAGGAAAGAAGAGAGAGAGGGAGGGAGGGAGAGGGAGAGAGAGAGAGAGAGAGAGAGAGAGATCAGGAGGCATGGTGGTGGTATTATCTATTTGTAACCTCAGCATTGAGACTGAGGCAGGAAAAATCCAGTCTGAGACCTACATATTGAGATTACACAGGCTCATGCAAAACAGCAATCAAACAAAGAAGACATACATTGAATATATTTCCTATGCTCAGAAAATCTTTTTGTGTCAGTGTTTTCTACCAAATTAATCATTTAAATTGCAAAATGAATGTCAAGAATTATGCTGAGATTATTAAACAATGAGAATTATTATAAAATGTTAATGTAAAGTAACCTTTTTATTGCTAATATTAACTATAGATGTGGATGTTAATTTGTCCCTTTTCTTCGTTAGAATAAAACAGGAACCAGAAAGAATTCATATCTTTTAAGGACCTAAAAATTAATGTAAACTAAAATTTAAATACAAATATTATTATTATTATTATTATTTCTATATTTTTGTTCATCAAAAATCCCATCATCAACCATTGATACACCATGTATAAGACTTGTTTGTATGAATTGTGCTTATTCTAAAAAATGGAATGAGTTAAACTTCACCTGTTTAGCATTATCATAATAAAATAATTTTATAATCCTTTGTTATATGCTTATAGTATAATTATTCCAAATTCTCATATTTCAAACTGTAAACACTTCCATTTCTAATGTAAATCCCTCTCCATTTAGCATATCTAAATATGCAGTCTGTTTAATTTCCCTACACATTTATGAATTTTTCATCAAAAATATTGTGTACTGTCATATTTAGGCAAGCTTTAAAGTTAACATTTTTTTTAAGTGTAGTGACTAAAAATTTCAATAGCTCCCAAACATCCTGAAACAACTCTCAAGTCTATTTCTTTTCAGGCAAAAGTGTAGGAGGACATGGCAAGATAGGAATTTAGAAGCTTTTGCATGCTGCAAAGAATATGGAACATGCTGTTATTTCTTCTGTGTCAAAGAGAATATGAAAACTCTAAAAGTTGTGGTAATCATTTAGCTTAGCAAGGACACATATCACTCCTTACAAAATTAGGGATTATAAAATTAAAGGCATTGAGTATTGAAATACAAAGAGCCAGTTGTATCACTTACTTCTGAATTTATTGCTTTCAAAGTTATTGCTACCTTTCTTTCAAATTAAACTTTTTAAAGAGAAAGTTATCTCCAATGTCCTTTTGTGTAAAAAGGACACCATTTACTCTGAATTCTATTACAAAACTCAAGTAAACATTAGGGGGTTATTGTCAAATGCAGTTAGGAGTTCAGAAAACTTATACTATTTCTCTCCTTAAATGCATGATAATGAATGCTCATTTGTCTGTGTTATGATTCTTGTGAGGTCATGAATTATTTATTTATCTTAAAATTCAGCTTTTCAAACAGAACTTAGCATGTTTTTGTAAGTACAATAAAATAATAAGCTTTTTAAAATTCTTTCGTGAACCCAGGTAGGAATCAAGGATAGTTTAATAAACATAAGACCATGAAATAAAGAATTTTTGAAATAGTCTCAATATTTTAATAACATAAACCCACCTTTGTTATTTGTTGTTTCTCCTACTTATTTCTCATATACTATGTTCAAGTCTGTTCAGTGATACAAATTTCCTTAAGGAAGCTCCACAAAATTAAAGAAATAGTAATATGCACATGGTGTATCAAAGACTACCCAATAGGGTATTGAAGCAGATGCTGAGACTCCTAGCCAAACTTTGGGCAGAGTGTAGGAAATCTTATGAAAGAAGGAGGAGATAGAAAGACCTGGAGGGGACAGGAGCTCCGCAAGGAAACCAACAGAACTAAGAAATCTGGGCCCAGGGGTCTTTTCTGAGACTGATACTCCACCAAAGGACCATGCATGAAGATAACCTAGAACCTCTGCTCAGATGTAGCCCATGGCAGACCAGTCTCCAAGTGGGTTCCCTAGTAAGGAAAAGAGGGACTGTCTCTGATATAAACTCAGTGGCTGACTCTTTGACCACCTATCCTGATCAGGGAGCAGCCTTACCAGTCCACAGAGGAGGACAATGCAGCCAGTCCTGATGAGACCTGATAGGCTAGGGTCAGATGGAGGGGGAGGAGGAATGCCTCTTTCCATGGACTTGGAGAGGGGTATGGAAGAAGATGAGGGAGGGAGGGTGGATTGAGAGGGAGGGAGGGAGTGGGCTACAGCTGGGATACAAAATGAATTAACTGTAAATAATATAAAAATAAAACGTTTTAAAAATAATAAAACAAAAGAAAATATGGGTCATTGGAAATTTTTAAGAGATTCTAACATAGCTTACAGCATACATTATAAATGATGGGGAAAATGCATTCAAAACCTAGGATATTCTGCTGATATAAACCAGCAGAATTTAAAAAAGCTTTCATGTGAAAAGCTACAGTAAAATTACATGTATTATGATTCGTGCCTTATATACAAATTGGCAAATGTTAATGAAAATGCATACTTACAACAATAAAAGATTAACTTTGAAATAAAATAATTCAGACCTGTATATAATTGACACATTTTACAGACCTAGTTTAATGTTGAAAATTAAATTCCATTTTTATATTCTATAGAGGTTGTATTTAAACTTGTAGATGATATATGACCTCAGATATTTCTATTTTTATTTTTGAAATAATGCATAATTTATGTATGGAACTTGGAATTATTATGAAATGTACACTGTAAATAATAAATTCTTTAATGCATAACAAACAATACATCATAATGGAATAAATATATTCTGTGTGAGGTAGAATTCTTTTCAACTTTTTCTGTTTTCTGGAAAGGGCAATTACAGAAGGGCTGACACCCCTGCAAACCTGGACACAATAGTCTATTGAAATTCTAAAATACAGATATTTAGAGTTTTAGAACTCATAAAAGTTGGCATTAAATTTTCCATGAATTACATTTTTCTTCCTCTACCTATGACCTTCATGTGGGAATAAATAGGAATTTTGTTTAATTATAGCATAAACTATATGTCCAATGACATTATTGGGCTGAATATGGAGAATGAACTTTCAGAGTTGTTCTCTATAAATATATTAAATTGCTTATAACCTTGAATCCTAGAACAATACTTTTTCCTAAAATACCCTTCTTAATTTTAGCCAAAAGTCCAATGTACGTATTGACAGCATTTTAGTGATGTCTTATGTTAGAGGATAATCTAACATATGTTATAAAATATTCATTTTTGCAGAATTTTAGGGTTTTTCTATTTTAAAACTACAGGAGCAAATAACATTTTTTATATTGCAGTGACAGATAATTTTTATGAAAATATGTCTTATGTTTCATTATGGTATTTGAAATTGATTACAAAGCCTTTAAATACTGCCAGTATGATTTCTATAACCAAGATATTACACACCAAATAAGTCATTCTAAACTACTAACAGTTATTGTAAAAATATCCGTTTCTATTTACCAGAATAGTAACCCACCTTTGTTATTTGTTGTTTCTCCTACTTATTTCTCGTATACTATGTTCAAGTCTGTTCAGTGATACAAATTTCCTTAAGGAAGCTCCACAAAATTAAAGAAATAGTAATGTGCACATGGTGTATCAAAGACTACATATAGGGTATGCAACTTCCTTCTAAAATAAGTGTTCTCTTTAACAATAATTCTAATTATTTCTTATATCACTGGGCTTTTAGTTTAAAATATATGATTCCATGTTATGTCTTTTCTTACATGATGGTGGGACTAAAAAATTTAAATTCACTGTTTTTGTAAGTGGTTACATATAAACAAATCTTACTATATATTTATATTAGGGAGTTAGAGAGAAATAAGTGCCAAAAAATTACATAAATGAGAACATTTTTTACAACTGAGTATATTTAAGACAACAATTCCAATAATACTTTACAGTTGAAGCAAAAGAATTGGGTACAGAAATTAATTCAGTAACTACCAGGTACCATCTACTCACAGTGTGACACAGCCTTGTTACACACTGAGTGAAGACTGCAGCAATGAGCTTTTCTTTTTTTTCTTTTTTTCCTACATTATAATCAAAGCTCATAATAACTTAGAAAGATCAATGGAAACAATTTTGGATGATCTCATCAATATTTTGTGTAACACCAATTCATTCTAAGGCAAATGACAAAATGGGTATGTCAAAGTGATTTTCCCTTGTTTGTACTGTGCATTGAGTTCTCCATGAGAAGTATGAACAGTTTGTCGAGCTACGGGGCAGGTGATCACATTAGTTCTGGATGGCAGAAGATAATCATGTAGAGAACACCATATATATTACCAAAACTTTCCATACATAATGGTGATTTTAGAATATTCAAGTACATTTTCAAAACTGGAACATACAGGAGGAAGGTAGTTGAAAGGTTTGTAAAGTAGAATCAAGCCAAGAGTATCCCAGGAACTATAAATTTACCTATTAAATAAGAACAATAGGAAAGTAATGTCTATATGAGATTTTTTTTCATGTAGATCAGGCACCAATAGAAAGAGAAAACAGTTCATTACTCCCATATCAGTGATTATGACACTAGTAAGCACATCTTGCCTTGGCATGTCAGTGTTACAACATGCAGAGTCCAGTGTTAGATAACAAGAATTTTGGAGTGTCTACAAATTGAATGGTAAGTAGAAGGGAAAGGCTCCATATCACAATAGAGGGAAAAAAGCCAATTCTCTTTGCCTACAGCAAAATCTACAATGATGAAGAGAAAATCTTCTTTTCCTTTAAGTTTTCATAACTCTATCATATAGCAAGTTTATAGCCCGGCTCAAGCTATAAATATTGTTCTTTTGTTTCAATATTATCTTAAAGAATAGGAATTGAATTAACTGGTACTTGAAGTTGACAAAGAAGGAAAGTTCTGAAACTAAACTCATGATAGTAATAGTGCATAGCTGAAAAGGTATTTTAATCAAATTCATTCAAATTTAGAAAATTAGACTGTACCCTGCAGTGTCTCAAAATAGATGTTGAGACTCACAGCCAAACATTGGGTAACACAATTCTTAAAAGCAAGAACTGTTTTTAATGTGGTATAATAGAACAAACAGAAAATCTTTGTGAAATTAACCAGTTTACTGAGTTCACAGAGCTAGGAAATGGCTGTCTATCATGAGATATTGGATATTGTCTTCTTACTGAATGTTGATTAAATGATATTACACATCTGATTTGCACCAAAACAGCAGGTGGAGACAGAAGATGATGGCTTGATGAAAAAGTGACCCAATTATGGTGAATTACAGAGTTTATACTATTCTGGAGAAATATTATGGATGAAACAACAGAAAACAATTAGAGACAAAAAATTTTAAGATATTAGGGATCTGTAAGCTTTCTAGAAAATAGTATCTGCTGGATGGTTGTTGCACATTTTTCTCTAATATGTTCTCATGCACTTATCACCTATGTGTATGGATAACCACTTTCCTGTGAAAAGACTCTTGATGAGCATGGACCTAGTAACAGATGGTGGCAAAGGGTGATGGTTTATTGTTTAATGGAGGAGGTAGGACCCTAAAGATTTAGCACTTTACAATGGAGATTGAGACAAATAAAAGTGACTCCATAAATGAAGCAGGGCCATCAGTGCCTAATTATAGCACAGCAGTACACATTCTCAATGTGATGAGGCAAGGGGTAGAGAACATGCTATCAGGTCCGGTGACTACTGGAGTAGTTAATAGAGATTCACTAGCAAGAGCAGTGAGTTCTTGGAAGGATACAGCATTCACTATTAACATGGAAGTGAATCAGGAAAAGAGCTGGATGAACAATTAGTTCATTCCTTCTCCCTCTGTCCTGCAAATCCCTGTTATCTAAGCCCAATACACATTCTAAAGTTGTCATAGGTAGCATAATTTTTGAGTGTTTCAAAGGTTACAGAACAGAACAAGTGTCTGGGAGATTATTGTTTAGATGTTTGTTAGTTTCTTACTGCAGTAGCTGCTATGTTTTCACTTTTAAATCCCTTCACCTTCCCCTTGGAAGCTGGACACTAATTGAAATAATAATCCCTTGCTGTAATCTGTTTTTATTTTTTCCCCATAAAGCCAATTAACTCAATGGACTTGCAATTATCTGTTTGTCACCAAAGCAAAAGAGTCCAGTGAAAATGTGCTCTCTTTATGAGAGAAGCAATATAAAGAAGAACTTTTGAAGCAAACACATTCATTTTGTAGCACACTTTGAGAAGTGGAGCTTTTCTGTGTTCTCTGATGATGGGCTGTCTCTCTTTAAAGGAGACAGTGCTGGCTAAGAGCAGAATCAGTGCTGCCATTCAATTCTATATCTTCTTTCTTGAATGCCTTGGCATTACATTCACTCTGAATATTTAAAAGCTCTGGCCAACCCTGCTGTGAGGGCTCTGGCTTTCACAAGTAGTTTTGATTGTGAGGAATGACAAGGGGGCCTAACTGCTATGCAATTATTTAGTATTTTTATTGTTCACATACATGTCTTTACTTTTTTTTTCCTGCTGATTTTTATGATTAATGGATGTGTCCCTTTCTCTGGAAACTTCTGAATACGTCATCGACTGAATGGTTATAACTATAAGGATGTTCTTCCAACCTACCTTACCTATGTAGAAAGCTCCTAAAAATAAAGTGGCATAAAGAATTGTAAATGTTCCTGGAATTGTAAAGTACTATTTATAAAACTATCTCATCTTCAACTTAGAATGAAGTCTTGCAATATGTGAATGTTAAACTAAAAATGTAACGCTAATTTCTCATAATTAACTTCAGAGAAGCATAATCATTTAAAATTACTGCTTACAAATATGAAATTATAATAGTATTGTAGCCTTTCTCTTTCTCAAAATACATACAGTTCTACCCAGCCATGAAGCCCATGAGCCACAGCAATGGCCTACATGAAATGATAACCATCCGCATGCTGCAATATGAAGCAAATGTTGCTGATAACCAAACGTTCCCTAACTGAACTTAAGAACTGCTCACTGAGAGTGAAATTATGCCTCCTGCTATATCTCCCCCAGGAATCAACATAAACTAAAATGGAGTCACTGGGTAAGTGATAAGAAAGATCTTAAAAGAAAGAAATGTTTTCATTTTCATGGATAATTTTTGTTTCCTTTTACGAATTCTAATTTTTGTTATGTTTAAAATACTATTGTCTTTTCTAAGATATAAAGAAATTCCATTAAACTTTACTTGAACATATTTATTGTTGTGCTGTGGGTTATTATTCTTTACTATTGATTTAACTTTTAATTAAGCAGCCGTTACTTCTAAACCTGCTGTATACCCAAATCAGCACACTGAGACTAGAATATATATAATTAACCTAGAATACAACTTCTTTCTGCCCTCCTCAATTTCAAATTGATGGCATTTTTATCACCAGTTATTATTGCTATTATATATTAATATATGTGCAAGTGTGTATGTATGTATATACCCAAATATTTAAAAAAGACATTCAGGGTCCATTTGCAGTATTTGTGTGCAATGGTTACTCTATACTAAATCTCCAAGCCCACATAGTTTCCTAACATTCAGATTTCACCCATTATACTTGCTTTTAGTCATAACTTAGGTCTAGTTCATCTCTCCATATGGTTTCAAGTCCTCTCCTGCCAATCTCTGCTCTTCTACTGGCTTCCTTGTCCTCTCCTCCAGACCAAGATATCCCACCCTATTCTCTCCATTGCACAGCAGTGGCTGATTGTTTAATTGACAATAAAAAAAAACAAATGATGACATGTTTATACCAACTTGAAACAGGTGATGCTTATAATAAGTATCACAATACAATGTCTGGATTTAAACCAGATAACAGGGTAAAGAAATCAGCATTTGAATAAACAAGGATAAATTGAATACTTCCGTAAAAACATTATACCAACACTGTTGGTTTTGTATTTTAATATATGGTATCTTTAGAAAAATAGTAAATTATGCATATTTGAGGCTTATCAAAATCAGTAAATGATTTGATTATGGGTCATTTGAAATTCTGGGGACGTAATGATGTGATTCTCTTTGTGATACAACTGTCAGCTATTGGCTATTAGGTTTTACTTCGGGTGTGTGTATGAGTTGCACACAAATGCAATTTTCTGTCATATCCATGACTTTTATAATTGTTCCATTGTTTCTTTCTTAAACAGAGCCTCAGATAAAGAGCTGAGTTCAAAGGCTTGGTCCCAAGCTTACTAGTGGTACTACCAGTCAAATCAGATTTGCTAGAGCAGCAAATAGGTCTCTCCATGGCTTAGCTTAGTTTCTCTTAAATATTTCTGTCCAATTGTTCTTAAAAATCAGTTTGAAATCTCTTTCTGGGGAGATTTTTAAAAAGCATTTAATATAACATTAATTGAGTTTTAGAAATTTTAATAAGCTTCAATTCTATAAAAACATAGTTTGCTTAACTTTTAGTAAGTCTATGATTGTTCCTTTTAAATAAAATTCAGTACGAAGACAATTCACATTATGTAGAACTTGGTGGTGTTGGGCTTTTAAGCTCTTATCTGACTGGAATAAATAGAATCCCAGTATAGAAATTTCAAAGTTTAGGCTGCACGAACAGGTCCTCACACACTTGCTCTTTCATTCAGACATAGCCTCTTGTATAGAAACAGTAAACATATATATATATATATATATATATATATATATATATATATATATGTGTGTGTGTGTGTGTGTATGTGTGTGTATGTATATGTATATATATATATAATTTTATTGGAAACTATAACATCCTTTTTCTCACAAATGCCCATTTTCTACATAGCATCATGTGGCATCTTCAAAGAAACTAAAAATTACATTCAACTTCCAAAATCCAAACTTAACTACTTATGAGGGAAATAGATATTGAAGCAATCTTCTTTCTCATAGCAGCAATCTTCATAATTCTAGTCAGCTTCCAGGTTAGTTCTCTTTGTAATACATTGACTTTCTTGCAGGAAAAAGGAGAATACCTCAAAAATATTTACTGCATTGATTTCTTAATTTCTATAACTGTACTGTCCTGTGAGCCACAATCTAATTTTACTATACTATATTATCTCATTTATAACCCACATATTTAGTAGTCAATTTTGAAGGTATAGACCCTAGAAGGCACTGTTTCAAGTTTTCAAATTTATGTGGCTTTCAGCTAAGATCAGGTTGCTGTTCTTTCAACAAGAATGAGCTTATGAAACATGACATTTTGTCATAGGCAGATGCAAAATTTCAGATGTGTAACTTGTAGATGTATATATTAACATTAGTTATGTGTGTAAATACCTATACAAACCCACATAAGCTGTCACATGCTGGATTTTTATATATCTTTGAAAAGTGTCAGAAATTTTTACATTCTAACAATTCTAAAATAACACTTAAAATATAACAAAATAAGGAATCACACATTTGACATGATCAACCAATTTTCTCAAACTCAAAAAGTACATTCTAAACAAGTAAGCACTTTTTATTATTTTCCTGTAATAGCTGCAATAATTAGCAGAAGTTGTGATTTGAAATTATAGAAATGTCTCATAGTTCTGAAATTAATAAAAAACATATTCACTGTGTTGGAAACCGAATGTGAGTCAAACAGCACTATATCCAGGATAGCTAGAGAAGGAGCCATATATGTCCAGACTCTGAAGAGAAAATGTCATTCATCCGCATATGGTCACAATATCTTATGACTGTCTTGCCATATTATTTCTTGTGTTTCAGTGTGGACTCTACCTGCTTTTCCTTAGCACAGATACAATATCAACGTGTAGAAATAATCTATCATGTCTTCTCCATCTGAAGTGTCTGAATTTATTCATGTATGCAAAGACTTCTTCCCCAAATATTAGAAGACTTGATTGCGCAGGGATCATATTTGTGACATATTTGGCAGCCATCATTGGCCTATGACATATTTAATTTTTCTATTACTCATTTTTTTCCTCTTTGCTAATGTTATTGATGGAAAATGAATACGCCTTTCATTACTTTATGCCTATTACTCAATTATTCATTTCTTATTTTTCTACAATGATGCTTTTGATTAAGGAGTGTCAAAAGAGTAAAATATTCTTATTTTATGGGAAGTCCCACAGAGAGCAGCATCAGGTCTCAGTTGGAAAGTGATAACCATGCCAATTTCAACTGAATCAAACCAGCATATTCTTGAAAATTGTGGGACAAGACTTTCTTCAGTGTTAGGCATTTTGCTGTTTTGACTGGAAATATCACATACTGTCTACACCTTCCCTGTATTTTATTTAGAGCGGGCTGTTACATATTGAAATTTTGTATTTGTATTTCCTCCAAACTGCTGTCAGTATTCAGTTACTCTTGTTTCCATTTTACCAGCTTTCAGTGACAGTTCTGTATTCAATGTGGCAAGGACAACTCACACTTGTTTGAAATGAGATAGAAGTTAATCCCATTCCATACTTTATAAATGCTGAAAATTGAAAATATTTTCAAACATAAATTATGGTAGGAAAAACTAAAGAAAAGATATGAAGTACACACAAAAAATTATTGGATTCTTTGAAAAGAGAAATAATAAAGAAGAAAATTTAAATAAAGACAATAAGCAAAAATAAATGAAGCTTGAACCTACAAAATTAAAATAAAATATGTTTTGTGAAAGTTTAAGTGAGAATAACAAAATAGATGTCTTAGCACAGTTAATTCATATGAAAGGCACAAAGAATTTTCTCAATCAGCATTTAAATGAAAATACCCAAGCCATGTTTAATGGAAAACTGAAAACAAAAATTTCCACATACATTTTGTAATAATGGAACAGATCACATAACTTTATTTTACCCAAATATAATACTTTTACAAATTATACAGGAAAAGCTGAACTTGAAAAATTTGAAATCATTTATACTATAAAGTCTTAAATCAAGTTATGTGTAATGAATGATCCTTTGATTACATATTCAAAGGAGAGTTCTTCTGAAACATTGATTGGTAAGATTATGTACAGAATGGGGATTGAGATGAAATCTATTTTTGTGTTGATTAATCTATACTAATGAGAGATCCAAGATGGCTGCCCCAGGAGGACACTGTGTCTGAGGAGCAGGACAGTAGTGTAGGCACAGCGACCGGGAGACTGAGATCTGGAACCTAAAACACCAGCTTTTGCAACTGCCAGGTGAGCAGAATTCCTACGGTGGGGAAATCAAGTGGAAAAGTCCAATGGACACCCAGCTATTCCCAGGAAAAACTCCTGAGGGAGACAGGCTGCGCACAGCCAGGATGGGCGCCGAAGCTGCCATCTTGGGCTGGGGCACATGGTACCCTGGACGGACTGAGTTTTACCCAGATACCGTGAGCTGCACTGCGCAGGCCCACAATCCTCTGTGCCAGTGGCTGCCACTTTGGGCTGGGGCACACGGTACCCCAGATGGACTGAGTTTCACCCAGATACCGCGGGCTGCACTGCGCGGGCCCACAACCCTCTGCCAGTGGCCGCCACTTTGGGCTGGGGCACAAGGTACCCAGGACAGACTGAGTTTCACCCAGATACCACAGAGTACACTGGTCAGACACACATCCCTAGGCACATCGAGCCACCACCCCGGATTGGGACTCATAGTATCAAGTCCAGACCAAGGTGCCCCAAATACCATCTCAGACCATGGTGCACAGCCACTGACCAAGAAGGAGACGCCAAGGCTCCAGTCCAGAAGAGAGCCTTTAGCAGCAAGCTCAGGGCAGAGCTCAGAGCCTCCTGACCAGAGCAGCACCCCCAGCAGTCATATCAAAGTGGGACACGCAGCCTCTGGCACAGAACGAAGAGCCAAACCTCCAGACCAGAGGGAAGACCAGCCTGTGGTGCTCACAGACTCTAGCACAGAGCACGAAGCCAGGCACACAGATCCCACAACAGAGTTCAACTGAGGCAACAACATACACTATCAAACCACTAGAACTCCCTGATCTTCTTAAAGAATACTCCTGACACAAGAGATTGACAGCTCCAGTCTGAAGTTCAACCTTGAAGCACAAACAGCTCCTTGATTGTATATAAACAAATGCCCAGAAATCGGTGTAAGAACTCACCCAACAAAAATCAGGACACCATGGCCCCACCAGAAACACCCAAAAGCAATAGAGATTTCAATGCAGTGGAGACACAGAAAAATTATTTTAAAGCGATAATTATGCAGATATTAGAGGAACAAAAGGAGGCACAAAAAGAGGAAATGAACAAGGCCCTCAAGGAAATTAAGAAGGATTTAACTGCCCACATACAGGAACAATTAAAGATAGACAGAGAGGAAACAACCAA
>CM053765.1:67023903-67043198 GCA_028658305.1 Pachyuromys duprasi | reverse complement strand
ACAAATGGTGCTGGTCCAACTGGATATCTGTATGCAGAAAAATGAAAATAAATCCATATTTATCACCTTGCACAAAGCTAAATTCCAAGTGGATCAAAGACCTCAACATAAAACCAGACACACTAAATCACTTAGAAGAAAAAGTGGGAAATACCCTAGAACTCATTGGTACAGGAGACTACTTCCTGACTAGAACACCAACAGCACAGGCTCTAAGATCAACAATCTATAAGTGGGACCTCATGAAGCTGAAAAGCTTCTGTAAAGCAAAGGACACTGTCATCTGAACAAAACGACAGCCAACAGATTGGGAAAGGATCATTACCAATCCTACTTCTGACAGAGGGCTTATATCCAGTATATATAAAGAACTCAAGAAGTTAAAAAGCAAAAAACCAAATAATCCAATTTAAAAATGGGTTATGGAGCTAAAAAGAGAGTTCCGTAATTTTCCTTCTCTTTCTATTTTGTTGAATAGTTTAGAGAGAATTGGTATTAGAACTTCTTTGAAGGTCTGATAGAATTCTCCACTAAAACGATATGGTCAAGGGCTTTTTTTTTTTTTTGGTAGGGAGGCTGTTGATGACTGTTTCTATTTCTTTGGGAGATATAGGTCTATTCAATCTTTCTACCTGATCTTGACTTAATTTATGTAGATGGAATCCATCAAGAAAATCATCCAATTCATTTAGATTTTCAAATTTTATGGCATATAGGTTTTTGTAGTAAGACCTAATGATTGTTTGGATTTCCTCAATGTCTGTTGTTATGTGCTAATTTGGATAGTTTCTCTCTGCCTTTTTGTTAATTTGGATAAGGGCTTGTCTATCTTTTTGATTTTCTCAAAGGACCATATCTTGGTTTCATTGATTCTTTGAATTGTTTTATTTGTTTCTAATTGATTGATTTCAGCCCTGAGTTTGATTATTTCCAGCTGTCTGCTCCTCTTGGATGTATCTGCTTCTTTATTTTCTAGGGCTTTCTGTTGGGCCATTAAGTTGCTTGTATGAGATGTTTCAAATTTCTTCTTAAAGGCACTTAGTTCTATGAACTTTCCTCTTAGCACTGCCTTCATTGTGTGCCATAAGTTTAGGTATGTTGTGCTTTCATTTTCTTTGAATTTTAGGAAGTCTTTAATTTCTTTCTTTATTTCTTCCTTAACTAAGCTGTCCTTGAGTCGCATGTTGTTCAATTTCCAAGTATGTGCAGACATTTTGCTGTTCCTATTTTTGTTGAGGTCCAGCTTTAGACCGTGATGGTCAGATAGGATACAAGGGATTATTTCAATTTTCTTGTATCTGCTGAGACTTGCTTTGTGACCCACTATGTGGTCTATTTTGGAGAAGGTTCCATGAGGTGCTGAAAAGAAGGTATACTCTTTTGATCTAAGGTGAAAAGTTCTGTAGACATCTATTTGGTCCAGTTGATTTAGGGCCTCTGTAAGTGCCCTTGTTTCCCTGTTTGCTTCTGACAGGATGATCTGTCCCTTGGTGAGAGTGGAGTGTTGAAGTGTCCTACTATTAGGGTTTTGGGATCAATGTGTTATTTCAGCTTTAATAATGTTTCTTTTACATATGTGGGTGGTCATGTATTTGTTGCATAGATGTTCAAAATTGTGATGTCCTCCTGTTGGAATTTTCTTTGATGAGAAGGAAGTGCCTCTCCTTATCTTTCTTGATTAGCTTTGGTTGAAAGTCTATTTTATTAGATACTAGGATCGCTACCCCAGCTTGTTTTCTGGGTCCGTTTGCTTGAAACACATTTTTCCAGCCCTTTACTCTGAGGTAGTGTTTACCTTTGTTACATAGGTGTGTTTCTTGGATGCAGCAGAATGTTGGATCCTGTTTCTACAACCATTTTGTTAGTCTGTGTCTGTTTATTGGAGGGTTGAGTCCATTGATGTTGATAGATAATAGTGACCAATGACTGTTACTTCCTTTTATTATTGAGTTGGTGGTCTTATTATGATTCATTGCTTTTTTTTTTCTTTTTTGTTGGGAAGTTATCTGAATCCTATATTTTCTTTCGTGTAGTTGCTTTCATTGGATTGGAGTTTTCTTTCTAGAATCTTCTGTAGGGCTGGGTTGCTGTGTAGATATTGCTTAAATTTTGTTTTGTCATGGAAAATTTTGTTTTCTCCATTGCCGGAGCCCGCCAGCAGAGCAGAACGGGGTACTGAGTCGGGAGTGAGGATTGAAATTAATAATGCACACTACACATAATTATGTTTCGAGAGGCTTCTGGCTGCTTGCTCGCGGCTCCAATGAGCCCTAGAGCGTCAATATGCTCTGCATCTGAAAAGCGACGAGAGCAGTCAGCCTTCTTTATTTATACAAACAGTTTACACAAGGGATTAATTTTTACAAGGAAGTGAGGCAGAGTTGAGATTTCACATTGGTGTGATTCTGATAGGTCTATGTTCATATGTTACTTGACCCTTTTCCCTTGCAGCCTTTAATATTTTATCTATGTTTTGTAGGTTTAGTGTTTTGACTATGATGTGAAGAGAGGTATTTCTTTTCTGATCTAGTCTATTTGGTGTTCTGTACGCTTCTTGTATGTTTGTGGATATTTCTTTCTTTAGGTTGGGAAAATTTTCTTCTATGATTTTCTTAAAAATATTTTATGGACCTTGGAGCCTGGAGTCTTTTTCATCTATTCGTCTTTTATTCTTAGGTTCCGTCTTTTCATGGCATCCTTGATCTCTTGGATGTTTTGTGTTTAGGACTTTTCTGACTTTATTTTTTCTTTGAGTGAGGAATCCATTTCAGCAAGTGAATCTTCAGCTCCTGAGATTCCCTCTTCCATCTCTTATATTCTATTGGTGATGCTTACCTTTGTGGTTCCTGATATTTTCTCTAAGTTCTGAAGTTTAATTCCAGGTTTTTCTGTTTGTGTTTTCTTTATAGATTCTAATTCTGTTTTCATGCTTTGTACCATTTCCATCATCTGATTGAATGTGGCTCCTTTATGTTTGTTTGTTTGTTTCCTCTCTGTATGTCTTTAATTGTTCCTCTACGTGGGCAGTTACATTCTTCTTATTTCTTTGAGGGCCTTGTTCATTTCCTGCTTTTGTTCCTCTCATAACTGCATAAGCATAGCTCTAATATCATTTTCCTGGGTTTCCACTGAATTAAAATCTCCATTGCTTTTGGGTGTTTCTTCTGGTGCTATGGTGTCCTGATTTTTGTTGGGTGAGTTCTTACATCGACTTCTGGACTTTTGTTTATATATATTCAAGGAGCCGTTTGTTCCTTGAAGCTGAAATTCAGACTGGAACTGGCAGTCTCTGATGTATGGAGTAGTCTTCAAGAAGATCAGTGAGTTCCAGTGGTTTGATAGTGTGTAATTGCCTCAGTTTTCCCTGTGGGAGGAAAGGTCGATGGAGCAGTTTCATTGTTGGGGAGGGGGAGTAAGTATGTGTGTGTGGGGGAAGGTGTCTTAAAGGGGAGTGCTAGGGGAGTATATAAGGTTGAGCTATTGGATTTGGGAGCAAGCTCAGGAGGGGATGAGGGCACTAATGCGTTTAGGAAGCACAGACTGTTGGCAAGCGCCTGAGCAGGTTTCCTGGATTCCCAGTGTTCTTCACACTGTGGGTGGTTCTGTAGGCTGGACTCTGAGGTCAGTGGGTGGCTCTGTGGTCACATCCTGCTGAGCTAGGGGCTGTGCATCCCAGTCTGGGATGGTGTCAGGGGACACCTTAGTGTGGACCAGTTACTATGTGTCCTTGTCCGGGGTGGCAGCTGGTTGCACCAGCACTGTGGGAGGCGCGTGTTCAGCTCACAGCTAGTAGATGTGTGCCCACCATTTCTCCCAGGTCTGGCCTGGTATCTGAGGTGCCTCAGTCTGGACCGGAAACTGTGTGTCTTGGTGAGAAGTGGTGACTGGCTGGCCTTGAGAAGCTGCACGTCCCGAACAGAGCTTGCAGATATGTGCCTGCCGTTGTTTCTCCCAGGTCTGAACTGGTATCAGTCTGGACTGGGAACTCTGAGTCCCTGTCAAAGATGGCGGCTGGCAGAATGGCGGGGTTGAGGGTGGGAGGGAGCTCTGGGGTAGCCTGTGGCTGTGGGGGTGGTAGAAAGCTGCATGGTCAGATCAGAGATAGCCAATGTGTACAGTTGATGCACCCAGACTGGAATGGTCTCTAGGGTGCCTCAGCCTGGCCAGGAGATTGTGTGAATCCTGGTCCCTGAGGCTGGTGGCACCAAGGGAAGCTGTGCATTTGGATCAGGGCTGTGCGCAGGGGTCACCTGGAGTTTTTCCAGTTGCTAACTGGGTGTCTCTAGGATTTTCCCACTTGATTTCCTCACCATAGGAATTCTGCTCACCTGGCAATCACAAATGCTGGTGTTTTAGGTCCCAGATTTCAGTCTCCTGGTCACTGCGCCGACACTGCTGTCCTACTCCTCAGTCATAGTGTCCTCCCGGCGCCATCTTGGACCGCGCCAAAAGCATTGTTGAGGCAAGTGAGATTTTGAGAAAATAGTTGAATGAAATTTTCTTATTTCACCATAATTTTCTACTAAAACTATAAATCCCCATTTACACATACTTGGGTTATTATACATAATGTATTCTCATGATTATTCATTGGATAACAGCTCAAAAAATGAAAATATTAAATTTTTATGAATAATAATGTATGATTTCTTTTTTTAAACTTGCACACCCATCTTTATTCCCTTATTTTCAATTCTAATTAACAAAATAGTTCATTATTATTATTTATTGAAATTTATTCACTTTGTATCCCGGCTGTAGCATTCTCCCTTGTCGCCTCCCATTCCCATCCTACCTCCCTTTTCTGCCCCTAGTCTCCTACCCTAGCCCACTGATAGAGCCAGTCCTCCTCTCCTTCCTTCTGATCCTAGCCTATCAGGTCTCATCAGGAATGGTTTCACCATCTTCCTCTGTGGCCTAGAAAGGCTGCACCCCTCCCCGCCCCCCCGCAGGGGGAGGTGATCAGAGAGCCAGCCACTGAGTTCATATCAGACACAGCCCCTGTTCCACTTACTAGGGAACCCACTTGGAAACTTAGCAGCCTATGGGTGTTCTCTGAACAGGGGGTCTAGGTCTTCTCCATGCATACTCGTTGGTTAGAGTATTGGTCTCTGCAGACACCCATGGGCCCAGATTTTTTTGGCTTTGTTGTTCTCCTTGTGGGGTTTCTGCACCCTCCAGGTCTTTCTATCTCCCCTGTCTTCCATAAAATTCCCTGGACTATACCCCAAGATTGGCTATGAATCACAGCATATGCTTTGATACCTTGATCAGTTGAGTCTTACAGAGGCCCTGTGGTAGGCTCCTGTCCTTTTCCCTGTCTTTTCTGGATTTCAACATTTTTCCAATTTGCCCTTCACAGTGAAGATGGAGCATCTTCTCTAAGGTCCTCCTTCTTGCTTTTTAGTAGTACAGATTTTATTATGTTTAGCCTATATTATATGGCTAATATCCAGGTATAAGTGAATATACACCATGTGTGTCTTTATGCTTCTGGGATACCTCACCCAGGATGATCTTTTCTAGTTCCAACCATTTGCCTGCAAATTTCATGAGCCCCTTGTTTTAAATTGCTGAGTAGTATTCCATTATGTAAGTCTACCACAATTTCTGTATCCATTCCTCAGTTGAAGCTCATCTGTGTTGTTTCCAGATTCTGGCTATTACAAACATGGTTGATGTCCTTCTTGTATAGTTGATTATATTTTGGATATAGCCCTAGGAGTGGTGTAGCTGGATCTTGATGTAGCGCTATTCCTAATTTTATAAAAAAGCACCAGATTGACTTCCAAAGTGTTTGTACAATTTCCATTCCCACCGACAATGAAGGAGGGTTCCCCTTTCTCCACATCCTCTCCAGCATGTGTTGTCACTTAAATGTATGATCTTGACCATTCTGATGGGTGTAAGGAGAAATCTCAGTGCCTTTTTGATTTGTATTTCCCTGATGACTAAGGACGTTAAGCATTTCTTTAAGTGTTTCTCTGCCATTCAATATTCCTCTGTTGAGAATACTCTGTTTAACTCTGTAAACCATTTTTAAAATGATTACTCCATTTGTTGGTGTTTGACTTTGTAAGTTATTTATATATAATTGATATTTTCACTCTGTCAGATAAACAGTTGGTGAAGATCCTTTTCCAGTCTACAGGCAGTCATTTTGTTCTGATGACTGTCTTTTGCTTTGCAGAAGCTTTTCAGTTTCATGAAGTCCCAATAATTGATTGTTTATCTTAGAGCCTGTGCTGTTGGTGTTCTCTTCTGGAAGTTGTTTCCTGTGCCAATGAGTTCCAGCCTCTTCTTCCTCATTTTTTTTCTCTCTGAGGTTTAGTGTGTATGGTTTTATGTTGAGGTCTTTGATCCACTTGGAATTTAGTTTTCTGCAGGGTGATGAATATGGATCTATTTGCATTTTTTACATATAGACATTCTCTTAGACCAGCACCATTTTTGAAGATGCTATCTTTTTCCCATTGTATGATTTTGCCTTCTTTGTCAAAAATCATGTATTGGTGGGTATATGGGTTTATTTTGGGGTCTTCTATTTGATTTTGTTAATCCAACAGTCTGTTTGTATGCCAGTACCATGCAGTTTTTTTATTACTCTTGCTCTATAGTTCACCTTGATATCATGGATGGAGATACTTTAAGATGATCTGTTATGTTCAGGATTGTTTTAGCAATTCTGGGTCTTTTTTTTCCGTATGAAAATGATAATTGTTTTTTCAAGTTCTATGTATAATTCTGTTGGTATTTTGATGGAATTGTATTGAATCTGTAGATTGCATTTGGCAGGATGGCCATTTTCACTATTTTAATCCTTCTGATCCATGAGCATGGGAGATCTTTCCATCTTCTGATATCTTCTTCAATTTCTTTCTTCAGAACTTGATGATTTTTTTCTAACAGGTCTTTCTCTTGCTTGGTTAGAGTCACAGCAGGGTAATTTAACTTATCGGTGGCTATTGGGAAGGGTTATGTTTCCCTAATTTCGTTTTTAGCCCTTTTGTCTTTTTTATACAGGAGGGCTATGGAATTTTTGAGTTAATTTTGTGTGCAGCTGCTTTGTTGAAGGTGTTTATCAGCTAAAAGAGTTTTCTGGTAGGATTTTTGGGGTCACTCATGCATACTATCATATCTATGAATAGTGATACTTTGACTTTTTCCTTTCCTATTTCTTTCCCACTGGTCTCCTTTAATTGTCTTATTGCTCTAGGTAGGACTTTAAAAACTATGTTGAAGAGATAGGGAGAGAGTGGGCAGCCTTGCCTTGTCCCTGATTTCAGTGGGATTGATTTAAGTTTTTCTACATTGAGTTTGATGTTGGCTATACGCTTGCTCTGTATTGCCCTTCCTATGATTAGGTATATGCCTTGTATCCCTGATCTCTCCAAGATTTTAAATATGTATGGGTGTCATATGTTGTCAAATGCTTTTTTGGCAGCTAAGGAGACAATTATGTGGATTTCTTTTTTCCTTCTCTTTGTTTATGTGTTGGATTACATTGATGAGTTTCCACATAATGGTCCATCCAAGCATGCCTAGCATGAAGCATACTTAGGCATGGTGAAAGATACCTTTTTATTTTTTTTAATTTATTACAGTTTATTTACTTTGTATCCCAGAGGCAGCCCCTCCCTCAGCCCCTCTGAACCCTGCCTCTTCTCCTCCTCTTCCCCTCCCCCAGTCCACTGATAGGGGAGTTCAGATGAAAGGGGTTATGATATCTTTAAAGTGTTCTTGGATTCGGTTTTCGAATATTGAACTGAGTAACTTTGCATCAATGTTTATAAGAGAGTTTGGTCTGAAGTTCTCTTTTTAATTGAGTCTTCATGTAGTTTATGTATCAAGTTAACTGTGGCCTCATAGAATGAGTTCAGTAATGTTTCTTCTCTTTATATTTTGTGGAACAGTTTGAAGAGTATTGGAGTTAGCTCTTCTTTGAAGGTGTGGTAGAATTTTATGCTGAAACCATCTGGTCCTGGGTTTTATTTTGGCAGGAAGACTTTGTATAACTGCATCTATTTCTTTGGGGTACATAGGACTGTTTAATCTATTTACCAGCTCTTGATTCAATTTCGCAAAAAGGAATCTATCAAGAAAACTGTCCATTCTATTTATATTTTCAAATTTTGTGGCAAATAGGCTTTTGAAATAATATCCAATGCTTCTTTGAATTTCCTCAGTGTCTGTCATTATGTCTCCCTTTTTGTTTCTGATTTTGCTGATTTGGATAGTTTCTTTATACCTTTTAGTTTATAAATAAAATGATAAATATTGCTATCCTGAGATTTTTTTGTTTATGTTTTTCAACTTTTATATACAAAGCTGAAGATTGTTCTTTCATAGTCTACAAAGAATTGTATTGGATTTTTGAAACTGTAGATTGTTTTTGGTAAGATGAATATTTTACTATGTTAATCCTATTAATCCATAGCATTGAAGATATTTCCATATTCTGATATCTACTTCAATTTCTTTCTTCAAAGAATTTAAGTTCTTGTCATACAGGAACTTATAATGTTCTATCATTTTCATAATTATAGAATAATACAATAATAATTCATGGCAGTTAATAATAATATTGATATTATATGGAAAAGATGGGTCAAAATTGCATCCACAGTAATCTAGAAAGACTAGATAACAATATTTAGAATAATTAGGTATTCTATTAACCCCATGGGAGAGAGCCAATGCCTGTCACTATTAATGAAACTTTGCTATGCTTGCAGAGAGAAGCCTAGTGTAATCGTCTTCTGAGAGGCTTATTCCAGCAGCTAATGGCATCAGATGCAGACTCTCATAGTCCAGCAACAGGCCGAACTCTGTAGCCTGGCTGTAGGTCCCTTCCTCTTCTCCTCCCAGTCGTCATATACTCCCTCCCTTTTCCTTCCCTATCCCTCTTCCTTAGTCCATTCATAGGGGAAGTACTCCTCCCCTGCTGTATTACCCTAGCCTATCAGGTCTAGCCAGGACTGCTTGGATCCTCTTTCTCTGTGAGCTGGCTAGGTTGCCCTACCAGGGAGAAGTGATCAAGGAGAAGACAACGGAGTTCATGTCAGAGACTGTCTTTTCTCCCCTTATTAGGGACCCACATGGAGACTGAGATATCGATGGGCTACATCTGAGCAGAGGGTTGAGGACCTCTCCATGTTTGGTATTTGGTTGATGCATCACTCTCCGTAGTGGCCCCTGGTCCCAGCTTTTTTTTTTTTTTGACTCTGTTGGTCTTCTTGTGGTGTTCCTGTCCCTGCTGTATCATTCTGTATACACCTTATTCTATGAGACTCCCTGCACTCTATCCAAAATTTGGCTGTGAGTCTCTGCATCTGCTTCAATAACTTCCTGGGTGGATTCTTTTAGAGGATATCCGTGGTAGGCTCCTGTCCTGTTCCCTCTCTTTAACCAGTTCCAGTATCTATCTTGTTTTCTCTTCTGAATGAAATTCAATACTTTCTATGGTTCTCCTTGTGTAGCTTCTTTAGGTCTGCAGATTTTAGTATGTTCACCCTATATTATATGGCTAATATCCACTTATAAGTGACTATATACCATGCATGTCTGTTTCTAGGTTACCTCACTCAGTGTGATCTTTTCTAGTTCCATCCATCTGCCTGCAAATTTCATGATGTCCTTGTCTTTAATAGCTGAGTAATATACGTTAGGTAAATGTACCACAATTTCTGTATCCATTCTTTGATTAAGGGACATCTAGGTTGTTTCCAAATTCTGGCTATTACAAGTAAAGCTGCTGAGTAAATGTCCTTTTGGTATGGTTGAACATCTTCCAGATATGTGCCCAGGTGTGGTAATAACTGGGTTTGGGATAACACTAATTCTCAGTTTTCTGAGAGAGCAGCAAATTGGTTGCCAAACTAGTTGTACAAGTTTATATTCCCAACAATAGTGGAGGGTTCCATTTTCTCCACATCCTCTCCAGCATGTGTTGTCACTTGAGGTTTTGATCTTTGCCATTCTGATGGGTGTGAAATGAAATCTCAGAGTTGTTTTGATTTGCATTTCCCTGATGACTAAGGATGTTGAACATTTCTTTAAGTGATTATCTGCCATTTATTTACGCAAAGTAGATAAATTGTAATACTACTACAATTATATGATATTAATAATATAAACTGTATTAAATATAAAAAAGAAAATATGTGTAGTAATATGTAGTTTTTTATTGGCAGACTTGAAGGGGTTGAAATGGTTTCCCAGTAATAAATCTACTTAAAAAAAAAAAAAACAATAGCAAAACTCAGGGAGTTTTCTGGAAGAGTTGGAGGAAGTATAGAGAGAACCCAAAAGGCCAAGGACGCCACAAGAAGACCTCCTGAATAAACTGACGTGGGCCCATGGGCCTCATGGAAACTGAACCACCAACCAAAAGAATGCATGTGCTGTACCTAGACCCCTTACACGTATGTATGTAGCAGATGGTCAGCTTAGTCAACATGTGGGTCCCTTAACAATGGGAATAGGGGCTGGGAAGGTCGCCTGCCTTTGGATCCTTTTTCCTTAGCTGGGTGGCCTTGCCAAGCCTCAGTGGGAGAAGATGTGCTTAGACTTGCTGTGGCTTGACACGCCAGGGTGGGTAGGGACCACTTTGTTTTCACCTCATCTCTGAGAAGAAGGGAGGAGTAATTTAGGGATGGGGCATGAGGGTTGGACTGTGAGAAGTGGGAGAGGGGTTGGATCAGGCTGTAAAGTGATTCAACAAATAAATAAAGGGAAAATGATTAAATAACGGTAAAATTTTGTGTCATCATTTTTATATTCATGACAATTATTAATAATATTGATACTGTATTGAAAAGATGGATCAAAATTGCACCTACAGTAATCTTGAAAGACTAGATAACACTATTTAGAGTGATTAAATATTGTATTCTTAATAATTAAGTTATGTTTTTTCATAATATTCCATTTAGGTAGGAAACAATTTGAGAAACATGTTTAGAACAATCATGTTTCAAAATGGCTACAGCTTCTCCTTGACTTTTTATGAGCTGGAACAGCAACTTTAAAGTACCCATGATTGACACAGTATAAAACATGATTAGATTGCAGCAATAGTTCTTGTGGATAAGAATAACACAAGAGGCAAAACTGACCTTTAGAAGTGAACTGTATGCCAAAATAGATGTTCATCAAAAAGAAATCCTATAAAGAAATACTCATGGTCCAGAAGTCAAAGAAAAATTGTGTTTCCAAAATATTCTAGTCTATTCTCCTTCCAGACACCGGACTAATTGAAACATGAAGCAAATCTAAAGCTTCCATTTTCTCTTGTCTTGCTGTGTTCATCAGCTTTCCAGTGCTATAACAAACACTGGGAATAATACAAAGAATAATGATTAATAATGATGAATTATGTTTTATAGCTTTAGGGCATCTTAGTCCATGACAAGCTCTCCTTCCCCTTTAGGGCCTATGAGAGGTAAATAAACACATCATAGCAAAAGCATGTGCCAGAGAGAAATGATTTTTCTCCAGTTTCAGGAGGAAGAAAATGACAGGACCAGACAGTGTCTCAGCACCCCCTTCAAGAGAATGACTGGACTGACTTGAGGACCTCCTAATAGAAACTATATCCTAAATTTTCAGCCACCATTCGACAGCTTTGCACTTAGGCCCAAACACATAAACCTTTGCAGATATTATGATTCAAGTAGAATATTTATTCTATTCTCAGATATTGCTAGTGCATAAATTTTAAAGTATTTAAATAGGACTAATCCAAATATTTAAAATTTTTTTCTGCTCTTTTCTCTTTTATTCTCCATGTATTCTCCTATCTTTAAATAAAAAAAAAAAACCAATAAGAGTGTAATGAGATAAAACTAGCCTATGACAAATAGGGTTTTAATTGTGAATTCTTATAGCTTCATTCATATACATCTTGTGTGTGTCTGGGTATGTAAAATCATTTATGTCATTTTAGAGTCTTGCCAGTATAAACTTTACCTAGTTACTGCAAGCAGTACACATAGGTTAGTAGTGGTCAGAATAAAATATAATAGTCAGCCGTGAAAATATACATTCAAGTAACATTTTACACACTAGGTTATATATATGTGTGTGTGTGTGTGTGTGTGTATAAACAAATATGGATACAAGTACAGTTTGTGAGGGAAAAAAAGCCATAAGTTTTAAGAAGAGTGAGGAAGGTATGTAAGAGGGTTTAGAAAAAGAAAAGGAAAGAGAGAAATGTTATAACATTATAATCTCAAAAAAAAACATTTAAAAATGTTAAAAAAATAGAATCAGCTCCTCCTGTCTGCATCTGACCTAAGTAGTGCCTACATTGAGAATGACAGTCTTTACAGAGTGAGCTTGCAGATCAAGCAGAATATATCCAGTAAGTTTTGTTAGTTACTGTCGGCAACACTTGTCAAGTTACTTCAAGAATTGACTTTAATAACGATGGAGAAAATAAATATAGAAGAGTCCATAAGAGTCGGGAGCCACAGCTTGGAATAAGTTACAAGTTCTCATCTGTAGTCAGGAAAATAACAAGAAAACTAATGAGGAACAAAGCCTAGTTCAAATCGCCTTTTCCAGCACAAGTCAAGCCAAGTCCACAATATCACACTCATTCTTAGATATTCTGGCTCAAGTTGTTTATCTCATAACTCAGACTCAATTCAAGTAACCCTGAGCAAACTCAGTTGCACAATGTGACCAACAGTAAGAAAATTGAAGTACCTTTTACATATTCCTTAATATGTATGATGCACAGTGACATCAAAGAAGCATGATGAAATTAAAACACCAATCATTAAGAAAGGAAGTAGAGCCAAGGAAGGAAAGATTTCTTACCAGTCAAAGAGCTACATATAGTACAGTGTTTATTTGTTACTGGTATATATTTAACTGACACTGTCTTTGAAGAGAAGTGTACCATCAATAATATGACTGAGGTGCTGATAATAATATCATATCAGGTCCTGATGAGACCTGTTAGGCTAGAGTCAGAAAGTAGGGGAAGAGGACTTCCCCTATCAGTGTACTAGAGAAGAGAGATAGGGGAGGAAGAAGGGGAGGGGATGGGACTGGCAGGAGATGAGGGAGGGGGCTACAACTGGGATACAAAGTGAATACATTGTAAATAACAATAATAAGGTTTACCAAGAGTGATAATAAAGGCAGGATTCACAGATGGCATAGGTGTACAGTGGGCATCCTTTGAGGCCTTAAAGACAAGTACAGTAAGGACAGCAAACTCACAACTGATCTCAGGAATCAAAACACAATGAGAGGACACAAGTCCCATAAGTAATTTAAGCAATAAGTCCATAAGTGTTGCTTTTATTTTCTTTGATGGGGGAATGGGAAGAGAACCTATCCTAAGCCTTTCTGTACTTTCTGAACTCTTACTGGCAGAGTCAACTGAGCTGTTCTAGCCTAAACTCCTTTCCAAGCTGACTGACTGATACTGGCTTCTCTTGGATCCTGACTGCATTTCTCTGCCTGGCCTCAAACTGATTATGGCAATACATTTTAAGCTTCAGTCTCTTTTTCATTCTCTGGTTTTTCTGTCTTCATACTGTGTCTCGGTGTCTGTGTAAAACTTTTCCAGTACCAAGGTTGCATTCAAACTCCTTTTATTTTATTTTTTACCAGTCATGCATACCTAGGTCTCACGCATCCAGTCTCCAGTTCTGCGTCATCCAGGCAATGTCAGACATGGGCTGCCTATCGAGCATGGGGCTAAAGTTAAACCAGACGTCAGTTGGACACTTGTACAAGCTCTGACCCACCATTGTCCCAGCACATCTTGCAGGCAGGACAGATTGTAGTTTGAAGGTTTTGTGATTGGGTTTGTGTCAAGGTTTCTCTTTCAGCTGCCTGCAAAGTACCCTCCCACCCCCAAGAGACAAGAATATAGGGGTGATCCACCTCTCTACATTCGGTGAGTTCTTTGGATGTTTTCCTCAGCAAGGGGGACCCACTGTCAGTTTTTAGAGAGCTACTCCCTGTCTATTATCAGCCTGAGTTGCTTGAGAATCTCCAAATTTTCTTCAGCCAACAACCTGACCAATTGCCATTAGGTCCACTGGAAGCATTGTCTGGCTAAAAAAGATGACCAGTTCAGACTCCATATCTTCCATTGCTAGGAGTCCTTGCTAGGGTCACCTTCATAGATTTCAGAAGTTTCCACTACACTAGGTTTCCATACAGCTCACCCATCCCATGAGCCCCTAGTTCCAACAGTCTCAGTTCACACGCTCTCCCTCCATCCATTCCACACCAGAGTAATGAAGGAGATACTGAGACTCATAACAAAACTTTGGACAGAATTTAGGAAATCACATGGAAGAAGAGGGAGATAGAAAGATCTGGAGGGGACAGGAACTCCACAAGAAGAACAACAGAGCCAAAATACCTGAGCCCAGTGGAGCCTACAGAGACTGATACTCCGATCAAGGACCATGCACGGAGAGAACCTAGATCCCTTGTTCAAAGGAAACCCACAGCCTGCTCAGTTTCCAAATGACTTCCCTAGCCAGGGGTACAGGCGATAACTCTGACATAAACTTAGTGGCTGGTTCTCTGATCATGTCCTCCTGGGGGGTGTAGCCTTGCCAGGCCACAGAGGAATCCTGATATCTATGTTTTCAAAAATTCAGTTATGACTGTGAAATAAAGAAAAACCACAACTTAAGATTTAGTGTCATAATCTACTGAATAGCTTGTTTTGTGTTCTATATGATACAAAGATCAGTTAGATTACAGTGGGTGCTTTAGGTTATTGTTTTACTGAAATTGTTGATAAAATAATGAGATAAAATAGAAGTAAATGGTCTATTATCATAGCCATGCCAAACTTACTTAATCATAAAATTATACTAATAAAACTGTGATTATAAGTAATTATAATAAATCATAATATTTGATAGATACTTATTTTGACTAATCTACACAATATTCCTTTATTTTTGTGCTTAGTTTTTCTTTCAATATTTTTAATTCTTTTTAATGGTTGTCATTCACTGAGACTTTAATTATACCTTTCTAATTTCTGAAGACTGTAGAGTTGACTAGCAATTTATGTATTACAGATGGACAATTCATTAATCTATGAAATATATTACAGTATTTATCCATACACATTTAGATTTATTCATACATAATATCCATATGTATGCACACATATATGTATATACATATACAGGTATATATGTGAACATATGGATATGTAAACATTTATTTTTATATATGCACTGTTAACAGGTATGATGGTTAATCTTAGTTGAATACAGTTCTTATTGAAGCAAGAGGAATTATCATACTTTATACATTATTTTTCACATAACTTTGCTGTAGTACCATTCATACCACTTTATTTTTTAATTTGTAACAGACAGCATTACAATTGTTAATGCTCTTGATTCATTTATTTTGATCTATTCAAGTATCCATTCAAAATAAGCATGTATGATACTTCTCTGCTACCATAGATGGAGGACGTGATAGTTCAACATTTAATAACTATTGCGTTTACTTGAAGCACGGGAACACATATGTACATTGTGGCTACTACTAAACAGAGGTATGTACTGGGGTTTACAAAGCAAATTTGTTTCAAATGGACTGCATAAAGGTAGAATGACCTCATTTATAAACAACTCTGAAGCATAACTTCTGAATATGTGAGACTATATTTTAATTACAATATTTCTCTGTTTCCTTTCCTCCCTCGTAAGCTTCCTATATTCTACTTGCCACTCTCCTTCAAATCCATGGCCTGATTTCCATTGGTTTTCACTTCATCATAATGGTCTTTTTCTTTAGAACTCAGGGAAAGTAATTAGACAAAGAGAATTGTTTTTTATTTCATTACAAAAATTTCTAGTGTATAGGTGCATGTACATCATGTCAGTGGGGTATCTTTTTTACTAAAGGAGAGTTTAAAACCATAAGCATGATTCCTAGACTTTTAATCTTTCTTCCAAAATAAAGTGATGATTAGATAATTCGGGAACATATGAACATGAGGAGGCATGGACAGATGAGCAAGAATGAGTTTTCTAAAAACACAACCATGCATCAGCAGGGATGCTCCCAGCTGCTCTGAAGGGCAATTATCACCTCCCAGGGAACAGTCTTTCCAGAGAGGGTCTTCACCCTCAGATAAAAGGGGAAGTCCCCTCATAGGACTTCTTTGCCAAGCAGCAAAGGTCTTTTATTTCCAGAAGTATTAGTTATGAATTAAGGCCCACTGCTGCTGAAATAATTAGGATTTGTGGTGTTTAAGAATTACCCCTATTAGAGATGGAAAATGGTATTAATAGTGTGGGTGCATGCTGAGAATTATAGAAACACCACTTCCTAAGACAGCTGTTCAATTGTAGACTGAGCAAACTCCTATGGGGGTGGGTTGATTTGGAATCAGTCAGTGCCTGGCGAGGAAAAAACAATAATAATGGAGAGAAATAATAACCCCGAAGATATGAGAGTCCTCTTGAGCTATCGGAACAATTACAACTCAATCTACATCTCGAAGGGATCACAGAACACAGAATCAGAGAGCAGGAGTGAAGCCATAGTCCCCCAGAGTTCTACAAAGACAGTAGTATTTTCAACGCAGCTTTACTTGAGAAAAAGTCTTCGGAATAGATTGGAAGCTTTAAAGTGAGTTTTGTAGGAGGGGATGAAAACAATTTCTGTTAATTTAGCTAGGAAAACATTGATTTATTTGCCATATGAAAGTTTTAATTTGCTCTCTCTCTTTCTCTCTCTCTCTCTGTCAAGTATATATATATATATATATGTGTGTGTGTGTGTGTGTGTATACTTGAAACCTTCATGTTTAAGGACTGTCTATTGGTCAATCAATTGTCATGGCAAAATGGGATACCACTAGGGGAAATGTTCCATGTAAATTAAATTTCAAATTAATTCTTAAAGTTAATTTTCTTATTTCTTAAAACTTCAGCACTCAATATAGTACAAGGTCATAATTTGTTACAAATATTTCACTGGCTATAATATGTTTTGAAGGAAGAAAAATGTAAATGCATAAATTTAAAATACCATTGTTTTAAATATAAGGATTGATTATGAGAACACCCTGGGAGAAGGAAGTTCTAGGAAAACCCTAGGTGGCCTTTGGGGTGGATTACCTCAGTCCAATGACTCCAAAAACAATAAATACTATGTTTTTATTGGCTGCTACTCTTGGTTGCCTCACAGAAGTTAAACGTAAATTCATTGCTGAAGACACCTAACGCTTAGGACACAGGGCTGGAATAATTGGAGTTTTGTTTAACCTAACCTGAAAGCCACCTTGCTATATTCTACTTCCCATGTGAGCAGAAAATATCATGTAAGCAGCCAAGGGAAGGAAGCAATTAATAATCCTACCCAGCTGAGATACCATTGAATTATCACCATGATTAGAAAGATAAGGTATTAATAAAAGTACAAGATCATTCACATGTGGGTGGTAACAAAAATTGTCTGATTGAACTCAACGTGCACTCAACATGAGGAAAACCATGCCTGGTACTATAAACTTAGCCAGCTTCCCTGAGCTAGTGAGATTATGGGTCTAATAATAAAATCAACTACAGCAACCTTGCTAGAGCAGCATAATTTCTAACAACATTCTAATTTATACATACATATATATATATATATGTGTGTGTGTGTATATATATATATATATACACACATATATATGATAAATCTGGCTATCACCCCTCATCAAGAAAAGCTAGTGGCAAAAACCCAACTTTGCACATTGCAGAGATAAATAGATTGAGGAGGACTAAGTCCAAGTAATGACCTATCTTACAAGTCCTGAATCTGTAGCTCAGAAAACATGTTGTAAGATGAGGCAAAGAAGAAAGATAGCAATTATGTTTGTTTGTTTGTTTGTTTTTTGTTTTGTTTTTTTGTTTGCTTGTTTTATTTTTTTTTTACTATGTGTGGACAGGTTCCTCCTGCTTAATAAACATAATCTTTTAAATCCAGAAAAACAAACCCTCTGTTTCCCACACTCAATCCTCAGCATGCAAATATTAAACTAGTATATTCTTGTATTCTATTGTATTAAAACAATTGACCTAAAAATTCCTGGTTGAGTTACATTTAAAAAATTATTAAATGAAATTTGAGTTGAGATTAGGACAGAATTGCTAGCAGTTTCTGAGATATTCCTAAATACATTTCAGCCATTCTATAAAATACATGCAAAGTGTTCTCCAGGAACCTCTTCTCAGTATCAACCACCTGAAATGATTCCTACTCTCTGTGGATTCTCTACTTCTGAAACTACAAAACCTCTTTATTAAAAAAAAATGCTGGTAGCTGGAGAGAAGGCTCAGAGAGCTGTAAATTTTTATATAAAACACTTATTAAATTTTTATTTTAAATATAAAATTTTGTCTCCATATATTTGTATATAAAAAGAACAATAGCATTATATTAAATACATATATTGGCTATTTTTAAGGAACATGACATATGAACTGTGGGTTTTTTTTATTTATTTTTATCTCAATCACAGGTTAGGTACTTTGAATCCCAGGCATAGCCCACTCCCTCAGTCCCTCCTACCCTCCCACTCCCTCCCTCATCTCCCTCCTCCCCGCCCCCTCCAAGTCCACCAACAGGGGAGGACCTCCTTCCCTTCCATCAAACCCCAGCTTATCCTGACTCCTCAGGGCTGGCTGCAATGTCCTCCCCTGGGATCTAGCCAGTCTGTCACTCCCCGGCTTGTATGGGGGAGAATCAAAGAGTCAGCCATCAAGATCATGACTGAAACAGTCCCTGTTTCCCTGAATAGGGTCTTCAGTCCTACACCAAGCTATCATGGGCCCCATCTGTGCGGGAAGATCAAAAACTCTAGTGACAACGCATGTTGGAGAAGCTGTGGAGAAAAAGGAACCCTCCTCCATTGCTGGTGGGAATGCAAACTTGTACAACCACTCTGGAAATCAATTTGGCGCTTTCTCAGGCAATTAGGAATAGTGATTCCTCAAGACCCAGCTATACCACTCTTAGGCATATATCCAAAAGATGTTCAAGTACACAACAAGGACATTTGCTCAACCATGTTCATGGCTGCTTTATTTGTAATAGTCAGAACCTGGAAACAACCCAGATGTCCCTCAGTTGAGGAATGGATACAGAAATTGTGGTACTTTTACACAATGGAATACTATTCAGCAATTAAAAAGGAGGAAATCATGAAATTTGCAGGCAAATGGTGGGACCTGGAAACGATCATACTGAGTGAGGTATCCCAAAAGCAGAAAGAAACATATGGTATATACTCACTT
>CM053765.1:67006389-67023403 GCA_028658305.1 Pachyuromys duprasi | reverse complement strand
TGTTGCTTGTTTTCTCCTCCACTCAATGTCCATCCCATTTGTTCATTCAAACAAGCATTGATCATACCCACCTGGGTCCTCCTTCCTGTATGTCCTCTCTAGGTGTGTAGATTTCAGCTTGGCCTTCCTATTCTATAGGTCTATATAAGTGAGTATATACCATATGTTTCTTTCTGCTTTTGGGATACCTCACTCAGGATGATAGTTTCCAGGTCCCACCATTTGCCTGTGAATTTCATGATTTCCTCCTTTTTAATTGCTTAGTAGTATTCCGTTGTGTAAAAGTACCACAAATTCTGTATCCATTCCTCAACTGAGGGACATCTGGGTTATTTCCAGGTTCTGGCTATTACAAATAAAGCAGCCAGGAACATAGTTAAGCAAATGTCCTTGTTGTGTACTTGAGCCATTTCTCTAGCCCCCCTTTCCTTCCTTCTGATCCTAGTCTATCAGCTCTCATCAAGAGTGGCTGCATTGTCTTCCTCTGTGTCCTGGCATGGCTTCTCCTCCATCCAGAAGAGGTGGTCAAAGTGCCAGTCACTGAGTACATGTCAGGGACAGTCCCTGTCCCCATTATTAAGGAACCCACTTGTACACTGAGGTGCCATGGGCTACATCTGTGCAGGGGTTCTAGGTTATCTCCATGAATGGTCCTTGGTTAGAGTATCAGTCTCAGACACAAGCTAGAGTTATCAGAACAAAGAATTTCAGGTGAAAAATTACCTCCATCATATTACTTGTGGAATACTTTGTAGTGAAGGGTTGATATACAGGGTCTAGGCCACTATAAATTGTGTATAACTGAAAAAAATTAGGTAGAGTTTTTATAATAAAGCTGGGTGAACAATACATGAGAAGGCAGCCAGAAAACGAGGTTCTCCCAGGATGTCTGTCTCATTTTCTACCTTCAGGTTGAGATGCTAAGTTCCTGCCTTAACTTTCCAAGATGAAGGACTGTGATTCTTTACTCCCCGGTTTGCTTTCTGTCATAGTGTTCATCGTATCAAGACAAGTCAAATGAAAATAACTAACTTCAGTTAACATACTTTTAAAAATTATTTTAAATTAATTCATTTTATTTTATTTTCAAATAAATTCATTTACCTTTATTATATCTTAATTTTATAAGACTAGTTTAAATTAAAAAATATTTGATCATCTTTTCCCTTCCCCAAATCCTTCCTGATACTCTCCTGTTGTTACTGGCTCATTCTCTCAAAACAAACAAACAAACAAAAAAAAAACCGCATACAACAACAACAAAAAACCACAAAACAAGAAAAGCAAACCAAAACAAACCAAAACAAAAACCACTCCCAGAAATTTAAATATTTTAAAAAACAGCAAAAGCCATCAAACTACAACCAAATAAAAGCACACATAAACACACACACACACATGCATGCACACACAAAACCTGTGGGGGACTTTCTGTTTTGTTAATGTCTCTTGAATTTGAGACCCTTCCTGGGTTGGTTGGTATACCCAGTATCACTCTAATGCAGAAAACTTATTTTTCTTCTCTCAACACACATAGGTGACTGTTTAGTAATTAACCTTTAACAGAGGTGGCTAGGTGTTTAGTTATTATTTCATTCACTTTTGTAAATATAAAAATATAAAATATAATAAAATACCAAAAACCAACACCTCAAGGTCAGGCATGATATACCCAGAGGAGAAAAAAGAGCCCAAGAAATGGCATAAGAGTCAGAGAGCCACTCATTCACTCACTCAGGAATACCGTAAAAACAATAAACTGGAAGGCTTACTCTAAACACAAAGGACCTGCCTGGTGCAGACCCCTGCATGTCTGAGTCTCTGTGAGTTCATACGAGCTTTGTGCATGTTGGTACACAGCAACTTGTTCTCTTGCTTGGAATTCTTGCTCTCTCGCCCTTAAATTCTTTCGGCCTCCTATATGGTGGGAAACCCTGAACTCTGCAGAGAGGTATTTGATGGAGAATTCTCCCTTACAGCATTGTTTTCCAATGTCTCTCACCAGTATTATTTGTTCTACAAAATAATACCTTAACTCCTGGGCTATCTCGTTTCAGGTTATTGGTCCAACAAGCAATGTCAGCTATGAATTCCTTACAACAGAAGGTAACTATTGAGACAGTGACAAGAAGGAACAGATGAACCTCGTCAGGAAAGGAAAATAAAATAGTCATGTAGGGATGGAGGTCATGGGTTGGCATGGGAGGATCAAGTGAGGAGACAGAAAGGAGTGTGGATGTAGGAGGAAGTATAGGAAGTAACAATTAAAATTAAGATGCATTTGAGGCCTAGTGTGAAGGACTAATACAGTAGAAATTTTCTAAATTAGATGAAAACATATATTTTTATACTCACAAATTAAAAGGATCTGTTATGTACTTTTCTTCACAGAACATGGTTTATTATTTATATTCAATAACTACAAACCAAAAATTTTCAAAAGTTTTAAGGTATCTCTTTTCCTTGACAATTTTTCTTTCAGTTCATCCAGCATTATCGTTTTATCTATGAGGAAGCAGTGTATCTGGATCCTATCTTTTAAATTTGGTTTCAAAATCTCCTCAAATGAACTATCAACATCATCTTTCACATTTTTCATTTTATGCAAGCACTTAGATGTAACTTAATTACCATTTTTTGCCAGGAAAGGTTAATTTCATTCCATACCTCTCTTTTTATCAATATATGAGACTTCATCAGAATTATTCTACATTTATGTTTATATTAGTGTTTTATACAAAATTGCTTGTGATTTCGCTAAACACTTGGAGACATTCTCTCCATTTCTTTTCCTGCCCTCCAGAGCCCTTCATTTTTACATTTATCTGCTGATGGCTGTTTATATTCTTGGAGGCCATTCATAGCTTTAACAGGGTCCTTCACATAAGAAGTGAGGAGAGTCAGATGTAGTGAATTATTTCTTCTACTAAAAACTTCTACTACCAGTTTGTAGTAGAAACCATCTGGAAGAAGCATTCATTGAAGATGAGTTTAGAGAAGCAAACAATTGACCACCCTCAGATTCGAGTCTGTAGAAAGGATAACTCAGTAGCAATTTTGTATCTAATGATCATATTGTATCCAGTCAATATAAATAAAAGAAAACGTGGGTTTGTCATGACTAGGGATTTAACTCAGGGCATTACAAGTATTAAGGAAGCACTCTAACATTTAGTAATAGTCACAGTTCTCTTTCTGGTTTTTATTCAGAGATACTATCTCACTTGATTGTTGCCCAGGATATCCTACAATCTTCTGTGTAATCCAAACGAGGCCTTCTATTTGTCATCCTCATCCTGCAGTCTTCAAAATTATTAGTTACATGGCTTTGACAGAAGGCCTGGTTCTAAGACATTTGAACTGTAACACTTTCTTGATCTATGTAACTGCCATATACTTCAGCACATTAACATATTAAAGTGTATAGAGAAAAGCTAGGGTTCTAGGCACTTTCAGCAGACTGTCTTACAAAGGCCTGAAATACTGTTTTGAGGTAAAACAGAATCTCACATCTCTTACAGCAAAGCTTCCATTCTATCCAGGGTTGGATATATTGAAAGGTGACATTCTCTTTTACAAGGGAAAAACATTTGATTTATATTTCAATTAAAAATTTCCAGAGTATCCAATGGTACTTGACATTCAAATAAATAAGATTTAACAGAAAACCTGTCCTTTGTGTTGACTGTGTCTCCTCTGACCCAAACATGAAAGGGAAAAAAAAAAAAAAAACATAATACTGTTCCTTACACCTTTCTGTAGCAGGAGTTGACTTTTTTTTTTAATCTTTTTTTGTTGTTGTTGTTATCAATCACAGGTTAGGCACTTTGCATCCCATTCTGATTAGCTACATCATAACTATCTAGTACAGCTTATAAGTATAAATGATAAGTAATCAAGAGAAGAAGAGAGACTTCTTGAAAAAGTGAGAGACTTTTTGAAAAGGTGATTTTCAGTCTTAAAAAACAAAGGTTGCTCTTTCTGAGAACCTAGGTTTGATGTTTAGTACCAACAGCACCAACTGAAACATCTCTAACTCTAGTTATGTGGAATATGGTGTCCATTTCCAATATTCATTGGCATGCAAGTAGTGCAGGCAATACATAAGCAAACAAATGATGAGCAGTTTCTAGATGAGAATATGAAAATATGTAGATTTAAATATTTTTAAAGAAAGAATTAAGTGTAGTTTTGAAAATTATTTCAAGCATTTAGGTAGTTGGTGGCATAAAATTTCTAAAAATAATTTCTAAAATTATTAATATGTGATATCTCTAATATATCTCTATAATATGTTATATCCATCTATAAAAACCAAAATTAAATATCAGATGTAGACACTATTTAGAAAAGGTAATATAAGCTGCTAGAAAATTGAGCCCTAACTTTAATGTGTCCCTTTTTCTTCCTTGTATAAATATTCCTCTCTCCCCAAAACACAATATCTCTAAGTTATTCTCTAGGGTAAAAATTCTAATATGGAGATAATTTTTAAGATATATAAAAATATCCCATGTTACCAAAAAAGGAATTGACTATGGATTGAATAAAATATGAAAACATTTGTGCATAATCATATCCAATAGGATTTTAATCTCTATTGCTAGAGTCTATGTCTCCTTACTGGTTTTGATAAAATATGTTTCTGTGAACTAATATTCTAATAATGGAAACACATATGAAGAAACTGGAAGAGTTGACCATTTAACGGAAAACAGAAACTGAGTTTCACAAATAAACAGTTTCATAGATATGCTGAAGGCTGACAGTAACCAAGTTAACTTGTGAGAGAAAAACTTGAGTCATTGTTAATGTTGATTCACCCTGAAGCAAAGTAATACCTGCCCAGACTTCTTTCCAATACAAGTTGTGAAACAAAAAATTGCATTGTCACATGTAAAATTTCTAACAATGTTCTATACCTCAGTAAGGAAAATAGGCCCACAGTAATTCAGGTGAAAATAAAGCAAAAACACAAAAAACAAAAAATCAAATAATAATAATAATGATAACAATGATAATAAAATATTGGGTTTCTAACTAGCCAAAGTTGTAGTTTTTCTAGCAAAACTACATTGACTTGCTTACACATATGTATTGTATAAGTGTTGATGTACATCTCAGTCATATCTAAACAATATGGCTTCATATAGAAATGAATGAATAAGAGATATGTGACATTTAAAAGTAAATGTATACTTAAAACATGTGAGACTTAATAAGAAATATAAGAAACCTCAGTAAATCTTAATTAAATATATATGTAATTAAATACATAATTCTTAAATAAAGGCATTATCTTTAAGTTTCTTAGCTCAGAAAATGAACTGAATTTTCACAAGTATAGAAGTACTTCAATAGAGCGTCTCTAGTATTTTTGTCAAAAAGTTGAAGGCCTGTGGCTTTACAAATTACTCGTTCCCCGAAAATACCAAATTCAGAGGCCACTACTGCTATTACAAATTATTAAAATAAAAAAGTGATGTTTTAAATTTCTCTTTGTGTGATGAAAGGTTAAAATGCTGAAATGTCTGTTGTCATGGCAATAGTATTTTATTTACAGCACTTGCCTTTTCTAGAAGTTGTCCATTAAAAGGTTGGAAAGAACCTCTCTAACCTTAGCATTGTACACAAGTACACAGGTAGCTTCATTTAGTACAATAATATTTGTTCATTTTTGTCTAGAGAAGCATAAAATATTCTATTGCTCGTTTTGACAGCTTCAGTGATATTGGAGGGTTTTTTAATTAAATTTTTGTATTAATTAGAATGTATTTACTTTGTATCCCAGCTGTAGCCACTTCCCTTATTCCCTCCCAACCCCTCTCTACCTCATCTTCTCCCTGCACCTCTCTAAGCCCACTAATAGGGAAGGTCCTACTCCCTTTACATCTGATCCTAGCTTATCAGGTCACATCAGGACTGGCTGCAATGTCCTCTTCTGTGGCCTGGCAAGGCTGTTCCCCCCTTGTGTGTGTGTGTGTGGGGGGGGAGATGTCAAAGAATTGACCAATGAGTTCATGTTAGAGACAGTACTTGTTCCCCTTACTAGGGACGCACTTGGATACTGAGCTGCCATGGGCTATGTCTGAGCAGAGGTTCTAGGTTATATCTTAGTTGGAGAATCAGTCTCAGAAAAGACCCTTGTGCCCAGATATATTTTGTCCTTGTGGAGCTCCTGTCTTCTCCAAGTCTTACTAACTCCTAAATCAGTTAGTAGAAAAAGTGGGGAATAGCCTAGAACTCATTGTTACAGGAGACAACCTCCTGAACAGAACACTAACAGCCCAAGCTCTAAGAGCAACAATCAATAAATGGGACCTCATGAAACTGAAAAGCTTCTGTAAAGCAAAAGACACTGTTATCAGAACAAAACTGACAGCCTACAGACTGGAAAAGGATCTTCACCAACCCTATATCTGACAGAGGGCTGATATCCAGAATATATAAAGAACTAAAGAAGTTAAAAGGCAACAAATCAAGTAATCCAATCCAAAATGGGGTATGGAACTAAACAGAGAATTCTCTGTAGAGGAATATAGAATGGCAGAAAAACACTTGAAGAAATGTTCAACGATATTGGAGGTTTTTAAAAGTATATCTGAAGAAAATGAATATTGTGACCTGCATAGTCGTCTCGCCAGCAAGAACGCACACGGACACCAGGATTCTTCTGCAGCAAGCATTTATTTCAGCAGTGGATGGAGGAAGACCCCAAACCCCAAAATGGCACAGTTTTTATACCCTACTGGGTGGCATGTTGGTTCCTGATTAGCAGAGGCCAGTCAGGCCATATGACGTACCCGAATGGCATGACTCTGGGGCTCATTTCCAGCCCAGGTGCATGTGCATGTGCAATGACAGTTGTTTACCAGTCAGCCGGCCGGATGCCGGCGCCATCTTGTAATGGTGTTTACAGGCTCTCTACAGAATATGTTCCATTTGATCCCATTGAATCATATTAAATTCATGCTTAAACACTGAAAAGAAATTCTCATCATTATACACAATTGGGTGAAATGGGCAGTGTTATAATTCTCCTCTGCTCACAATGGTACTAGGATTGTCTCAATTCCTATTTCAAGATAAGATATACTTTACAGATTAAACAGTTTATTCTTGTATTTTAATGTCTTAAAACATCAATGATTTACTTTTAGAATTACCAGTGTTGCCTGAGGTCCATATCAGTGATGTTATTTTTGTTACCATGATTTCAATAATTGAACTTGTTCTGTACTACGGTTCTACATTCTCAAATCAAAATTTCATAAATGTCTTAGAAGGGAAAGTGTAAAATGAGGATATGCTACTACCCCAAATCAAAAAAATCATGGCTATACCAAACTACAGCAAGGCTAAGACAAACAGGCCTGTTGTATTTGCCAAGTGTTTAGAATCCAGTCCTAGATATCATCCAGGTAAAATTATTGACTTGTCTTGTATGCCTCCCCTCCCCCCCAGCCCCAGTAGAAATGTGTATGAGTGTGCGTGTTTATATACATGTATTTGTAAACAGTGGAAATCAATATTGGGCATATTCCTCAACGATTCTTTAAATTATTTTTATGATTGGCTCTCTTGCTGAATTTGAATCCCAAAGATAAGGCTAGATTGACTGGCCAGCTGCTGTACCTTTCTGCAGCTGCCTTCCCAGTGCTGAGATTGTATAAGACTATGGGCATGCAAGTAACATTTTCTATGTGTGTATACTATGGATTGAGATAATCCTGAGAATATATAAAGAACTCAAGAAGTTAAAATGCAAAAAATCAAGTAATTCAATTAAAAATGGGGTACAGAGCTAAACAGAGAACTCTCAATAGAGGAATATCAATTTGCACAGAAACACTCAAAGAAATGTTCAATATCATCAGGGAAATGCAAACCAAAATGACCCTGAGATTTCACCTGATACCCATAAGAATGGCTAACATAAAAAAAATCAAATGACAATACATGCTGGAGAGGATGTGGAGAAAAGGGAACCCTCCTCCATTGCTGGTGGGAATGTAAACTTGTACATCCACTTTGGAAATCAATATAGTGCTTTCTCAGACAATTAGAAATAGCACTTCCTCAAGATCCATCTATACCATTTCTAGGCATATATTCGAAATAAGTTCAAGTATACAACAATGACATTTGCTCAACCATGTTTGTAGCAGCTTTATATTCGTAACAGACAAAATCTGAAAACAACCCAGATGTCCCTCAGCGGAGGAATGGATACAGAAATTGTGGCACATTTACACAGTGAAATAGTACTCAGCAATTAAAAACAAGGAAATCATGAAATTTTCTGGCAAATGGTGGGAACTAGAAAAGATCATCCTGGGTGAGATATCCCAGAAGCAGAAAGACACTCATGGTAAATACTCACTTGTAAGTGGATATTAGACATATAATATAGGATTAACACACAAATGTTCATTCTCATTTGGCAAACACTTTACTGATGGAACCATATGTAATCACCCCATAAGGCTTTTATTTTGGTGTAATCCACTGTTAAGTTACTTTTTAGTAGCCATAGCAAGCAAATGCTCATCCAGTAAAATGCAACCAAGCTCCTTTGTTCTGACTTCAACATTCATTTATTTTCCAATGTGCCTGAATAAGACTGTATATTTTTCTTTCAAATGAATGTAAACTTGTGTTGTTTCTTCACCTAAACTTAGATTTACTTTTTATTAATTTGGGGGGGGATAAAGGGAGTGCTGTTGAAAATAAGCAAGCGATTTTAAAGTCATTTAGAGCTTGATTATCTCAAAACAGGAAAAAAAATCTCCTTTTCTAAGAGTCCCTCATACATGTTGCCCTAATGATTACCCTGGTGAAGTTTTATGACTAATATTCATTTCATCTTATTTTCTTATCCTTACATTCATTCTCAGTTCTCCTCATGGACATCTTTCTCTCCTGCATTTTGACATTCCTCAGTCTATAAAAGAGCAAACAGCATGGAGTAACTGAGATTTAACTGCTCATGTTATGTAACACTTTTAGGTTAAATTTATACCATTTATTATTGTAACAACTACAGAGTTTATACCATTTATTGTTGTGATAACTATAGAGTAAAACATAGAACCAGTGTATGTTTATCAGCTCAATATATGATAGACTTCCTTGCTATTTAAAAAAAAAACACTAGAGTTTAATAATAGAAGACAGAATCACATACAATAGAATGAACCTGCTGTATCACTTTCATATATTTTTACTTACTAGTAAGAATTGCTTTGGCAAATCCTAACATTTATTTGATTATAACCAGTTCTTATGACATTAGAACTTTAAGAATAATTAAAATATTTTATGTTTGTGGTTGTGTGTTTAAAATTTCCTGTCTGTCACCATCCATATTATATATATATTACTTATGGTGAAGAAATTAAGTGGAGAACTTTCTGGAAAAGTCTGTAAAGTAAAATAATTGCAAATGGCTATTTTATGTAACTGGTAGTATGCCATTTGGAGCTGATTTTTATAATTTGTAGGTTGTTTCAGAGAGCTACAAGAACATCAACAACACGTTTCTTCAAAATACAGTGCTTAAACACGATTCTGAGCTTCCTGGTGTGAACAATCTATCCCTTTTGAAATGTCCTCTAATTTTACATCAATCGCCTAATGATCTAGATTGCCTATTGCTTCTGGTTATCTTTTCATGTTTTATTTGGTTAAAGGAAAATTAGCTTTACATTGTGAAAATGCATACTGTTAGTGAATTGTGAATTTGTGAGGGATTGTGCTGTAATTACTGAATATTGGCTCTCCATGAGCATGTTGCTTCAATGTGGGAAGATCTGCCAGGGAAATTAAGTTTCTCCCCTCATCGGTCCATCATTACAACAACAATTGTGAAAATCAAGTGAGATGTGGAGCCACTTTTGATTGCCTTAAATGGCACATTTATTTGTGCCAGCAAGAATCTATGCCTCAAAATAAATTGAAAAAGGAAAATGGAACAGTCTGTGGATGTGGACCCTCTCCGGTTGAATGTAGGTAGATCAGCTTGTATTTAACATCTTTCACGATGTAAATGCAGGGGAAGTTTGGTATATTTGCTCTACCAGACTGCATCCTGGGCGCCAAGGCAGGATCTGAAACATGTGACTTGTATTCACACTACAAGAGAGCTATTTAGAATGAAGGTGATTGTCCTGGAAGAAAATATGGAGCTGCTATCTATGATGCCAGCACAGTTGGAATTCTTTGCTGCCAGTAATCAGCAGCCCTTAAACATCAACATTGTAGACTTTTGTTAACCAGATTGCAGTACAATCTTGAAAATCATTTAGAAAAGAATAGGAAGCAAACCTGGTATATGTCTTAACGCATCAAAAATATCAACATATAGCTCCATCTTTTTTCCATTCTGCCATCCAACTCTATAAAACTATCAAGTATTTAGTATAGCTTTCTAATTTAAATTCTTACTTTAAAAATGTTATGAGAATCAATGGCATATACTTTAACTAGCCAGGCAATAATTTGCTACAGAGTCAAAAATATGTGAATCGATGTTCCCTAACAGAAGCTGCACCTGCAAAGCAGATTGGTTGGTCTGTTTACTAAGTATCATGCCTTGTCCTCAACCCATTTAAATGTTCTTGTATTATTCACCTCTGTATACCATCCATATCTTTGTAACAATTAGGTATATTTCTTGAAATACAGAAATAAACCCCTTAGATTTGACTAATCTAAAAACTAAGATGGTCATCCCATAACATTTGAAGCTTACAAGCACAGATGCCTTGCTTTGCTATGATCTACCAATAAATATGACCCAATGTGTTTAAAAGTGTTTTATTTTTGAGTTAATGTGTTATGGTCCAAAAAATTTAAAAAAAAAAGTAATGCGATTAAAAGTTACCTCAACCTCATGGATACATGACATTTGAGCTAGTATATATCTGAATAGTCACCCACACTATGTTTCAGAATGAAATATTTCTTATCCTTTCTTAGGTAAGAATTGTGCTTCTGTTTGAACAGGAGAGAGTCAAAATAAAAACATATTGTAAGTAATCCTTCTTTATAAATAATGCATCGAGATTTATTTATATCTATATTTATATGTATATACAAATATTAGAATAAAATCCTATTAAATCCTGTATAACAATGTTCACCAATTAAAGTAAAAGGATTTGAAGAGGAGCATAGAAGGAGATGAGGGCAGGAGAGTGGGATTGAGAGGAGGGAAGGAGGGGACTACAGCTGGGATACAAAGTGAATAAACTACAATTAATATAAAAATAAAAATGTAATTCAAAAAATGTAAATGGTAAACAAGTAATGTGTAGGCTTTGTATTATATGGTTTGTATTCACAAATTCCCACAATCCTAAAATGATCCTGTTCGAATTGGGAAGTAAAAGGACAGTAGGTGTAATCAGAAGAATGATGTTCTTTCCTATATTCTATGAAATATCCAGGAGAGGTTATTGGGGGAAGTAGTTTAATCTGTTACGGCAATTTTAAAAGTGTTATTTGAACTGGATATTGAAAGATAAATGAAATTCCACTAACTAGAGAAGAAAATAAAATGGGCTGAGGAAACTCCCTGGAATCATTAAAAATCATGGAGTTTTAATAATGATTTTCAGCTGGAATTCAGTGCATTTTGAATAAAAAAGTATGGAGGTTAGAGGACAAAACACAAAATTATAAGATTGGAGACACCTATCAAGGGCTTCTGATCACTATGAAAATCCATTTTATCAAAGGTTACCATATATTACATTGTGATCTGTGTAAACTTAGCTTCTCCACTCCATCCCTTGGCTGCTCTCTCCATTTTCTCTTGATTAACAAACTTGATGATCCTTGCTTCTAAATTTATGTAGTACAACAATAACATCCTCAATACTTTTACATAATAATTACTTGGGTAAGCACTTTGTTGCATGGATTACAGGTAAAATGGAAAGGCCTAATCAACTTTGTTATAACGATGTTACTAAATGGATTGAAAGAATGTGATAGGTTTTTTATAAATAGCCAAAAACAAAATTGATCTTTCCAAACAACATTCACACAATTTTTATTCAGAAATCAGCTGGTCAAAATAAATAAAAATGTCCAATGTATCACAGGTTCAAGACCAACAAGAATTAATGTCATCATTGGTTTTAAAATATATAACAAAGAAGTGTTATATATCATACACGATAGATCTATATTGCAATTATTTTTTAGAAAGTGCAATAGTTAAGGAATGTAACCATGATTTGCTAAGATCACTTGAAGATAAAATTTGCTTTAATAGTATATGTATAAGACTTTTAAATTTGCACATTTAAATATAGGAATTTCATAATTCAGTAGATTAAAATATTAACATGAATATTCATAGAGAAATAATATCTCTATTTTTATATACCCCTTGAACCAAGTGTAGGTATTTAAAGTGGACTATGTTGAAATTAATTTATATTCCAATACAGAAATATTATTTATGGTAGAAAAATATAGAACCTATTAATTATATTAAGCCTCATTTCTCTCTGTTACATATTATCTGTGGTTCTCACAATGGCAAAGGGAGTACAAAGTTATTTTAGGAAATGCTGACTGCCACCTTTAAAATTAAGCAAGGCAAAGTTAAACTGTAGGAATTTCAGCTAAAGTTTGACCTTATGTTAACTTAATCTTATCAACTACTGTTAGGTTGTCTCTTAAAATGTCTATATTATATACAGAAGACAAGCTTCTAGTACCAAACCAAAATATGTCACAATAAACAATAACAGCATTTGTGATAAGGAAATGTTTGTTGACTAATGTCTTCAGGATTTCAAAAATAGCAACTATGTTTGTAAGTCATCAATTTTCTACATCATCTAGAATATATCCTATGATAACAAAAATATAATGTGCTGAGTGACTTCTGCCCACATACACAGAAATTAATACAAGGCAGTGCAAGATATAATTTTTTTAAAGTTGTGTACATACGCATTGGATTTGCAAATCCTTCTCATTAGGACAAAAACACTGCCAAGCTAAGTACACACACTTCAATGATAAACTGTAGTAAAAATCAAATAGAAAATGTCAAACTTATTTTAAACCAGTGAGTGCTGTTTCTGTGAAACTGAGCCATCTGCATGTTTGAGGTTTAATTCTGAAAGCTGCTCCTATTTTAAATTTAAGATAATGCCCTAAGTATTGAAGTCCAAAATTATATGCTACGATAATATAATGCATGTCATTGAGATGTGTGCCTTTATCTAAATAATATGTAGGTTTTACATTCAGTTTATTGATTATCTCTTGAAAGAACATGCATATACAGATTTTCTACAACTAATATAATATCTGATATTGAGAGAAAGAAAGTATAAAACTAAGCTATCACAGTATTAACATAGAAATAAGTTTTAAGGTAAAAAACAAGCTTAGTTATTTTTTCACCAACACAGAATGTCATGTTTGTACCTTGTCATGATTGATCATTAAGAACAGTGGGCCATCTTATAAATCCAGCAAGAACCAGTGATTACATGACAAAGAGATGAGCTGGATAGCTAGAGTTGAGCATGAAAAATGTGACGCTGAGCAAAGCACATACAGGATTAAGAACTTGTTAATATTTCCATGTGAATATGATCATTTTATCCACACTAGAACAAAAGGTATCCCCCAAACTCCTTCTTCCATTTAAAAAGTGAAGTTGGACACACTGCACTTTTCTTTTAAAAACTCTGCTTAAGTTAGCAATATTTTGTATAGGTTATTCCTGTGCAGTTTTATACCATGGAGATTTTCACTGTTTTGACAAAAATCCTGTCTAATTTAAGCCCATGGCAGGAAGCAGGTAAAGGTCAACGAAATAGCATCATCATACACTGTCTTGTTCAGTGAAGTACAGTGAAGAAGAGTCTGCTGATAGCCAACTGAGCACTGTCATCCTGGACTTGTCAAGAAATCTTAGGTTTCTGGTTTGTTATTCAGCTCCCCTTTGTAGTAAAGGGGTTATGAGATAAGCAAATGTCTTTCAGAATAACTCAAAATTAAGAGTATTGTCTAGGACAATGTTTCCGTGGCATGAAATACTCATAATTTGGGGAATAACAACAAAATTGATAGTGAAATGCTCACCATTGTTAGGTGTTGCAGATTTCTGCATCTTAACCTTTTATGGAAATTGACACAATCTCTAACTAATTCACGTAAACACTGGGATAGGAAAATGTGTTTTTCTCCCAGTAAAAATCTGTATTAGGATGAAACTGTACACGCTTTAGGAAAGCACATTTGAAGTAATTTGTGATCACATGGTTCTATCTTAATAGGATTTTAAGTACTAAGTTTAAAATATTAGTGATACTATTATTCAACTTTTAGCAAAATAAGTTCCTATAGAATAGATAGATCCTCATTAATTGCTATAAACTTTCAACAACTATTCAAGCATTTGTCAATAGATCATGAAATAAGGGAAGCTTTAGGACTAATATACTAAAAATCCTATTCTTTGCCACATCAATTTGATCAAAGTACTAGATAATACAGACCAGGACAGAGTGACTTTGTTTCATGGTTTCAGAGCATAAGCACTCTGAAACAGTTTGCTTTACCATGCCACAAACATGTTCTCAGTATAGGAAGCCAGAAAGCTGAGAGCATAAAATGAGCTAGACATGGGATAGAGCACTCAGTGGTCCACAACAGAGAGTCATAATAATCTCCAACAAACACTCAATTAGTCTGTCTCCAGATGATCTTGCAATACCAATAAGCTGGTGAAAGTTACGTGCTCTAATTGCTTCTGTGCAGATAAACAACTAGCCAAATGATATTAGGAAGTATAAAACAGTAAGTATTTGGGAATAAGTAGAGACTAAAAAAAAATGCTGCAGCAATATAATATAATGAAACTATCAAACATATCCTTTGAGCTATTTGACCCAATAAGTGAGTCAAAGATATCAAGCCTTGTTTCCTTTTTTTTTTTTTCTTACCAATGGAACTACAAAATAATGAAACAGACTGAGAAGGTTGTGAATCACATTTTCCCTTTTTACCACTCACACTTCTTCTTACTTCTTTACTATAAAAATTGCTCATAGGGGCTCACAGAGACTGAATGGACAATTAAGGAGCCTGTATCTGTCTGAGATAGGTCCTCTGCTTATATGTTATGGTTGTGTAGCTTGGTGTTCTCGTGGGACTCCTAGAAGTGAGAATAGGGGTTGGCTCTGACTATTTTGCCTGCTCCTGGGAAGCTCTTTTTATTTGGGTGGCCTACAAATATTGTATTTTCTGGCTGTGAAAAACTGTGTTGTTCTTAATTGTTATTTGAAGCAATGAGGCAAGTGCTAGAAGGATATGTGAATATCACTTCTTCACTTGCCTTTAAAAATAAGGCGAGCTTTCATGGGAAAAGTGACCACCTCTAGCCTACTAGTTGAGTTACTAATGTGGCGTTTTTTATAATAAAGAGCTGATGGCCGGAGGTGAGGCAATTAGTAGGGCAACACTTCTAGGCAGACTAAGGTGCAGGGAGACACAGTAGGGTGGACCAATGCAGCAGGAGACTGATGGAGCAGGGATGTAGACAGTGAGAACCACTTGGAGAGCTGGAGTACTGGAGAAGTTGGGTTAAGTTAGTAGCTAGCTGAGAGACCACCTCAGAGAAAGGCCAATAGCCTTGAACCATATAGATGTCTACCTGTCTTAACTAAACCTCAATCAGCAGCCCCCAAAACTCCACAATACTTTTCATCACACTGAATTGCCTCATCCAGCATTGATATGAGGGTTTCTACCTATTCTCTTTTTTTCATTTTTATTTTATATTAATGACAGGTTATGTACTTTGTATCCCAGCTGTAGCCCCCTCCTGCATTCCCTCCCTATCCCACCCTTCCCTCCCTCATCTCCTCCCTGCCCCTTTCCAAGTCCACTGATAGGGGAGGACCTCCTCCCCTTCCATCTAACTCTAGCTTATCAGGTCTCTTCAGGAATGGCTACAATGTCCTCTTCTGTGGCCTAACAAGGCTGCTCCTCCCTTGGGGAACAGGGAGGTCAAAGAGCCAGCCATTGAGTTCATGTCCAAAATAGTTTCTCTTCCCCTTACTAGTATACCCACTTGGGAATTGATCTACCATTTGCTACATATAAGCAGGGGTTCTAGGTTATAACTATACGTGGTCCTTGGTTGGAGAGAGAGTCTCATAAAAGACCCCTGTGTCCTGATATATTTGGTTCTTGCGGAGCTCCTGACCTCTCCAGATCATACTAACTCCCACTTCTTTCATATTATTCCCTGCACTCTGCCAAAGGATTAACCAATCCTTTGTTTCTTAATATTTGCTTTGATACACTGCTAGGAAGAGTGTTTTTGAGGCCCGATGTGGCTGGCTCTTGTCCTGCTACTTGTTTACTCCTATATCCAATGTCCATCCCATTTGACTTTCTAAGTGAGGATTAATCCACTTACCCCAGGTCCTCTTTCTTGTTTATCTTCTTTAGGTGTATAGATTTCTCTATTTTTATCCTATCTTATAGATCTATATAAGTGAGTATATACCATGTGTGTCTTTCTGCTTTTGGGATACCTCACTCAGGATGATCGTCTCCAGGTCCTACCATTTGCCTGCAAATTTCATGATTTCCTCCTTTTTAATTGATGAGTAGTATTCCATTGTGTAAAAGTACCACAATTTCTGTATCCATTCCTTAACGGAGAGACATCTGAGTTGTTTCCAAGTTCTGGCTATTACAAATAAAGCAGCTACGAACATAGTTGAGCAAATGTCCTTGTTGTGTACTTGAGCATCTTTTGGATATATGCCTAAGAGTGGTATAGCTGGGTCTTGAGGAATCACTATTCTTAATTGTCTAAGAAAACGACAAATTGATTTCCACAGTAGTTGTACAAGTTTACGTCCCCACCAGCAATGGAGGAGGGTTCCTCTTTCTCCACATCCTCTCCAGCATGTGTTGTCACTTGAGTTTTTGATCTTAGCCATTCTGACAGGTGTAAGGTGAA
>CM053765.1:66989824-67005889 GCA_028658305.1 Pachyuromys duprasi | reverse complement strand
TGAGCTGGGGTTGGATGGAAGGGGAGGAGATCCTCCCCTGTTGGTGGACTTGGAGGGGTCCGGGAGGAGGGAGATGAGGGAGGGAGTGAGAGGGTGGGAGGGAATGAGGGAGGGGGCTACGCCTGGGATGCAAAGTACCTAACCTGCGATTGATATAAAAATAAATAAATTTAAAAAATTCTCATAGATGTAGGGATGGAAAAAATATTGTAACTTTGGAGCTCAAATGTAATAAAGTACAAAGATAAATACAGAATAAATTAATAAAAATATATAGGAGGGAGGGCAGTAACTAATTAGAACTTTGAAAATATTCCAAATATAAAATTGAAATATGAGAATGTACATGGAGTCATACTTCTTGAAAATTGAAAATAACTGCTATACATTTTTTGAAACAGTACAATGGGCTATTGTCTTCAAAATGTCTGTTAATTCTACTGTGTTTTTTTCCATAGAGATTTTAATGCATATTTATTATTTCAATTATAATGCTTCATGCATTATTTAATTCCATTACTGATAATGGACAACCTTGTTCTAAGGACACTGTCTTATTCCACTCTGTTTATTTTTAAATTTTTAATATTTTTATTATTTTAATGTTAGTTACAGTTTATTAACTTTATATCCCTGCTGTATCCTGCTTCCTCATTCTCTCCCAATCCTACCCTTCCTTCCTCATCTCCTTCCTGCCACTTTCCAAGTCTCTGTTTATAACTGAAAATGGATGAAAAAAAAAACACTTTATCATAAGCTAGGCATCATGGACTACACTGTCCTTTCCTTAAGTTTTAGAGGAATCTCAAAGATGCCATTCTGCACAGAAAGGCAGAAGGGCATTAGACAAAACTTTGAAAAATTATATTTTACTTGTGAATATTATAATGTTCTTATATAGTTTCTCCCTTTCCTTTTTTCTCTCCATATCTTGCATATAGCATTCCTTGCTTTCTTGTAATTTTATGGACTCTTTTTGAATTAATTTTGTTGTATGCATATATGTATATGTACATGTATACATATTTTTAATATATCATGCTTACTCTGTATGTTTTTAAGGCTGACTTTTGGCATTAGATTAGTAAGTAGTGTGGTCTTTCAGTAGGAGGATGATTTCTCTTACTTTTAACATTCCTGAATACACAGAAGAATTTTGGGTGGGGCTGAAGCTTTGTGACCTTTCCCCAGTTGACTTTAGCATGTTTATTTGTATCATCCTTTGTTCAGCTCACGATTAGCCAGTCATGTTAGTGAAGCTTTTTGGATGTGGCTTCTGACATCACTATCTCAAAAACAGATCCCTGAAGGAGGCTGATGACAAAGTCACCTGTACCTGAGCTAAGAGTGAGGTTTGAAGGAAATAACAAAAGATATCAGTTTGAGAAGGCTGCCTGTAAACACTGTAGCAGCCCAGTTTATTCCACACCTTCTTTTTGTAGGGAAAGTAAAACAAATCAGTAAAAGGAATTGGTTCATGGAGCAGTCAAACTTGTTTTCTTAGACCAACTCTCTGAGATATGGTCCAAGATCACACAAACAAGTTAAAGGAGCTTGGCAAAACATCCTGTTATTTTCAAGGTAAAGGCCAGGGTGAAAACATGGTTGCTTCTTGTCAAACAAGCAGCTTTCCACAGATCCCTGATCTTCTGGCTCTACAATCTTTCCACTTAATTTCCTGAATTTCATTACTATTTTAGGGCTAAGATAGGCCCATACTCTCTTCCTACCTTCTGCTTAACAGAATGCGAGAAATTCCTATTCCTAGTAACAGAGACTATTAATCTCTTTCCTTTCATATTTGATAAATTTTAGTGTAAATGATATACATTTTTAAATGTGTTTAAATTACTCTTATCACATAAAAATAATAACCAGAAATTTGATTTTTTTGAAAAGAAGATTGTATTGTAATTAAAATACAGACCAGTAATGGTATATATTACATTACAATATAGGACCTGAGTAAGCTTTTTGCTTCTAAGATAAAAAGGAATGAAGGGTATATTTAATAAACTATACAGTTGCATGTTTTTATTGGCTCTATTTTATAGATTTTATTTTCATGCATAATTTAAAAATAACATTTATTTATATATTTATTTATTTGATGTGTGTGTGTTACATATATGCTGTGGTGCTTAAGTGGAATTCAGAAGACTCGTGGAAGCTGGCTCTCAAATTTCAGCATGTTTGCAAGGGTTGAATGCAGGGCCTCGGTTTGTTGGCAATGGTTTTCCCACAGGACAGTCTCACTGCCATCTTACACACTTTTCACTTTTTTACATTTTTTTTGAGAATTTTTATAGGCGTATAATTAGAGTTGACTAAATTTACCATCAACCCCTTTCCTCCAATTGCTTTTCTTAACCTCCAAATAAGTTGTCTTCCTAATTTTATGTGTTCTGGTATATTATTTTATTGTTGTTGTTTGTTTCTTTTTAAAAATACACTGGTTAAACTTAGTGTGGATCACATTTTTTTAAAATATAACTCAACAAAACAAACCAGACATTTTCCTAGATGTATGTGTCAGTACAGATGTGATTATGTCCAGTCAAAGCATATGATAGAGGGGACCCAGATGGCGGCAGCTAGTGTGCACCTTATCTGAGGGGCAAAGGACCTAAATCACCAAAATTTGTGAGTCAAGGGGCAACTGAACTCAGAACAGAGTTATCTAGGTTTCCAGGAAGAAAGAAAGTAACCATAAAAAGACACCAGCAGACTTCTCCAGGAGACACTGCCACTCCAGGAGGTGATCCCTAGGCACTTCCCTGTAACCAACTCCCTATTCCCTTTTGGGGGGAGGCAGGAGGTGGCCAGCAGAATCTGCCACAGGCCACACTGCCTGTGCCCCAGCCCCAGCGACAGTGGCAGCTTCTACCAAAGAAACTCAGGCTCAGGATTTGGGTCTGAGATTATCCAGTTCTTTTGGGCACTCTCCCAGGAATACCTCCTTAAACCTATCCCAGCAGATCAGAAGGATAGGGACTGGCACTGCTGGTTTAATCACAGCTCACAGCACCTGCCAGAGCTCCAGCACCTCAGTCAGCTTTTAGCAAACAAGCTCCCTGCTTGGAATCTGGGTCAGTTGAAGGTCATTCACCTCCTGACACTCTCTCAGGTTGGGTCCAGCCACAATAAGGGCTAGCACCAAGCTCTAGCGCTGGGTGGACCCTGGCAGAGAAACCCCTTGCTCAGGATCCAGGACTGAGAATACCCAACCCTTCCTTGCACTCCCCTGAGACCACCACCACAAATGTACCTTGACGGAGGGGAAGGACAGAGAGGTGGCCTGCAGATTCCACCACAGGCCACAGTGCCTGGATTCCAGAGCACCTGGCAATCCCTGGCAGAGAAACCCCAGTGCTGGATCTGAGACTGAGGACACTCAACCCTAACAGGTACTTCCCTGGAACCCGCCGACATATGCCTAGCGCCAGGTGACTTCTGGCAGAGATATCCAGGCCCAGGATCTGGGATTGAGAACACTCAACTCAATACTCAACCCCCGGGATCAGCCAACATAAGCCTTCCCTGGTAGAGGGAAAAGGCAGTGAGGAGGCCTGCTGATTCCACAACAGAACATAGCACCTGGGCCCCAGCCTCCAGATCTGGGACAGAGTAAATCCAGTCCCCACTCCCTACACCCATATCCACCCCAGCACCTCCCTGGGTCCAGCCACCAAAATCATTTCCTGGTGGTAGTGAAGGACACAGAAGGGGCCTGCAGAGTCCACCTCAGATCACTTGGCCTAGGCCGCAGCACAGGCTGCACCCAGCACAGCACACAGTGCAGGTAGACACCAAGACCTGCTGCTACAGTGCCACGGAACTGACAGCCTACACTCGCATTTGACCCAACAGGATCAAATCAGAGAGTAGAGAGCAAGGGGAATCCCTGTGCTTTCCAACTGGCCCTACAAGGGAGTGAATGTGCCTTCAAGGGAGTGTTTGCCCCAGATCCAGGGCCCCTCTACACCCATACACCTAGTATGGGCATCATAGGGATTCTCGGGATAGCGATCCCAACACTGAAGTATGCTCTGCAGGTCTACCAGTGAATTCCAGGCAAGCAATTCCTGGATCCCAGACAGAAGTGCATACCTACAGGCCGCTGCAAAAGTTAGAGAATTGCACATGCACACTGTGCCCACTAAAAGCTCCTGCGAATAGCACCAGCATCACATTCCTCACTTAGGTAAAGCTGAAACCACAACGCACACTCCTAAACCAGTGAACCTCTCTCATCTTCTTGAAAAACAGTCCAAAAAACAGAGAGAGACTGTCCTAGCCTGAACTACAGACTCCAGGAACAAACAGTGAGGGGTACAGATGAGCAGATGGCCAGAGGCCTACATAAGAACATACCCAACAAAACTCAGGACTTCATGGAATCACCAGCAACCCCCAAATCAATGGACACTTCAATTCATTAGATACACAAGAAAACGACGTTTTTCCAGCTATTAGAGGCTCATAAAGAGGAAATGAACAAATCTCTAAGAGAAATAGCTATAAAAATTGAGGCAAACAAAGAAGAAATGAACAAAGCTCTCAAAGAAATACAGGCAAATACAACCAAACAAGTAGATGCACAATTAGCAACATATAGAGAGCAAACAGACGGAAAAATAGAAGCTATCATTGAAAAGCAGGACTCCACAATCAATCAGATGAAGGAAATAGTGCAAGACATAAAAACAGCATTATAATAGATAAAGAAAACACAAGCAGAGAAAAACCAGGACCTGGAGAACATAGAGAAAAGATCAGGAACTACAAAGGTAAGCATCACCAAAAGAATACAAGAGATGGAAGAGAGAATCTCAGGTGCCAAAGATACACTTGCAGAAATTGAGATGTCTCTCAAAGAAAAAATAAAATCAGAAAAGTTCCAAAAACAAAACATCCAAGAAATCAAGGACACCATGAAAAGACAAAATCTAAGAATAATAGGAGTAAATGAAAAAGGAGACACCAGGCTCAAATGTCCAGAAAATATTTTCAAGAAAATCATAGAAGAAAATTTTCCCAACTTAAAGAAAGAAATGTCCATAAACATACAATAGGCCTACAAAACACCAAATAGGCTAGACCAGAAAAGAAATTCTTCATGTCACATCATAGTCAAAACACTAAACCTACAAAACAAAGAAAAAATACTAAAAGCAGCAAGGGAAAAAGGTCAAGTAACATATGAAGTTAGACCTATCAGAAGGTAGACCTATCAGAATCACACCAGATTTCTCAATGGAAACTATGAAAGCCAGAAGGGCCTGGGAAGAAATCACACAGACCTTAAGGGACCATAGATGCCAACCCAGACTACTATACACAGCAAAACTTTCAATCAATATAGATAGAGAATTCAAAATACTCCATGACAAAACCAAATTTAAACAATATCTACACAGTAACCTAGCCCTACAGAAGTTACTAGAAGGGAAATTCCAACCCAAGGAAAACAATTACATCCAAGGAAACAAAGGACATAGATAACTATACAACAAAAACAAACAAACAAACAAAAAAACAAAAGGATACAAGCAATGATACACAGCAACACTACCAGCCCCACATCAAAAAAAGTAACATTTGTTGGTCACTAGTATCTATCAACATCAAAGGACTCAACTCTCCAATAAAAAGACACAGATTAAGAGAATGGTTGCAGAAACAAGATCCACCATTCTTTTGCATCCAAGAAATACACCTATGCAACAAAGATAAATACTACCTCAGAGTAAAGGTCTGGAAAAATGTTTTTCAAGCAAAGGGATCCAGAAAACAGGCTGGAGTAGCTATCTTAATATTTAATAAAATAGATTTTCAACAAAAATTAATCAAAAAAGATAAGAGGGCACTACATTCTCATCAAAGGAAAAATTCACCAAGAGGACATCACAATTCTGAATATCTATGCCCCAAATACAAGAGCACCTATGTTCACAAATGAGACATTATTAAAGCTTAAATCACACATTGATCCCAACACATTAATTGTGGGAGATTTCAATAACCCACACTCAACAAGGGACAGATCAAATAGACAGAAACCAAATAGGAAATAAAGACACCTACAGAGTCCCTAAATCAAATGGACACATTACATCTCTACAGATCTTTTCACCCAAACTCAAAAGAGTATACCTTCTTTTCAGCACCTCATGGAACCTTCTCCAAAACAGACCATATAGGTGGTCACAAAGCAAGCCTCAACAGATACAAGATGATTTAAATTATCCCTTGTACTCTATCTGACCACAATGGACTAAAGCTGGACATCAACAATATTGGAAATAACAAAAAGCCTACACATACATGGAAACTGAACAATTTTCTACTCAATGACAGCTGGGTTAAGGAAGAAATAAAAAAAGAAATTAAAGAACTCCTAGAATTCAATGAAAATGAAGGTACGACATTCCCACATTTATGGGACACACTGAAGCAGTGCTCAGAGGAAAATTCATAGCACTAAGTGCCTTCAAGAAGAAATTTGTGACATCTCATACAAACAACTTAATGGCCCAACTTAAAGACATAGAAAAAAAAAAAGGAAGCAAACACACCGAAGAGGAGCAGATGGCTAGAAATAATCAAACTTAGGGCTGAAATAAATCAATTAGAAACAAATAAAACTATTCAAAGAATCAATGAAACCAACAGCTGGTTCTTTGAAAATTTCAACAAGATAGAAAGCCCCTAGCCAAACTAACAAAGAGGCAGAGAGAAACCATCCAAATCAGCAAAATCAGAAATGAAGTGGGGGACATAACTACAGACACTGAGGAAATCCAAACAATCATTAGGTCGTACTACAAAAGCCTATATGCCACAAAATTTGAAAATCTAAATAAAATGGACAATTTTCTTGATAGATTCCATCTACCAAAATTAAGTCAAGATCGGGTAGAAAGAGTTAATAGCCTTATATCCCCCACAGAAATTGAAGCAGTCATCAACAGTTTCCCCTAGAAAAAAAGCCCTGGGCTAGATGGTTTCAGGGCAGAATTCTACCAGACCTTCAAAGAAGTGCTAACTCCAATTTTCTCTAAACTATTCCACAGAGTAGAAACAGAAAGAACATAATAAAACTCATTGTGTGAAGGCACAGTCACCTTGATACCTAAACCACACAAAGACCAAACAAAAAAAGAGAGCTTCAGAACTATTTCTCTTATGAATATTGATGAAAAATACTCAATAAAATACTTGCAAACCAAATCCAAGAACACATAAAAGAACACATCATCCAACATGACCAAGTAGGCTCAATCCCAGGCATGCAACGGTGGTTCCATATATGGAAATCCATCAATGTAATCCACCACATAAAAAAAAACTGGAGAAAAACCACATGATCATCTTACATGCTCAAAAAGCATTTCACAAAATCCCATGCACATTTATGTTTAAAGTCCTGGAGAGATCAGGGATACAAGGCATATACCTAAACATAGTAAAGGCAATATGCAGCAAGCCTTTAGCCAGAATCAAATTCAATGGAGAGAAACTCAAACCAATCCCACGGAAATCAAGGACAAGGTAAGGCTGCCCACTCTCTCCATAGCTCTTGAATTTAATATTTGAAGTCCTAGCTAAAGCAATAAGAAAACTAAAGGAGATCAAGGGAATACATATTGGAACAGAAGAGGTCAAGTTTCACTATTCGCAGATGATGTGATAATATACATGAGTCACCCCAAAAGCTGATAAATACCTTCAGCAAAGTGGCTGGATACAAAATTAACTCAAAAAATAAAAATCAGAAGCCATCCTGTATACCAAAGACAAAAGGGCAGAGAAAGAAATCAGGGAAACAACACCCTTCAAAATAACCACTAATACCATAAAGTACTTTGGTGTGACTCTAACCAAACAAGTGAAAGACCCATTTGAGAAAAACTTCAAGTCTGTGAAGAAAGAAATTGAAGAAGATATCAGAAGATGGAAAGATCTCCCGTGCTCATGGATCGATCGGTAGGATTAACATAGTGAAAATGGCTATTCTGCCAAAAGCAATCTACAGATTCAATGCAATTCCCATCAAAATACCAACACAGTTCTTTATAAACCTTGAGAGAAAAATTCTCAACTTCATATGGCGAAACAAAAACCTAGAATTTCTAAAATGATCCTGTACAACAACAGATCGTCTGGAGGCATCTCCATCACTGACCTCAAGCTGTACTACAGAGCAATCATAATAAAAACCACAGGGTATTTACATAGAAACAGAGTAGTGGATCAAAGGATCGGAGTAGAAGACCCAGAAATAAACCCACACACCTATGGATACTTGATTTTTGACAAAGAAGCCAAAACCATTCAATGGAAAACAGACAGCATCTTCAACAAATGGCACTCATCCAACTGGATGTCTACATGCAGAAAAATGAAAATAGATCCATATTATCATCCTGCAAAAACTAAAGTCCAAATGGATCAAAGACCTCAACATAAAACCAGACACACTAAATCAGTTAGAAGAAAAAGTGGGGAAGAGCCTAGAATTCACTGGCACAGGTGACCACTTCCTGAACAGAACACCAAGAGCACAGGCTCTAAGATCAACAATCAATAAATGGGACCTCATGAAACTGAAAAGCTTCTGTAAAGCAGAAGATACTGTTGTCAGAACAAAATGACAGCCTATAGACTGAGAAATGTTCCTCACCAACCCTATATCTGACAGAGGGCTGATATCCAGAATATATAAAGAACTGAAGAAGTTAAAAAGCAATAAATCAAGCCATCCAATTAAACAATGGGGTACAGAGCTAAACAGAGAATCCTCAGTAGAGGAATACAGAATGGCAGAGAAACACACAAAGATATGGTCAATGTCCTTAGCTATCAGAGAGATGAAAATCATAATGACCCGAGATTTCACCTGACACCTATCTGAATGGCTAAGACCAAAAACTCAAGTGACAAAACATTCTGGGGAGGTTGTGGAGAAAGGGGAACTCTCCTCCATTGCTGGTGGGAATGCAAACTTGTACAACCACTTTGGAAATCAATCTGGCACTTTCTCAGACAATTTGGAATAGTTCTCCCTTAAGATTCAGGTATACCACTCCGGGGCATATATCCAAAAGTTCCTCAAATACACAACAATGACATTTGTTCAAGCATGTTCATAGCAGCTTTACTCAGAATAGCCAGAACCTGGAAACAACCCAGATGTCCCTCAATCAAGGAATGGATACAGAAATTGTGGTACTTTTACACAATGGAATACTACTCAGCAATTAAAAAGGAGGAAATCATGAAATTTGCAGGGAAATGGTGGGACCTAGCAATGATCATCCGAGTAAGGTATCCCAAAAGCCGAAAGACACACATGGTATATACTCACTTATATAGACCTATAAGATAGGATAAACATACTGAAATCTATACACCTAAAGAAGATAAACAAGAAAGAGGACCTGGGGTAAGATGATCAATCCTCACTTAGAAAGACAAATGGGATGGACATTGGATGTAGGAGAAAACAAGTAGCCTACCACAGAGGGCCTCTGAAAGACTCTACCTAGCACTGTATCAAAGCAGATATTAAGACTCATAACCAAACCTTTGGCAGAGTGCGGGGAATCATATGAAAGAAGAGTGAGTTCGTAAGACCTGGAGAGGACAAGATCTCCATAAGGACCAAAGAAATCTGGGCACAGGGGTCTTTATGAGACTGTTTTTCCAACCAAGGACCATGTACGGATATAACATAGGACCTCTGCTCGGATGCAGCCCATGGTAGCTCAGTATCCAAGGGGGTAGCCTATTAAGGGGAACTGGGACTATCTCTGACATGAACTCAATGGCTGGCTCTGTGACCTCCCTCCTCCCCCAGGGAGGAGCATCCCTCCTATGCCACAGAGGACTTTGCAGCCAGTCCTAAAGATACCTGATAAACCAGGGTCAGATGGAAGGTGAGGAGGTCCTCCCCTATCAGTGGACTTGGAAAGGGGCAGGGAGGAGATGAGGGAGATTGGGATTGGGAGGGGATGAGAGAGTGGGATACAGCTGGGATATAAAGTTAATAAACTGTAACTAATATTTTAAAAATTAAAAAAAGAAAAAAATGTATGGTAGAGTCTTCTGATACTTCAATATGTCACTGTATTTATATGCAAGGTATTTAAGAAGTGGAAGACAAGGTCATGTGAATTAATCTTAATTACACATAATAAGTACCATTTTAGCAGAATAGTATATAAAGACAAATGAAGCACCCTTTTATACCACCAGAAGATAGCCATTTAGAAGCCAAGGAATGGGATCTAAAGGAAGCAGACTCATCAACAGCTTGACCTCATGTTTCCACTCTCCCTGGCTGTATATAATAAATTTTTGTTGTTGAAGCCAATGTGCTGTTATGAGCTTTGTAAGCATTAAAATAATATACCTATTGGAACTAGAAATCACCCTAATGTGCAGTGTGATCTGACTCCATAGATATTCCCTCGAGGGTTAACTGTACCAACAGATGTATTCTATAGAATAATATCAAGTTTCAAGAAGGAAGAGATAAAGTAACAGATCTTTGGATATCTTTACATGGACTTGATTTTGCAAGTACTCTTTCCACTTGAAAACCAGTTATAAAACTAATAAGAAATGTCCTTGGAAGGAAAAAGGAAAAAATTTAAAGATAGGACAGAAACAACTCTTCCAAAATGAGAAGACCAGTAAAATCATTTATAAAGATTTCAGAAAGATGAACAATATTGATGCCTGTGGGCATAAAAAGGGAAAGTAAAGAAACTTCCTGACAAATAATCAGCAAGGACCTGTCCAGAATGTTTTCTTCACAATTCCTCAAACCTGTGTCCTGCCAATAATGTTACTTCAGAATACATTCTTCCTCTTTTAGCCCGTGCAATAGTTCACTGAGCTGCTACTTTCTTTAATTCTTTGGAGGTCTGGATGGAAAAATGGCAAAAATATTTGGTTTTTGAAGCAATGCTTTGGATACAGTAACTTGCTCATCAGAAAGTTAAACTATACTGATACTGCAGGTCATCAGGATTATCCAGGAATCCCTTGAAAGTATCCAAGCTCTATTTTCAATGCTGATTTTATGAAAAACTCTACTATATTTGACAGGTTTTTCCATTACATCATAAAAATATTTAAGTTTACTAGTGTTTCAAGAATTTCTTTATAAACCACAAACCACAAAAAACAAAGCTAGACAAGTTACAGTATACATCTTACCAAAAATGTTTATAAACTTCACTCCTATATGAACATCTTTTTGTAAGTTCAAATTACCTAACTTTATCTCATAAAATGAGAAATAGTTTCTACCTACTCACTTCACAGGATGTTGTAAAAATTAATGAAGTAATATATATAAAGCTGCAGAAGCCTTTAAATAGTACCATAAAATGAGTGTTTTATCTCAGTAGGTGGGTCCCGTTTTTTTCTGACTGATTTCTGAGATAGAAATAGAAGAGAGAATGGATATATATGTGGATAGGCTGGCAGATAAGGTGAAGTTAGTGGTAAGGAGATAAAATATAAAATAATTAAAGCAAATATAATAAAACAAAATAAATGAATAAATGCTAATTTTAGAGGAATTATTATTCTGAATTTCTGAGCATATATGCTTTTTAAGTATTACAAACTTTCAACATTTGAAGCTACCTTGTTCTCCCTTGGCATTAGTAGTCTAACTTAAGAGAATACAGGTTCATCTTTATAAGTCAGATACTTCATTATTTTGCTCTGCCACTTGATGAAGGTATTTCTTATAATGAAAACTTTCACCAAAACCTCCAATTTTCAATACTAATTATCAAAAGGACTCAGTCCTAATACAATGTACGTTTTTCTACTTAGTGATGTTTTATATTTTGGTCTTATAGAATTACTTCTGAGTTTGTAAATATGAAAATGTATAATAAAATATATAGCTAAGCTGGTTTCAAGTGTGCATTTATTGAAGCATAAAGTATCAACAAAAGCATAGGTGGCAAGTTATATGAGAACTCCAAAAATGGAACAGAGCCTCTATGCATGGTTAGATGTACTGTGAGATCACCTGAGCTAAACATCTACTATCCCAATGCAGATCCAGGAGATGTTTCAACTATCATAAAAATACCACAGAAATTAAAAAAAAACTTTTTGTGAGATCCAGGTCTTAACAAATCTCCTCAGGGTAAGGATCTTCATCTTTCCAGAAAGCCTCATGGCAACAGCATGGGGCAATTGTCTATGTACAATGAAGTCAAGTAAATGTGATATTTTACAACAATCTCATTCCTCAAATTGGTTGGAGATTAAAGTTAATGTCCCTAACTTGGTTAATAAGACTAAATCTAACATGTTAACTAAGATACCTGAAAAAGACATACAAAAAAGACAAATAATTTTAAAATGGAAAAGAGAGATGAGTCCTTAAATGTGGAATCTTTCAGGAGATCCATAAGAATGCACTATCAGATGTATGTGACAGAAATGCCCCAGAGCGGAGGCAATATCTTTAAAGACTGCCAAAGTGTGCCATCCAGGGTGAGATCAGCTGTGTACCCTGGCTGCCCTTCATAAGAAACCTGCCCTCTCATTATGATCTCATAAGCACACTTTTCTGAGTCCAGGTACGGGAGAAAATATTACAACAGGAAGAAAAAGTGTTGGGCTCTTAGGGTTGAAGATATATTAAACTGAAATAATCCAGATTGATTCAATGATGAATATAATCTTAAATTTAAGTTCTAAATTTACAGGAATATGTATGTACTCATTTAAATTTGTACTTTATATAAACATTGTTCTTATGGGAACATTTGGTATCTCAGTACTGTGAGACTGTCAAATGCGTCCCTTGTATGGCTGTAATTTTACTCAAAGAGAATTTTTGGTTCTCTTTGAAGAGAACCAAAAGGGAAGGTTTGAATATGAAGCACTAAAACTGAAACAGGTCTTTATTTTGTGCCCAAGTTTCCATTGCATAAATTCTCTACACTGTATGAGATCTCTAGTACATATCATACTTTGGATGCAGATTAGGAAACTGCTCAAGAGTAATGAAAACACTAAGAAAATTTCATTGATGAAATAAAAAAGAATCATTAAAATTGTTACTGATTTCAAAATTAATTTTAATTATTGACATTATTTATGTGCTGTAGTTCATGTGCAATTATTTTTAAATAAACCTAAAAATAACACTGAGTTTATTTTGTGTGAGCTATCTACCTCTAGGCATGAGGCCAGGCCTCGTGTCGCTTGTATACCCAGTGAAATTCCATTGCAGAAAGCTAACTTTTCATTTGTGAGTCACATCTTGCTCAGCCACCTTCAGAGAAACTTCTTCCCAAAGTTTATTGGAATAAATACAGAGACCAAGAGCTAGACAGCATGCAGTGATTGAAGGACCTTGGAACACTGCATTCTAAATAGAATGTTTCCTTCAAATTTTTTTTTTTTTTTTTTTTTTTGGCTAAGGAAACCCTATGAAAGAGAAGGTGAATAGATTCACTCTTTTAAAACCAAACTGCGGAGAGGATCCAAGATGGCTGCCCCAGGAGGACACTGTGTCTGAGGAGCAGGACAGTAGTGTAGGCACAGCAACCAGGAGACTGAGATCTCGGAGCTAAAACACCAGTGTTTGCAACTCCCAGGTGAGCGGAATTCCTACAGTGGGGAAATCAAGTGGAAAAGCCCAAGGGACACCCAATTATTCCCAGGAAAATCTCGGGTGGGTGACAGGCTACACACAGCCACACTGGGTGCATAAGCTGCCATTTCGGTCTGGGCCACACAGTACCCAGGACAGACTGAGTTTCTCCCAGATACCACGGGCTACACCAGTCAGACACATCCCCTAGGCACACCCAGCCACTACCCTGGATTGGGACTCATAGTATCAGGTCCAGACTGAGGTGCCCCCAAATACCATCTCAGACCATGGCACACAGCCCCTGAACCAGAAGGAGGCGCCAAGACTCCAGTCCAGAAGAGAGCCCTTAGCAGCAAGCCTAGGTCACAGCAAGGAGCCTCCTAACCAGAGCAGCGCCACCAGCAGACATCTCAAATGGGGACAATCAGCCTTTGGCACAGAGTGAGGAGCCAAACCTCCAGATCAGAGGGGAGACCAGACTGTGGTGCTCACAGTTTCTAGCACAGAGCACGAAGCTGGGCACACAGACCCCACAACAGAGTTCAACTGAGGCAACACACACACACTATCAAACCACTAAAACTCTGAGATCTTCTTGAAGAATACGCCTGACACAAGAGATTGACAGTTCCAGTCTGAAGTACAGCCTTAAAGCACAAACGGCTCCTTGATTATATATAAACAAATGCCCAGAAATCTGCGAAAGAACTCAACCAACAAAAATCAGGACACCATGGCCCCACCAGAAACACCCAAAACCAATAGATATTTTAATTCAACGGAGACATAGAAAAATTACATTAAAGCTATGATTGTGCAGATATTAGGGGAACAAAAAGTGGAAATGAACAAGGCCCTCAAAGATATTAAGAAGTATTTAACTGCCCAAATACAGGAACAATTAAAGATAGACAGAGAGGAAACAACCAAAATAGGAGACACAGTAAATCAGATGAAGGAAACGATACAAAGCATGAAAAAAGAATTAGAATCTTTAAAGAAGACACAAATGGAGAAGAACCTGGAACTGGAGAACTTAGAGAAAAGATCAGGAACCACAAAGGTAAGCATCACCAACAGAATACAAGAGATGGAAGGGAGAATCTGAGGAGCTGAATATACGCTGGCTGAAATGAATTCCTAAATCAAGGAAAAAATAAAATCAGAAAAGTCCCAAAAACAAAACATCCAAGAAATCAATGATGCCATCAAAAGACGAAACCTAAGAATAATTGGAATAGATGAAAAAGAAGACTCCAGGCTCCAAGGAACAGAAAATATTTTTAAGAAAATCATAGATGAAAAATTTCCCAACTACCCATTATCTCTATATCTCTTCAACATAGTACTTGAAGTCCTAGCTAGAGCAATAAGACAACTAAAGGAGATCGAGGGGATACAAATTGAAAAGGATGAAGTCAAAGTATCACTATTTGCAGACGATATGATAATATACATGAGTGTCCTCAAAAATTCAACCAGAGAACTCCTTCAACTGATAAACACCTTCAGTAAAGTGGCTGGATACAAAATCAACTCAAAAAAATGAGAAGCCCTCCTGTACACCAAAGACAGAAGGGCTGAAAAGGAAATTAGGGAAACAACACCCTTCACAATAGCCACTAATAACATAAAGTACCTTGGGGTGACTCTAACCAAGCAAGTGAAAGATCTATATGAAAAAAAAAGAAACTTCAAATCTCTGAAGAGAGAAATTGAAGAAGATATTAGGAGGTGGAAAGACCCCCCCGTGCTCATGGATTGGTAGGATTAATATAGTGAAAATGACCATATTGCCAAAAGCAATCTACAGATTCAATGCAATCCCCATCAAAATACCTTCACAATTCTTCACAGATCTTGAAAGAAAAATACTTCACTTCATATGGAGAAACCAAAAAACCAGAATCTCCAAAACAATCCTCTACAACAGCAGATAATCAATCTCCATCCCTGACCTCAAGCTGTACTACAGAGCAATAGTAAAAAAAACTGCATGGTATTGGCATAGAAACAGAAGAGTGGATCAATGGAACCGAATAGAAGACCCAGAAATGAACCCACACACCTATGGAAACTTGATTTTTGACAAAGAAGTCAAAACCATTCAATGGAAAAAAGACAGCATCTTCAACAAATGGTGCTGGTCCAACTGGATATCTGTATGCAGAAAAATGAAAATAGATCCATATTTATCACCGTGCACAAAGCTAAAGTCCAAGTGGATCAAAGACCTCAACATAAAACCAGACACACTAAACCATCTGGAAGAAAAAGTGGGAAAGACCCTAGAACTCATTGGCACAGGAGACTTCTTCCTGAATAGAACACCAGCAGCACAGGCTCTAAGATCAACAATCAATAAGTGGGGCCTCATGAAGCTGAAAAGCTTCTGTAAAGCAAAGAACACTGTCATCCAA
>CM053765.1:66967665-66989324 GCA_028658305.1 Pachyuromys duprasi | reverse complement strand
CACGCTGAAATCTATACACCTAGGGAAGATATACAAGAAGGAGGACCCAGGTTGGTAAGATCAATGCTCATTTAGATGAACCAATGGGATGGACATCAATGGAGGAGAAAACAAGCAACAGGACAGGAGCATACCAAAGAGGGCCTCTGAAAGAATCAATATAGCAATGTATCAAAGCAAATATTAAGACTCACAACCAAGCCTTCAGCAGAAGGCGGGAAATAATAATAAAAATAGGGGAAGTCAATAAGACTTGTGGAGAACAAGAGCTCCACAAAGACCAAACTGAGCAGGACACAGGGGTCTTCTATGGGACAGTTTCTCCAACCAAGGACCATGTAGGGATATGTCCTAGACCCCCCGCTCAGAAGTGGCCCATAGTAGCTCAGTATCCAACTGAAGACCCTAGTAAGGGGAACAGGGACTGTTTCAGACATGAACTCGATGGCTGGCTCTTTGACTTTCCCCCATACACTCCAGGGAGTAACAGCCTGGCTAGATCCCAGGGGAGGACATTGTAGCCAGCCCTGAGGAAACAAGATGAACTGGGGTCAGATGGAAGGGGAGGAAATCCTCCCCTCTAGGTGGACTTGGAGTGGGTGGGGATGAGATGAGGGAGGGATGGGGAGAGTGGGAGGGAAAGAGGGAGGGGGCAAAGCTGGGGTTGCAAAGTACCTAACCTCTGATTGATATAAAAATAAAAATAAAACCAAACTGCTCAAATTTAATTTAATTCATGAAAAAATAGTAAATTGAAATGGCGTGATCATGCTTTTTATATGTATATACCACAGTAGAAGACATTCAGATGTTTCATGCTGTAATATTATTAGCAGATCCTTAAGATCTTCTTTGCTAACAATATGCAAAAAAATTTACTGTTCTATATTTATAATTTTAGAAATAATTGTGGTATTGTTTGGGGACATAAAGTTGCCAATCATTTTAAATTCTATTATTATTTTTATTTCACACATTTTTAGAAAATAAACAGAAAATTATTTGTTCTTTAGGTTTATAACTAAATAATGAAGATTATAGTAAAAGATTACAGTGTTATAAATATAAAGGAAATTAATGTTTTTGGAAATCTCAAACCACACAGAAATATAGAAGAGGAAAAATATTTGTGAAAGAAAAATGGTTTATTTCTTTTTTCTTTTATTTAATTCAGAACAGATACATGCGATTTTTGTTTTAAAATTTAAAATTTATGTTTTATATTAATATCCACATAATTTGTGCTTTCATCTTTATATCTTTTGTTATGTTTCTGAAACTGTTAAGGTTTTTAGTGACCAATGAAATAAATCTACTTGTATGTGCAATACTCAGAAGTGTTCATAAGCCAATTACTAAGATAAATTCACAGAATCTACATTGCACTGCTTATAGATAAATCTATTCCAATAGACTTCTAGAAGTTTCAAAGGCCTGTACAGGTAGAACAGCAGAAGGAAAATGACTCCATTGAACCTTGTAAGCAAATACCCTTGTAAGACATAGACCTTGGTTATGATATATGTGAAAGCATCAAGATATAAGAACATTCTTAAGGGTCTATTACCTGAATGTTAGTCACAGAACTAGGACAGTTTTGTATATAGCTTATATATGTCAGGGAGAGTGTTGGAAAGGTCAAAGGGACTACAATAGAAATAGGTGAGGATTCTGTGTTCCTTGTATGAGTGGAAGGACTGGATGCTCTGTGGTAGAAATAAAGGCAGCATTTTATTATAGAGAATAATAAGGGATTTATTTTGCTGATCCAATCCACTTCCACTGCTCTCAAAGTCTTTTTTTTTAAATTTATTTATTTTTATATCAATCACAGGTTAGGTACTTTGCATCCCAGGCGTAGCCCCCTCCCTCATTCTCTCCCACCTTCCCCATCCCTCCCTCATCTCCCTGCCCACTCCAAGTCCACCAACGGGGGAGGACCTCCTCCCCTTCCATCTGACCCCAGATCATCATGTCTCCTCAGGGCTGGTTGCAATGTCCTCCCCTGGGATCTAGCCAGGCTGTTACTCCCTGGCATGTATGGGGGAGGGTCGAAGAGTCAGCCATCAAGTTCATGACTGAAACAGTCCCTGTTTCCTTAGGGTCTTCAGTTCGACACTGAGCCATCATGGGCCACATCTGAGCAGGGGTTCTAGGCCATATCCATATATGGTCCTTGGTTGGAGAAACTGTCTGCTATAAGATCCCTGTGCCCTGCTCAGTTTGGTCTTTGTGGAGCTCTTGTTCTCCACAAGTCTTACTAATTTCCCCTATTTTTATTATTACTTCCCGCCCTCTGCCGAAGGCTTGGTTGTGAGTCTTAATATCTGCTTTGATACATTGCTATATTGATTCTTTCAGAGAGCCTCTTTGGTATGCTCCTGTCCTGTTGCTTGTTTTCTCCTCCATTCAATGCCCATCCTATTTGTTCATCTAAACGAGCATTGATCATACCAACCTGGGTCCTCCTTCTTGTATATCTTCCCTAGGTGTTAAAAAATGAGATCTTTATATATGTAGAACAGTTTAGCACTTTGATCAGATGGAAAAAGTTATTAATGGCTTTTTCAATTCTGCTTGCACTAATATTATTTACCACAGAAGAGTTGGCTGTGTTACATCTTTCTAAGTTTAGAGTGGGGAAATAAAACCAAAATTAAAAGTTAAACATATAAGAAAAATGATTAAACATAGACTTTCAGCATTAAACAGAGGGATTTTATGACAGTTAAAATCACATGGTGTCTATACTTTGTCATTGTGTAGTTAGACAGAACATAGAATCTCAGAGAAATCTACTAGTGTGTGGTGATCATGTAAGTTTTCATCCATGCATGTAATTGACAATCGAATTAGTGATTGAGTGACAGCAATTTCCTGAGGATGTTCTCAGGATTCCAGATATAGATTAGCTGAGTACCCTGTTCCAGGATTTGCAAAGCTGGATTCAGGTAAAAAAAAAAAAAAAAAAACAGGACTCTAATTCAATCTGAAGCTCAGCTTTTTCTTTCATACTTGTTCGAACTTTCATGGAAACATGTCACTGGTGTTTGTAGGAATGAGATATTTGTACATCAGCTGTCTGCCTTGTTATTAGCAACCAAAGGTCACCTCAGTCTTTGACTGTATTATTAACTGAGAACATTGCATTATAATAATTCAAAAACAAATGGCTCTCATATGCAAAAGAGACATCTGAGAATTACAAAATTAAAAACCAGTACTCTTAGAGACAACAGTTAATATAGAAACAACTGCTCTTCTCTATCTTCAGCAATTCTAACAACCTCCCAAAAGACACGTTCTAATATCATTTCTTTGGAAGGTAGAGCTGAAACATCTAAGTATTTGTGGGAGGAGTTAGGTGGGCAATAACATTCCATTGAAAAGTATTCTTTCAAAGGAATACGACGTTTTATTGTAGCTCAAAGCTTCATGAGAGAAAACTGTAGAAGTAAACTTACATGAGTAAGTTGGGGTCCATCTCATCCTCCCAATGGCCCAGATCCGTTTTTATTTTCTATATTTCACATAAAAGAGAAAATTGAATTAAAATAATATTTTGACACATGGGAAACTCACATTTTTATATTCATTTATTGTCACAAGAAGAGTTTGACTGTATCTAGCGCTCTGTGTGTGTCTGTGTTTGTTTGTGTGTGTGTGTCTTTGTGTTTGTGTATCTTTGTGTGGTGTTTGTATTATATATGATAATGTGTGTGTTCATGTGTATATAAGCTGTATGCATGTATGTACGTGTATGTGTGTTGGTCAGAGGTCAAAAATGGATGCCTTCCTTGCTGCTATTCAGTTAGCGACTATCACTGAACTTGAAGGTTAATAGTTGGCTTGAATGGCTGGTCAGCCTTTTCCAAAGATCTCCCTGTCTCTGGATTGCCTCTTATTCTTCTCTCCAGCACTACTAGCATTGCAGACCATTTCTGGGTTTTTAATTTTTGGCCTGGAAAACTGAACTACTCTCTTAATGTTCTTATGAGAAGTAATGACTCACCCATCTCTCAAGCCACCAATCTAATATATTATCCATGACTTCACTCTCGTAATCTTCCCTAGAGTTTTTATAGTTGCATGACATCTGAGAATTGTTTTGTGCTCTTTTACAGTGAAAGCTGGCCTATACCTCTCTTTGTCAATAGTGTTAGAACAGGGAGTTCAGTTTTAGTCCTGAAAACACAACATTCCAATAGAAATGATAATTAGTTATTAACTTTTCACATCAAATTGATACCTGATTGGGATGCATAGCATGCATATTTACAAGTCAGAAGAAGCTTAGGCATCCTTTAACAATAATGTTTACAGTTCTTTGCTTATTTGTGCCCATCACACAGCACCTCTCTACCTTAACACATTTTATGAGTTCTGGACCCATTCTACTGATTCTAAGTTCTGTACCACACCTAGCATTGTGGATCTAGGCTAGTCATCATTACTAAGAGTCTGACCCTCTACAACTGTTGAGGGTTTAACACTCCATGGGGTCAAGTACATTCAGTAACAAGCAAGAAATGAAAAAGGTTTTCTGAGTGGGACTAGAATTCTGTCCTGTCATAGAAGATAACCTGCTAGACATGACACCTACACACCTTTATGTCAGCAGAAGGCCACCATACAAAGAACTCCTTTTTCCCTTGCTATCTTCATGAAGAGTGATGCAAAAAACTTAATAATTACATTCACTGTGTCTCAGAATGTGTTTTCTAATAACTATTGGCTAAGACATTCAGTCACATGAAGCCCAAACTCTTTGAGGCCGCATTTTATTCCTGTGCTAAGATAAACTGATTGATGTTTTACTATAAAAAGATTTTTTTATGTATTTCAATACGGTTATTTGTATTCAAGTAAAGCATGAAATAGTCACAGGTTGACTTAACTTACCTTCCAAAATTCTTTTTAGGGTAGCAGTTCTGTGTATATCAGATGACAGTAGCATGACAGGCAGACACTCAGCCTGGATTTTCTCCTTGACTGAGGAAGAAATATAAGCTTACATGCCCATGTTGGTTTAGCAAAAATATTGTTTTTTATTGAAATTAATCATGTCACATACACTATTATTTGTCTGTTGGATAAAGTGTATAATTTCAATGGGTCATATGATGAAGTGTTTTTCCAAAGATCATAATTTCTGACAACACAGTTATGAAGCTAAATGTAGATAGTAGTATGAACAGGGTACTATAAATCTGGTCAAGAACTTATGACTGGGGAAATTGATAAGATAATACTATTCTTGAAATAACAAGGAATTGAGAAAATGTGTCTGCAGTATATGCTGTTTGTTCAAGACATTCACTTTCCACATACGAGATTCGTTTATTTTTAATAGTCACTAGGTAGTGATTTTGGGGGCAAAAGGCACAGTATCTAGTTATTAGTGTAATTTTATGATCTATTAAATTTGCACTTCACAATGGAATGCAGAATTATCTAGGGAAATTAGCAATATGGGCTGTGAAAAAAAAATCTGGTTTTGTAAGGTTGACTGAATATACAATCCAAAGGCAGATAACATGGTGTTCATTAAACGCCATTTGGATAACACTCATAGTTATTAAAATCTTCCTACATTTTCCCTTAAATTCTTCCCTTCATGACATTTGAGCATTTCCTTTTGATCAGTGAGAACACTGTAGCATAGCTATAGAAAACGTTTGTCTCATTAAAATTTAGCCTACTGCAAGTTCGGAGGATTCTAAGTGTATGTATAATTTTATTTCCGCTGGATGATTGTTGTAATGTGTATGAACCATTCTCTCTAATGGAAAGTGCAATAATAAGGTACTTTAAATAGGCATTAATCCTCAAAATACATGTGAAAGTTAGGTAAGCAACATGAAGCATGGAGCCATAGCAGGCATTATCCATATTCATCCACCTTCACGGTTGCAAAGCCAGAAACTGCACATCATCAACAAAGGACATTTTCAGGAGGAATAGCAGGTACATTTAACGTGTTTATTTTGAATTATTTTTGGAATATTAAGCCACATAGAGGAAAATCCAAAATGTATTTTCAAAAGGGAAACAATTATTTTTAAATAGAGGAACACAAAGCCATATAAAACAATCATTATGTAAGAAAGAAATCAGGATAACCTGAGGCTTCTAAACCAAATAAAGGCTTTGAGACACTGATATGACACACTTATTTACTACCTTCAAGTTTTGTTTTGTTTTGTTTTGTTTTTTGAAAAATGCCTTTTTCCTTCAAGAACTGATATGTTAACTTCTTTTTGCTGAATGAGCCAATTGAGACATCTCAGAAACTCATTTGAGGGATATATAAAAGACATAAAAGCAAAAATATAAACAACAATAAAATGATCTTATTTAGTTGTTACTGTGACAAAAAATGAAATCCTGTGCTTGCACAGATCACAGAAAAGTAGGATATTAAATCACTGAATTGTCTAAGAAAATATCCAGTTAGTGACTAGCTGGGTGTTTGTCTTTCTCATATCCTGTAGCACTTGCACATGTTAATTTAAAATTTCACTTATGTACTAGATACAATATTTGTCAAGTATGTCAAAGAAAATTTAAATATTGAAATTCATTTTTGCAATAAAAACTTTGAATTTGTTAATGACATTTAAAATGAATTAAAGTATACAATGCATATCATCATACTAAATTCTCGTGAAAATGTAAGTTTATCAATTAAAAATGAATTCTATATACTTCTGACATTTCATGAAAATAAGTATATCAGTTAAAATAAATTCTATATATTTCTGATATCTTATGTATATTGACAAATATACTTTGTTCATTTGAGGTCAACATATTTACTGTTCTTTAATTTTCATTATTGAAAGAAATAGAAGAACTGAGAAAAATCCTCATCAAATATATCTAATATGATTGTTTTCAACAGTATAGGATAGAATCCCAATGCAAGATCACATGATAAAATTTAAAAATGACTTGTGTAAAGTCAATTATATACTCCAGATGTATAATTTGGGGAGTGTTTATGTCATTATGCCATTGTGGTTTTGTTTTGCTTTGTTTTGTTGTGTTGTGTGTGTGTGTGTGTGTGTGTGTGTGAGAGAGAGAGAGAGAGAGAGAGAGAGAGAGAGAGAGAGAGAGAGAGAGAGAGAGTGTGTTTTCACTTGAATTACTAGTGAAGGCTGTGAGTCTCAGCATCTGCTTGGAATCCCTACTGGCTGGAATCTTTTAGAGGACCTCTGTGGTAGACTCCAATTTTGTTTCCTCTCTTCTACTGCTTCCTGTGTCTATCCTGTTTTTTCTTCTGAAGGAAAATTAAGCATCTTCCCTAGGGTACACCTTGTTGTATAGCTTCTTTAGGTCTGTAGATTTTGTTATGTTTGTCCTCTATAATATGGCTAATATACACTTATAAGTGAGTATATACCATGCCTGTCTTTCTGCTTCTGGTATACTTCACTCAGGAAATTTTTAGACAGAGCACAGGGAGCCTTATGGAAGAAGTGGGATATAAAAGGACCTGGAAAGAACAGGAGCCACACAAGGAGACCAACAAAACCAAAAATAGCAGGGCCCAGAGGAGACTGAAGAGACTGATGCATCAACCAAAGACCATACATAGAGAGGAGTTAGACCCCCTGCTCATATGGAGCCCATAGACAGCTCAGTCTCCATGAGGATTCCCATGTAAGAAGAGAAGAGACAGTCTCTGACATGAACTCTGTTGTCTGCTCCTTGTTCACTTCTCCCTGGTGGGGCAATCTAGCCATCCCATAGAGGAAGAGGATCCAGGCAGTCCTGATGAGAATTGATAGGCTAGGGTCAGACAGTAGGGGAGGAGGACTTCCTCTATCAGTGGACTAGAGTAGAAGAGTAGGGGAGGAAGAGGGATGGAGGTTAAGACCGGGAGGAGATGAAGGAGGAGGCTACGATTGGAATACAAAATGAATAAATTGTAAATAATAATAACATAAAACAACTAATGAAGTCATTAAAATTATTTTGTTTGGTTCTTATTCACTTTTGAGATTATAAAGTACATTGTGTCATAGAAAAAATGGCTCTTAAATATATGAACTGAGTAAAAATGGGTACACTGATTATTGGATGAATTTCAAAATATGATTGGTCATGGAAAACAAATCACCAAGCTAGAAGTGCATCACTGACTTCTCATTTGAAGTATTTCTAGAGACTGCATCAAGTAGAGAGAGTGATAAGTGGCTACACGAAGCTGTGCCTGCCTTTTTTTTAAGATCATAAGATGAAAAGTAGAGCCATGGATATGTCTTAGACTTATGTAAGAAAGGAACTCTTTTGAAGCTATGTTGAGTTCTTCTGATTTTATGTTTACAAAATTGGTTGGTGAGTCACATGGCAGTGAGTTAACCAGTGTCTTCCTAAGGATTGATCACATCTGAATCCAAAGGCTGAAAGGATGAAAAGGCAGGATGTAGTAAGAATCAGTGTTAACAGAAGAATCAGCTGGTAATGAGTTAGTTTTTGACAGTAAGTTTATAAAAGTAGAAATGCCTTTTAGAATTACAGCGAGTGGACATAAAATAGGAAATAATAAAACTTAATAAAACATTTTCAGAAAACTATCAAGGAAAAATTTTTCAGAGATCTGATTAGCTATAATGAATAAGGAAGGAAAAAATAATACAACTTCCTTAAAATTCCTGTGAAAATGATGAGGAATCATGTGGCAAATCTTGGAAAATTTCAAATACCAAACTGCCAAGGTCATATCATATATTACTTCTTTTAAATAAAATTTAGGACCTTGGCTTTTCCTTAGTTTTCATTATGTCTCTCCTGGGGAAAACCAAACACCTTCCATCTGTTTACTAAAAGACCATTCTTAAGGTTAACCCAGTTTACATGAAGTTGTCTTCAGCCATTTCAAATCAGTATAATTCCTTCTCTCCGTAAAAGTTGCGTTTCCTATTTTTCAACCTTTTTCTGAAATACTTTGTTGTTATTCACTGAATTTATGACTGTCTAATTATGTGTGAAGTCACTCTGATAAATATTTTGGAGTGACATGCTAAAGAGAATTTCGGGTGACAAAGTACCTCAGTTATTATTAAAAGTATTAAAGTCAGAAATGAGCATCTGTGGTCCATAGCTGTATTACTGATTGAAACTAAGTGAATAGCTGTCCCTATTCCACTAACTGTCCCTCAAGAAGAAGGTTTCTATTGTGGTGACAGCACACTGATTGGAAGAAATTTTAATCAGGAACCATAATCTGGAAGTATACTCCTGAGCATGTTCATGAGCACACTTCCAGAAAAATTTCAGTAGAGCCTGGGAGATCCTCCAGAAATGGTGGAGGCTCTTTTCCGTAGAGTAGAATCTTTAAAGGAATAAATTTGTAAATCAAGCTGAGTGCTAGCATTCAACAATCTCAGTTTTCTGAAAACAAATAAGTTGTAAGTAACCATCATTCTACCTCTACCATTAGTTCACCAAAACAAGAAATTAAATCCACAAATTCTGAGTGAAAACAAACTTTTTAAAACATGTTATTGTCACAAAAACGATACAAGTAGCTACCGCATGACCAGAAAGACAGTTGCAGGATTAATTGTGAATGTGCATAAAGTAATAAAACAGGAAATAATTTTGCTACATTTTGGACTCTTACTATCCATGTAAAAAACATACACACAAATTTCTGATTCTTTATCCTTTAAAACTATAAATAAACCCAAATTTAAATGACTTGTTTAGTTATATATTAATACAATTAAAACAAAACTTGTCTATGAGTCTGAGCCTCTGCTTCTATACCTCAATCAGTACAGTTTTAATTAATTAAACTTTGCGCAGAATGCATCAAATTTCATGAAAGAAGGGGGAGACAGAAAGACCTGGAGGGGACAGGAGCTCCAAAAAGAGACCAACAGAGCCAAAACAAAACAAAACAAAACCTGGGTCCTAGGGGCCCTGTAGAGAAAATATGCCAAATAAGGACCATGCATGAAGAAGACCTAAAACCCCTGCTCAGATGAACCCCATAGACTCAGTCTCCAAGGGGGTTCCCTAGTAAGGGGGTTGTCTTTGGCATGAACTCAGTGGCAGGCACTCTAATCACCTCCCCTGGAAGGTGCAGCCTTACCAAGCCACAGAGGAAGACAATGCAGCCAGTCTTAATGAGACCTGATAGGCTAGGGTCAGATAGAAGGGGAGGAAGACCTTCCCTATCAGTGGACTAAGTGAAGGGTATAAGGGAAGATGAGGAAAAGAGGGAGAGATTGGGAGAAGACTAGATAGGTAGTAGGGATACAAAGTGAATAAATTATATTAAATAATCCTAATTTTTAAAAAGTTAAAAAAATCATTGTGTAAAAGTACCACAATTTCTGTATCCATTCCTCAACGGAGGGACATCTGGGTTGTTTCCAGTTTCTGGCTATTACAAATAAAGCAGCTATGAACATAGTTGAGCAAATGTCCTTGTTGTGTACTTGAACATATTTTGGATATATGCCTAGGAGTTGTATAGATGAATCTTGAGGTAGCACTATTCCTAATTGTCTAAGAAAGTGCCAACTTGATTTCCAGAGTGGTTGTACAAGTTTAGATTCCCACTAGCAATGGAGGAGGGTTCCCCTTTCTCTACAACCTCTCTAGCATGCATTGTCACTTGAGTTTTTTATCTTAGCCATTCTGACAGGTGTCAAAAGGTGAAATCTCAGGGTCGTTTTGATTTGCATCTCCCTGATGGCTAAGGATGTTGAGCATTTCTTTAAGTGTTTTTCTGCCATTCTACAGTCCTCTACAGAGAGTTCTCTGTTTAGCTCCATACCCCATTTTTAATTTGGATTACTTGATATGTTGTTTTTTAACTTCTTGAATTCTTTACGTATTCTGGATATTAGCCCTCTGTCACATATAGCGTTGGTGAAGATCCTTTCCCAGTCTGTAGGCTGTCGTTTTGTTCTGACGACAGTGTCCTTTGCTTTACAGAAGCTTTTCAGTTTCATGAGGTCCCATTTATTGATTGTTGCTCTTAGAGCCTGTGCTGTTGGTGTTCTCTTCAGGAAGTAGTCTCCCATACCAATGAGTTCTAGGGTCTTTCCCACTTTTTCTTCTAACCGATTTAATGTGTCTGGTGTTATATTGAGGTCTTTGATCCACTTGGACTTTAGTTTTGTGCAGGGTGATAAATATGGATCTATTTTAATTTTTCTGCATATAGACATCCAGTTGGTCCAGCACCATTTGTTGAAGATGCTGTCTTTTTTCAATTGAATGGATTTGGCTTCTTTATCAAAAATTAAGTTTTCATAGGTGTGTATGTTTATTTCTGGGTCTTCTATTTAAAAAAAGTTTAAAAATCTTTTCCACTACAGCTGGGATACAAAGTACATAACCAGTAAGACATCAGGTCTCCCAATATCTGCATTTCCTCAGTTGTATAACAGTACCTCTAATTAATAACCAAGGCATTAAATTTTAAGTTTATATAGTAAAGACAATATACAGCAAGCCTATAGCCAACATCAAACTCAATGAAGAGAAACTCAAATCAATCTCACTGAAATTAGGAACAAGGCAAGGCTGCCCACTCTCTCCGTATCTCTTCAATTTAGTACTTGAAGTCTTAGCTAGAGCAATAAGACAACTATAGGAGATCAAGAGGATAAAACTGGAAAGGAAGAGGTCAAAGTGTCACTATTTACAGATGATATGATAGTAGACATGAGTGACCCCAAAAATTCAACTATAGAACTCCTTCAGCGGTTAAACACCTTCAGCAAAGTGGCTGGATACAAAATTAACTCAAAAAAAAAAATCAGAAGCCCTCTTGTATACCAAAGACAAAAAGGCTGAGAAAGAAATTAAGGAAACAACACCCTTCACAATAGTCACTAATAATATAAAGTACCTTGACGTGACTAATCAAGCAAGTGAAACACCTGTTTGAGAAAAACTTCGTCTATGAAGAAATCTGGTGCTTTCTCAGACAATTAGGAATAATGCTTCCTGAAGATCCAGCTATACCTCTCCTAGGCATATATACAAATATAATCAAGTACACAACAAGGACATTTGTTCAACCATGTTTGTAGCAGCTTTGTTTGTAATAGCCAGAACCTGGAAACAACCCAGATATCTCTCAAAGGAGGAATGGATACAGAAATTGTGGTACTTTTGCACAATGGAATACTACTCAGCAATTAAAAACAAGGAAATCATGAAATTTGCAGGCAAATGGTGGGACCTATAAAAGATCATCCTGAGTGAGTTATCCAAGAAGCAGAAATACACACATGGTATATATTCACCAAGTTGGTACTAGGCCTATAAGATAGGATAAACATACTAAAATCTGTGCACCTAAAGGAGATAAACAAGAAAGAGGACCCAGGGTAAGATTAATCCTAGTAGAAAGACAAATGGGATGGACATTGGAAATAGGAGAAAACAAGTAACAGGACAGGAGCCTACCACAGAGGGCCCCTGAAAGACTCTTCCTAGTAGTGTATCAAAAGAGATGCTCAGACTCATAACCAAACCTTGGGCAGAGTGCAGGGAATCATATGAAAGAAGGGGGAGTTAGTATGACCAGGAAAGGACAGGACCTCCACAAGGACAAAATATATCTGGGCCCAAGGGTCTTTTATGAGACTGTTTCTCCAACCAAGGACCATGAATGGATATAGCCTAGAATCCCTGCCCAAATACAGCCCATCGCAGTTCAGTATCCAAGTGGGTTCCTTAGTTGGAGGAACAGGGACTGTCTCAGACATGAACCCAATGGCTGGCTCTTTGACACCCCCTCCCCCCAGGGAGGACAAACCTTGCTAGGCCACAGAAGAGGACATTGTAGATAGCCCTGAAGTGATCTGGTAAACTAGGATCAGATGGAAGGGGAAGAGGACCTCTCCCATGAGTAGACTACAGAGGGGCAGGAAGGTGATGAGGGAGGGAGGGTTGGATTAGGAGGGAATGAAGGAAGAGCTAGAGCTGGGATACAAAGTAAATAAATTGTAATTAATATAGAAGATAATAAATAAAAAAGGGAAAAGATCAAAAAAACCCAAAATAAATCTCACAGCTGTGGTCATCTATGATATATATTATATATCATCCAGGATTTTATACATATAAGCATATATATATAATCCAGGATTATATATGTATATAAGTAGATATGTGTATAATATATATGTATATATATATATATATATATATATATAACATCCTTGGCAAAAAAATTAAGTTTAGTTGTTTAGACAGTATATGAAAGAGACTTTTCACAATGCCAGTAAAATAATATTTAAAAACCATAGCACTGATGTTAAAGAGCAAAACAAATAAGTATTTAGACAGCTCACATTGGATATCAGGAATTAAATGAGAAAAGTGTTTTCAATGTGGCTGTGATTCTGTGTTGTCATGTTTCAAGTAGAAACATCTCAGAAAGTTCTGTGGAACATCTTTTTTAATTAATTAATTTATTTATTATAATGTATTCACACTGTATCCCATCTGTAACCCCTTCCCTGGTCTCCTCCCAGTCCCACCCTACCCTTCCTCTTCTCCCCCTATGTCTTTTCCCTGTCCTCTGATAGAAGAGGTCCTCCTCCTCTTCTATCTGAACCTAGCTTATCAGGTCTCATCAGGCTGCATCCCCCAGGGGGAGGTGATCAAAGATCAAAAAGCAGGCCACTGAGTTCATGACAGAGACAATCCCTGTACCCTTTACTAGGGGACTCACTTGGAAACTCATAGGCAGTCTATGGGCTTCCTCTGAACAGGGATTTTAGGTCCTACCCATGCATGGTCCTTGGTTGAAGTATTGGTCTCTGCAGAGCCCCCTTGTCCCAGGTTTGGTTTTTTTTTTTTTTTTTTTTTTTTTTGGCTGTTGGTCTCCTTGTGGAGCTCCTGTTTTATTAGCCATATAATATAGGATAACCATACTAAAATCTATGGTCCTAAGGAAGCTAAACAACAAGGAGTACTGTAGGGAAGAACCTGAAACCTCACTAAGAAAGGCAAATAAGACAGATATCAGAAAAGGAATAGGACAGGAGCCTTCCACCAGGGTATGGAAGGAGATACTGACACTAATAGCCAAACTTTGGCCAGAATGCAGGAAACCTTATGGAAGAAGGGGGGGTAGGAACATATTTTTTCATTAATCAAATTCTATTGCAGCATTGAGGTATGGAATTCTAGCATGAACCATTCTGGCTCAAGATACCTTGAAATACCACGGTTTTCTTGTCTTTCATTTATTTATTTTTCACTATAATAAAGCATCACTGAAATTAACATTTTGCCAGTATTGAAATAACCAGAAGCAAACTGCCATTGCTTTCTATGATAGCTCCTTATTTAATCAATTATGGTAATTGACTAATTAAATCAAGCATGACATTAAAATCAGAATGTTTTAGTGCGTTAAGCTACTATATGCTACGTAGAAAAAAAGAAACACATTCAAAAATTCTTAAACTTTACTCACATAATTTGTCCATTTTCTTAACTCCTTTTTAATATTTTTCATTTCTCTCATTATATTCACATCAGAAAGCATATCATGTTTCAGTGCTTTATTCTATCAGAATATAAGATTTAAAAACAATGGTAAAGGCTTTCTATATGTGCTATAGAGTAGTAGACTAGAAACACAATGACTCTGTGTGTGTGTGTCTGTGTATGTGTCTCTGTGTGTGTCTGTGTGTCTGGGTGTTTTTTGTGTGTGTGTGTATGGTGGATGTGACCATGTATGAAAAAGACAATTAGTGTGTGGGTGTTTCAAATAATTCACTCTATACAGTCTTAACTTTACATAATTAATAGGATGAAAGTAAGTTATGAATTGATTTGTATTTGTTTAAATTAGTAGATATTGCCTGGAAAGGCCATTCAGTGGTAGGCTGGATCCCTTGGGAGTCGTTCTCATTTACATGTTCCCTTCATTTTTCAGACCATTTGAGAGTCTAATTACAAATTGCTTTTGACTGTGCTGATGACCCAGGTAGGGACACTGTTGAAAGAACTCACCATTTGAACAATCTCTTCTTTAATAAGCTTTGCTTACTAAGGAAGTCTGAAGGCAGCATTAGGAATAGAACAATGTACCACCTGACTGCATATGTATTTTGAATTAGTAAGTATTCTCACTAACTCAAAATACATATGCATTCTTAAATATATTTTAAAAATATATTTGAATATACTTTTTAAAAGGATGGATATATATAATGTGTATGAAACTTTGCTTATATAATACACATATACACACACGTGTGTGTGTGTCATGGTTGCTACACTCTAAACCATATTCAGACAATCCAAATATTTCCATAGACCGAAGACAATCAAAGCTGTAATTTTTAATATTTTATGTTCTCAGATCAAATGGGGATGATTAGCCAATATTAATCATAGTATATCAAACCAGGGTTTGAAGATTCTGGGATTAATTTGATAATTAATATTTCAGTTTGATCAGTCCCATCTTACTCATTAAATTGTAGGGGTTTTTCCCCTATATTCCCTGATATAGAACTGAATGTTGTATTCCAGTGTCCAGATATGACTTCTTTTTGTGAACTGAAATGGCTTGTTGAATTTGAAAACTATTTATTAAGCAAAAAATTCCTAACTGAAATAAGCTTTTGATATATTTACCTTATTGCCTCACTTATCATTAGTTTTCTTTACATAAAAAGATAACTATCTTATCATCTAACCTTCCTAATGCCTGATGTCAGAGTGCAATGTTTTTCTGCTTTTTAACATGATAAGGATGTATTCAAAAACAGCCGTTGGTGAGCAGATGTCCAATAAGTCCTCAGAACACTGGTCTTGAGAAAAAAAAACAAAAAAACAAAAAACAAAACAAAACAAAAAAACCTCCTCCCTTCCCTTCCATCATTTTAATACAGAGAACAAAGAGACAAAGCAAGTAGCTCATGGTGCTGTCATCTCTCTCCAGTTCAGTGAAGCCACACATTTTCCAGGTTTCCTGGCTGTGCATTAATGAGAGAATTGTCAAAGGGAGAGAAAAAGTGAGTTCATGGTTCTCAGTTCCATATGTCAATTCATCAGCTACCCACCCACTTCGTTATGGCTTCTCTGAAATATGTGCCAGTCATTAGTAAATGGTAATTTGGAGAGCATCTATGATTTTACTACATAATCTTATTGACCCTCCCCAGAAATATTCATTAATATTTTGGGCAAGGATTTGCCTGTATAATATTGTCCTACGGCTTTCCCTTTCCTCAAATAGAGTTAAGCTGGCAACAAGCCATCTCTAATTATTTCTCATTACTTTTCCTCTTTTTTTCCCCCAGCATGTCCTTACTGTGTGGAGCATTGCCAGTTGCTGACAAAGCCAAATAGAAAAGAGGAAAAAACTTTGATGAGTACTGTGCTTCAGCAGCATGGTGGTACCACTCTAAGCTCTACTGGAGTCTGCTTTTTGCCAACGATGTACCTGCTGTCTGAGATGCTGAACATTGGAAACTACTGTTATGGTCATTTTCACTTACTAACTTCCTGCCTTGGATAATCCACAAGGAGACAGCAACAAGAAAGAAATATACCTGCTTACTGAAGTGTATTTATGAAGAAAGTCTTCTTCCTTAGGTTCTGAGCTCTGTGAGTACTATCATGTTATGAAATGAAATAGACTGATCATTTCTGTTTTTCAATATTTTGTTTTTAATTTTAGAAATTAAAATATGAGTACATAATTTCCTCCCTTTTAAAAATCTCTCCAACCCCTTTTATGCACTCTTCCCCTGCTCTTTCTCAAGTTCAGTTTCTCTTTTCAAGCACATAATATATACTATATATTATACATATATGTATATACACAGAGTCACACATATTATATGTAATGTATTTTTATGTATGCATTACATTTTCTTAAATGTATAAAAACAACTTGCTCAGTCTATATTAAGTTACTTAGATGTTATGATTTTAGGGTAGACCAATTGGCACTGAATAACCATTTGGAGTATTCCTTTTTAAATTTTTTTCATTTATTATTTATTATAATTTATTCCCTTTGAAGCCCCACTGTGGCCCCCTCCCTCGTCTCTTCTCAGTCTCTCCCTCTCCCAGTCTTCTCCCCCCATTCCTCTCTCATAGTCCACTGATAGGGGAGGTCCTCCTCCCCTTTGATCTGACCCTAGCCTATCAGGTCTCATCTGGGCTGGCTGCATCAAAGCCTAACAAGGTAAGAAAGACTGTTTCTCCTACGTTTCTTTAGCTGAATGTAAGTCTCTATGGTGAAGACCTGTGAGACTTTCTCATTCTGTGTTAACCTATGTATTGGTATTATCCCGGTTTAGGTCATTCTTAGGAAGCTGCGTTTTTGACATATCATGTGTGTAGCTTCTCTGAAACATCTGGAAGACAAGTTTCAGGCTATATTTCTTGAACTTTTGATTCTTAAAATTTTCTGTCCTCTGTCCTGAAGTTCTGAGTCTTACATGTAGGAGTTGTGTTATTGTTATAACTGCTGTTGCTAGCCATAGCAGTACAGTAATAGCAAGAATATCTTGTTGTTAACCTAGTATGATAGCATGCTTGATACTGGAAACCTCACCAACAGCATGGGCTGAGTGAGGTCATGGGCCTTAAAGACATCAAAACTTCCAGTGTAGAAACTCTGCGTATTCCAACGGATAGTTATTCATCCAATGAAATTATATTGAATGATTTTTCCAAATAGTAAGTCAGACAACTATAAATGAACCATAACAATAAAAGTGACCACATGAAGTCTCGCTTAAAAAAAGAGACAAAAAAATCTCTTATTTCACAGGTAATAAAGTTTAATAATAATAAAACTAATAACGATGATAACAAGAATAGTTTAACAATAAATTAAACCATTATAATCAGATTTCAAAGAAAAGATAAATAATTCCTTTAAAGTCTTGTACTAAATGCAGAAAGAGGGTGAGTCAAATCCGGATCTTTACTGATACTAGATTCCAGAATGAAGAAGATAGAAAGCCAAAAATTGAAAGATGAATTGGCTTTTAAAAATATTGATGTAAACCCCCAAGAATCTTGTTGCTGTAACTTAAGAGTACATTCTTAACAAATTGATCGCACTAAGTTTGAGACTATAACAGGCTACACAAGGCTAGGAGGACAGGGTAGAGCAGAGAGGAACAAGAGCATGTGTCCCTTCTGTGTTCTATGTAATGCAAACATATTATATCAATAACCTCATACAAAATATTCCTCAAGTATAGGAAAGAGGAAGTTGACTGATCTACTTTGGAATCTTCAAAAATTTAAAGTGTTACATATACAGATTACCCCGGTTCGTCTCTATTGAATAATCTATAAGGAAAAAGAGGAACCAAATATCAGACCAGTTCTGTTAATAACTTTCCCTTTTCTCATCACTATCTCTACTTCTTGATATCTACTATCCAGCAACATGAAAGGCAATAGGCCACAGAACTCAGTATCATAGCAAAATACATAATGTAGTAGATATTTTGGAAAACAAGAAACAATAGTAGGTGATTACTAAATATTTAGCAAATTGTAAGTATTTTGTCATTTTTTTCAATGTGTACAGTATGGATATTTTTAAGAAGCAATATTTTCAAGTTTGAAATGAATTAAAATATAATATTAATGCTCATTAGAAAAGAAAGAAAATTTACTCCAGATGCCAACTGAAAGTTTATTTGTATGTTATTCAATAGAGAAAAAGTGTAGTTCTTTGCTTACGAATGGGACTCTGCAAACTTTTCATACTTCTATATGAACATGCCCACTGATATTGCAATTGTTCCAGTCTTCCTTAGGTACCCAGTTTTAAGAAAGAATGTTTCACAGCAGAATTCTTGGAATTCTTACCACCTTTCCATACCTTTTTCAATGCTCCCTGAATAGATGAGCTGTGATGTGCATCCTGTGTTTCCAATGGGTGCATCTCCATGATGTGCTGAGCAAGTCCAGTTGTTGTAGTCTCCATTTGCTATCAAGAGAGGCATCTTGATGAGTGGTGGCAGCAACACCTAATAAAGAAGTGATTATCCACCCTGGTCTAACAAAGTTACAGTATTGACTCAGCAAGCTGTGTGTGTGTGTGCGTGTGTGTGTGTGTGTGTGTGTGAGAGAGAGAGAGAGAGGGAGAGAGAGAATTAATGAAAAAAGGCTATCAACTTGAGAGTAGGGTGTGTAGGGGAAAGGTTCAAGGGAGAGTAGTTAAGAGGATCTGGAGGGGAAAGAAAAGAAGATGTAATCTTATTCCGTTAAAATAAAAAGGAGAAAGAGGTAAAATGACTAACCATAAAAATATCCATTCTAACTTAGAAACAATATACATGGCAACATAATTTAAAATGCCTTCCTCATTATTGCAAAGATTTCACTTTGAATGAGAGAAATAATATATGTCAGTGTTTTCATGAACTGTGTGTTTTTTAAGAGTTTATTTTGTTTGGATTATGCTTTCAGCTACAAAACTTAGGATATTGAATTCATCAAAATTCATGAGGAAAAACAATTTTAGTAGGTTACCATTATATCACATATGAAAAACTCATTTAAGGATTATTCCATATTTTCAAAACATGTAAGAAATTTGATTGTAATATTATAATTGTACATTTGTCTTTGCAAAATGAAATCTCTTGGAATATAATTAAATGCATTACAATTTATACATAAAGTTTGAAATCTGCAATAAGTAAAACTTTATTGAAACTCTGAGACTACCTTTGTGATAACACCAGACTCTAAATCATTTTAATTCTAGGATGCTTATAAGGAAATTTATTAATGTTAATTTTACTTGGAAAATTATGATTGTGCTATGTTTCAAGCACTATGTGTATAATAGTTTAGAATTCATACCTCTTCATCTACTGCATATTGAAATTGATTTTCAGCAACTTACTGCATTTTATTTCATTTAATAGCAATCCTTTTTTATCTTTTCAGATGACCACCAGTTTCTTAACATTTTAAATTTAAATTTTTTTCTACTGTGAACATTTCTTATTGCCCCTTATTATATTTCAGGTTACTGAGGGAAAAGAATAAATGTTCTTAAATACTGGAAAAAATAAGCAAACAAACACAAAAGCTTACTTTTAAAACTTGTAGGGACAGTCATTTAATAGTATTGGAAGACTATGCTACCAGCTGATTCTCACTGGACCCATATACAGGGTCAGGATAGCCCAGAAAATTGTAAATCAGCATATTTCATTCATAGTTACCCTACCCCACTTTCAAAATCTGAAATTCAGAGTCTGTAAATCTCCAAAATGTGATAAGTGCAAAAGTTGGAGAAAGCAGTACTGAGTTTAGGATGATGCCTTGACAGTGGTACATGCTCCTGTGGAACCCATTAGCTACATGTCAACCTTCCTTCCAGAATAAAGTCTTCTTTCACCATGTAATTATTTACATGTGGTTAAAAATGATGTCTTCTTCAGTTTGTCTGGAAAATTTTCCTTAGCATTTGCAATGGGAAGATTAGATATGATATGCCTGATATATGATACATAGCTTATCATGAAATAAGATGTAAATCATTCCTTACTTCACAAATCAGCCCCATGATCTATGCCATTATCCTTGGGTTATCTGTAATATGCATTCAGTGGCAGCAATATAAAGCCAGAATATTTTCAGAACCAGAAATGAAAAAATTATCAAATATAAAATTGATATATTAGCACAAGTCAAATAAATAAGAGTTTCCTTATAACTTGCCAGTTCCTCTTACCAAATTAAGCTTACCAAATATTGGAATAAAACAGCATAATTAATTTCTTTATTAATCAATGTATTTATTTTTATATCAATCACAGGTTAGGTTTTTCAATCCCCTGTGTAGCCCCCTCCCTCATTCCCTCCCATCCACCCCAACCCTCCCTCAACTCCTCCCAGCCCCCCCCCCAAGTCCACCAATGGTGGAGGATCTCCTCCCCTTCCATCTGACGCCAGATCATCTTGACTCCTCAGGGCTGGCTGCAATGTCCTCCCCTGGGATCTAACCAGGCTGTTACTCCTTGGCATGTATGGGGGAGGGTCGAAGAGTCAGCCATCAAGTTCAAGACTGTAACACTCCCTGTTTCCCTCACTAGGGTCTTCAGTCCTACACCAAGCTATCATGGGCCCCATCTGAGCGGGGGTTCCAGGCCACATCCACACATGGTCCTTGATTGTAGAAACCGTCTCTTACAAGACCCCTGTGCCCTGCTCAGTTTGGTCTTTGTGGAGCTCTTGTTCTCCCCAAGTCTCAACAACCTCCCCCAGATCTATCATTACTTCTCGCCCTCTGCCAAAGGCTTGATCACAAGTCTTAATGTCTGCTCTGATACAACACTACATTGAACCCCACCCCCACCCCAGAGGACCTCCTTGGCATGTTCTTGTCCTGTTGCTTGTTTTCTCCTCCACTCAATGTCCATCACATTTGTTCATCCAAATGAGCATTGATCATACCAACGTGGGTCCTCCTTTCTGTATATCCTCTCTAGGTGTGTGGATTTCAGCTTGACCTTCCTATCCTATAGGTCTATATAAGTGAGTATATACCATATGTTTCTTTCTGCTTTTGGGATACCTCACTCAGGATGATCCTTTCCAGGTCCCACCATTTGCCTGCAAATTTCATGATTTCCTCCTTTTTAATGGCTGAGTAGTATTCCATT
>CM053765.1:66938356-66967165 GCA_028658305.1 Pachyuromys duprasi | reverse complement strand
GTTTCTCTGTTTTGCTTCTGACTGGATGATCTGTCCCTTGGTGAGAGTGGCGTGTTGAAATCTCCCACTAGTAGGGTATTGGGATCAATGTGTGATTTCAGTTTTAATACTGTTTGATTTACATATGTAGGTGGTCTTGTCTTTGGGGCATAAATGTTCAGAATTGTGATGTCCTCCTGTTGGAATTTTCCTTTAATGAGAAGGAAGTGCCCCTCCTCATCTTTCTTGATTAACTTTGGTTGAAAGTCTATCTTATTAGACTCTAGGATTGCTACCCCCGCTTTTTTTCTGGGTCCATTTGCTTGGAAAATGGTGTTCCAGCCTTTTACTCTGAGGTAGTGTTTATCTTTGATGCATAGGTGTGTTTCTTGGATGCAGCAGAATGTTGGATTCTGTTTCCATTGCCATTTTGTTAGTCTGTGTCTTTTTATTGGAGAGTTGAGTCCATTGATGTTGATAGATAATAGTGACCAATGACTGTTACTTCCTTTTATTATGGAGTTTGTGGTCTTACTGTGATTTATTCTTTTTTGTTGTTGTTGTCATTGGGAAATTATCTGTATCCTATGGTTTCTTTGATGCAGTTGTTTCTGTTGGACTGAAGTTTTCCTTCTAGTAACTTCTGAAGGGCTGGGTTGCTGTGTAGGCATTGTATGAATTTTGTTTTGTCATTGAGAATTTTGTTTACTCCATCTATGTTGACTGAAAGCTTTGCTGGGTATAGTAGTCTTGGTTGGCATCTGTGTTCCCTTAGAGACTGCATGACTTCTGCCCAAGCCCTTCTGGATTTCATAGTTTCTGATGAGAAATCTGGTGTGATTCTGATCAGTCTATCTTCATATGTTATTTGACCCTTTTCCCTTGTTGCCTTTAATATTTTTTCTTTGTTTTGTTGGTTTAGTGTTTTGACTATGATGTGAGGAGAGGTATTTCTTTTCTGGTCTAGTCTGTTTGGTGTTCTGTAGGCTTCTTGTATGTTTATGGACATTTCTTTTTTTTAAGTTGGGAAAATTTTCTTGTATGATTTTCTTAAAAATATTTTCCGTTCCTTGGAGCCTGGAGTCTTCTTTTTCATCTATTCCAATTATTCTTAGGTTTCATCTTTTGATGGCATCCTTAATTTCTTGGATGTTTTGTGCTTGGGACTTTTCCGATTTTCTTTTTTCCTTGAGTGAGTCATCCATTACAGCCAGCATATCCTCAGCTCCCGAGATTCTCTCTTCCATCTCTTGTATTCTCTTGTTGATGCTTACCTTTGTGGTTCCTGATATTTTCTCTAAGTTCTCCAGTTCCAGCTTCCTTCCCTTTGTGTCTTCTTTATAGTTTCTAATTCTGTTTTCATGCTTTGTATCATTTCCTTCAACTGATTGAGTGTGTCTCCTATTTTTGTTGTTTCCTCTCTGTTTATCTTTAATTGTTCCTCTATGTGGGCAGTTAAATTCTTCTCCATTTCTTTGAGGGCCTTGTTCATTTCCTCCTTTTGTCTCTCTTTTTGTTCCTCCAATATCTGCATAATGAAAGCTTTAACATAATTTTCCTGTGTCTCCACTGAATTAAAATCTTCACTACTTATGGGTGTTTCTGGTGGGGCCATGGTGTCCTGATTTTTGTTGGGTGAGTTTTTTCGCTGATTTCTGGGCATTTGTTTATATATAATCAAGGAGCTGTTTGTGCTTTAAGGCTGTACTTCAGTCTGAAACTGTCAATCTCTTGTGTCAGGAGTATTCTTCAAGAAGATCAGGGAGTTCCCGTGGTTTGTTAGTGTGTGTGTGTTGTCTCCGTTGAACTCTATTGTGAGCTTTGTGTGCCCAGCTTCATGCTCTGTGCTAGAAGCTGTGAGCACCTCACGCTGGTCATCCTTCTGGTCTGGAGGCTTTGTTCCTCATTCTGTGCTAGATGCTGAGTGTCCCGTTTTGAGATGTCAGCTGGGGGCTCTGTGCTCTGCCCTGGGCTTGCTGCTAAGGGCTTTCCCCTGGACTGGAGACTTAGCGCCCCCTTCATGGCCAGGGGCTGTGCACCAAGGTCTGAGATGATATTTGGGGCACACAGTGGGCCTGGATTGGTTGCAGGTGTTGCAGAGCAGTGTGCATCTGCTGTATGCAGGCCTTTCTGAAATGGTGCCCAAGGCCTTCTCAGACCGGCCTGTGGACACACACAGGGACTGAGGTGGTTGCTGGTGGACCTGCGTGTGCAGGCTGGTTAAAACTGTCTACTAGGCCCTCTCAGTCTGAGGTGTTTCCGGTGAACGCGATTGGTGTGCACCTGTTGAATGCCCACTGTTTGAAGCGCCCTGCAGTGTGCAGGCCAATCAAAATAGTCTCCTAGGCCCTCTCAGTCTGAGGTTTTTCCTGTGAACACGATTGGTGTGCACCTGTTGAATGCCCACTGTTTGAAGCGCCCTGCAGTGTGCAGGCCAATCAAAATACTCTCCTAGGCCCTCTCAGTCTGGTTCGTGTATCCCCCACCCCCTCTTCCCCCCCCACACACACACAGACTGAGGTGGTATCTGGCGGACACGATTGGTGTGTGCCTGCTGTATGCCTGCTGGTTGAGACAGAACCATGGTCTTTCTTAGACTGGCGCATGGACTCCTACAGGGACTGAGGTGGTTATTGGCGGACCCGCAGTGTGCAGGTCAGTCAAAATGGTATCCGGTTCCTCCTCTGTCTGGCCCAAAGGCTGTGAGACCCAGTCTGGTATTCCAGCTGTGGGTGCCCAGCGTGGCTGCTCGTTCAGATCAGAGCAGTGTGCTGCCGGTCACCTGGAGATTTTTCCGGGAAATAACTGGGTGTCCCTAGGATTTTCCCACTTGATTTCCTTGCCGTAGGAGTTCTGCTCACCTGGCAATCACAAATGCTGGTGTTTTAGGTACCAGAGTTCAGTCTCCTGGTCGCTACATTATTTCTGCACAGTGTCCTCTCCTGGTAGCCATCTTGGATGGAATCCGCATAATTAATTTCTATAGGTAGTAAAATCGTTCATGCTCTTAAAAAAAAAATCTATGAGAAAACAATCCTGGATTCTCTGTATGCTGAGGAAAATGTTGATCATATTAAACACGAGTATTGTATTTGGAAAAGCTTTTTATATCAGAAATAAATAAAATATTAACTATTATGTCATATATTATTGACTCTTGTTTATGAATGCTTATAGGGTCATCTTTCTACACCCCTTAATATAGGTATCATATATATATTCGTAACTCCAAACCATGTCCTCACTGAAAGATTCACCATAAAAGTTGCAGTTTTCAAATACGATTATAAACATGATGAGAACAGACCACTTCATTGGCTAGTTTAATAATCCAGCTTATACTTTGTAATTTTCTCCCATCTTTTCTCTGTTTATAAAATGTATTAGAACTAACCTTGAAGAGTAATATACATATATATTATAAATTAAAGAAATATTATACAAAGCCAGCTAACTAAATGAATTGTGTTCAAGACTTCTGGGATTAATGTACACTTATTTTACTGCATAATAGTCTAGAAAAGGTTAAGGTGACCAGGATTTCAGTTTTAGCTAATTATCTATTATCCATTTTTTTTTCTTATCCTCCTACAAGGAGAAATAGAAGTATTATCTTGCTTTTCTTCAAGTTCACATTTAAAAAGATAGCTCCCAATGCCATGGGGGAGACTTTTCTAGATTATGGATAATTTACATCTCAAAGAGGCAAAAATTGATTAACAAATGCAAGCTAACTGAAGTGCATACTAAAAGAAAAGGGAAATTGCAGCCTATTATAAGGAAGCAACCTGTCTAAGGCTTTGTCAAGCTCAGGGTAAGTTAAAAGTTCTTGTTCAAGGGTGTGACTATTCTTGACAAAGGAATAATTACTAAATGCCAGAAAATATCCTGTAATTAATCATATTTTATCCTCTTTTTTTCTTCCTCTACCATATAAGTTAATGAAGTCTTAGTTATCTTTTTCCTCAGCTGTATCTTTAAGAATATAGTATATTCTTCATTATAAATAGCTACAATCTTTTATTAAGCAGTTGAGAAATTAAGGTCATAATAATAGAAATCTTTGTATAATTACCATGCTTAGAAATCTTTCTAATCACATAAGCCTTATGATGAAATCCAAATCCTTTACACACATCAACTATGTCCAGAACTTTGCATGTATGTTTCTTTTTACTAAAGGCAATTGTTTACATTTTAATTATTTTTTCTATTTTTTCATTGAGAGATTTTTATTTAATTTTTTATTTTTTATATTTATTACAGTTTATTCATTTTGTATCCCAGCTCTAAGAACCTTCCTCATTCCCTCCCAACCCTACCCTCTCTCCCTCATCTAACCTCATGCCCTTCCCCCAGTCCACTGATAGAGGAGGTCCTCCTCCCCTTCCATCTGACCCTAGCTTATCAGGTCTCATCAGGACTGGATGCATTGTCTACCTCTGTGGACTGGCAAGGCTGTTCCCCAACAGAGCAGGAGGTGATCAAAGAGCCAGCCACAGAGTTCATGTCAAAAACAGTCACTGTTTCCATTACTAGGGAACCCACTTGGACACTGAGCTGCCATGGGTTACATCTGAGCAGGGGTTCTAGGTTATATCCATAAATGGGCCTTGGTTGGGGTATCAGTCTTAGAAAAGAACCCTTTGCCCAGATTATTTGCTTCTGTTGCTCTCCTTGTGGAGCTTCTGTCCCCTCCAGGTCTTACTATCTTCCCCTTTTTTCATAAGGTTCCCTGCATTCAGCCCAAAGTTTGGTTATGAGTCTGAGCATCTGCTTGGATAAACTGCTTGGTGGAGTCTTTCAGAGGCCCTCTGTGATAGGCTCCTGTCTTATTTCCTGTTTTCTCCTTCTTGCAATGACCTTCCAGTTTGCCTTTCTGCGAGAGGATTAAACATCTTAACCAGGGTCTTCCTTCTTGCTTATCTTCTTTAGGTGTACAGATTTTACTGTTATTATCCATCTTATAGGTTGTATCTACTTATAAGTGGGTATATACCATATGTGTCTTTCTGCTTTTGGGATATCTCACTTAGGATGGAGATATCTAGAACTGTCTTTTCTAGATCCCAACATTTGCCTGCAAAGTTCATGATTTCCTTGTTTTTAATTGCTGAGTAGTATTCCATTGTGTAAATATACCACAATTTCTTTATCCATTCCTCCGTTGAGGGACATCTGGGTTGTTTCCAGGTTCTGGTTATTATGAATAAAGATGCTATGAACATGGTTGAACAAATGTTCCTGCTTTATACTTGAGCATATTTTGGACATATGCCTATGACTAGTATAGCTATATGTTGAGGAAGCACTATTCCTAATTGTTTGAGAAAGCACCAGATTGATTTCCAAAGTGGTTGTACAAGTTTACATTCCCATCACCAATGGAGAAGGATTCCCCTTTCTCCACAACCTCTCCAGAATGTGTTGTCACTTGACTTTTTGATCTTAGCCATATTCTTATAGGTGTAAGATGAAATCTCAGGGTTGTTTTGATTTGCATTTCCCTAATGACTAAGGATTTTGAGCATTTCTTTTTTTATTTTTATTAGTTACATTTTATTCACTTTGTATCCCCCTGTAGCTCCCTCCCTTCTTCCCTCTCAATGCCTTCCTACCTCACCCTTCTCCATGCTTGCCTGTCCCCAAGTCTGCTGATAGGGGAGGTCTTCCTTTCCTTCCTTTTGATCCTAGTCTATTAGGACTCATCAGGAGTGGCTGCATTGTTTTCTTCTGTAGCCTGTAAGGCTGCTTCCCCTCAGTGGTAGGTGATCAAGAGCAGGCCAATCAGTTCATGTCAGAGGCAGTCCCTGTTCCTCTGGAACCTACTTGGACACTGAACTGCCATTACTTTAAGTTTTCTCTGCTATTGTATACTCCTCTACAGAAAATTCTCTTTTTAGCTTTATACTTCTGAAAGGACTATTCTGAACTTCATATGGAAAAACAAAAAACTCAGGATTACCAAAATGATCCTGTATGACAACAGATCATCTGGAGGCATGTCCATTCCTGATCTCAAGCTGTACTACAGAGCGATAGTAATAAAATCTGCATGGTACTGACATAGAAACAGAATGGTGGAGACCCAGAAATAAAACCATATACCACAAACTTGATTTTTGACTAAGAAGCCAAAATCATACAATGGAAAAAAGACAGCATCTTTAACACATGGTGCTGGTCTAACTGGATGGCTACATGCAGAAAAATGAAAATAGAACTGTACTTATCACCCTGCACAAAACTAAAGTCCAAGTGGATCAAAGACCTCAACATAAAATCCAACACACTAAATCTACTAGAAGAAAAAGTGAGGAAGAGCCTTGAACTCATTGGCACAGCAGACAACTTCATGAACAGAACACCAACAACACAGGCTCTAAAAGCAACAATCAATAAATAGGACCTCATGAAACTGAAAAGCTTCTGTAAAGCAAAGGACACTGTAGTGAGAACAAAATGACAGTTTACAGACTGGGAAAAGATCTTCACCAACTCTCTATCTGAAAGAGTGCTAAAGTTTAGAATATATTAAGAACTCAAGAAGTTAAACAGCAACAAATCAAGTAATCTGGTTAAAAAATAGGATACAGAGATCTGAAAGTTTCTTTTGACATTTTGATACTACTGTTTCTAAGATTAGTCAGCATTTTTGAGAAGTCAAAATCACATTGATGGCTACCATACTCCTATTGCTGGCTATCACAACCCCTGAGTTTCTTGCCTAATAAGGTCTTCAAACAGAGCACAAGACATTTTGCAGTTAGGCAGTTATTCTGGGGCTCCTTTAGAAAAATTTTAACCTAGAAACTCTTTGCAACAATATTTCATTTTCACAACTCTGCCTGTGTTGGCTGTCACACATTTATGAAATGTCTCATGATCATCTTTCAAATCACCCTAATCAAGGCTCTTTTCTCCTTTCTCATATTGCTGATATCTTTAGTATAAGCACACTCTTTGAGTGAACATTCACAGGCATCAATTTTACACCTTCTTTGGGAAACTGTCAAGTTCTTTTGCTTTAATTTTTCTGTATTCCCAACTTCCATTTCAAATTTGTCTAAAACCAATGACACTAATGCACAGGCCTGGAAGTTTTAGTGTTTTGAAACTTCCTCTATCAAATAAAAAGTTAGTGACTTTTAATTTCACCACCTTATAAAACTATCTGTCTATGGACAAAGCATATTCTAATTTTTTGACATGGTGTACAAAAATGACCTTTGGTTAATGTTCCATGAAGTCCCAGTTTTCATTTGATACAGCATCAACATATTCATTCATATTCTTACTTTTCATCATTACCTAAATGTTCTTAACTTTTACTTGTCTGCTTTTCCAGACGTTACCAAACAAGTCCCATGAGCTAATATCTAAGGTACTCTTAAAAACGTAAAAATTAAAAATCACAATCACAAAAAACATAAATTTTACTACTTTGCTCTAATTTCCATGGTACCATTCTAGTGCAGTAACAAATACCTAAGATAAGATCATAAAGATAAAGCTTCACTTTGCTTACAATTTTAGGTTTCAGTCTATGAGAGACTGGCCTCACTGTTTTCAGACCTGCAACAAATGGAATATGTTACGATAGTGAGAATATGGTATAAAAATGCTGTTTGCCCACAATCCATTCATGAAAACTTTGTCAGTGAAAACAGGAACCTACAATTAGACTTCACTTCTCAGTGTTTCAGTTATCTCCCAACTTTACTGCACGAAAGATTAATTTTTTAATATGGGGTATTATAATATCATCATTGATACAAATAATAAGAGAGACCTCTATTGTTTTGTGGTTTAATTTTTTTTTTACAATTACTATTTGCTTACTAGAGTGTTATTGGGAAGTGACTGTTTCTTACTGTTTGATACTATCAGTATCAACAATGGATTCAGAATCACCTTCAAGCATAGTGTTCTAATAAAAATCTATTTTCTCAATGTTTTTTATATAAGTATTAAGTTCCTTAATATCAAACAAGTCAATTAATTCCCAGCCCACTCTGTGCAACATATTCAAGGATGGTCCCTTTGTGTTTTAAATTTTTAACTCTTCCCAACTATAAAATATAAGGGTATTTAATGTATATGCATTATGTTACTTTATGTTATTGTGACAAAAACATCTGAGGCAATTAACTTAAAAAGAAAAATTCATTTGGTTCAATTTCAAAATATTTCATTTTAGGAGTAAATAATCCCTGATCTTGTGCAATTGGTGAGTTGCCATATCTTAGTAAGAACAAGGATCAAAGCAAACTGATAACATTTTGACAACAGAAGCACATAGCAAGAGAAAGACTGACAGGCTCTGCAGAGATCCAACTTAGCACTTACAGGATATGCTTCTATCAATCTAAATTCTTTCCATAAGAATCCACTTTATAAAGATTCTGGAACATTTCACTAGTGACACCACAAGCCTGTGAAATTATTACATAGAACCTTGAGGGACACTCAGCCAATGATAATACTCTATTAAAACATAGAGTCTTTGTGAACCTAATCAAGGTGTAAGCTAAGACAAGTTTGTCATTCATTAGTTGAGAGCTCAGTACAATTTGAATGTCATCTTTATAAGAAACAATACTTAATAACATCTTGATTTTGATGATTTTAGACTCAGAGTAAGTAAACTTCATTGAAAACTTACTTTGGTCAGGTTTAATTTTGGGCAGTTATATGCACAGTATGTTCTGTTGGAAACTGATAATATACTTTTTAAATAATATTTAAATTTTTTGACAGTGCATATTTTCAAGAACATATTTGATATAGAAAAATCAAGATCAGTACAAATAAACAATAGTTACTTGAGAGAGAGAGAGAGAAAAAAAAAAGAACCTCTGGTGTCAGGCAGCACAGCACAGGAAGGATGACCCGCAAGCCATATTAGAAGTCTCGTATAGTTCCCAAGAAACAAAATAAACAGATACACAGAAAAATTGTGTTGGGTAGTATTTGTCATGTGACATATCTGAAAACGGATATATCATTGGCAGCATGACACTGGCTAAAGCTTGACAGCGCTGATTGGCTGATTCAGCTCTGATTTTCAGTTGCTGAGAAAGATTATAATCAATTTGAACATACCTTGTTTATATATTCTATCCACTTCAGATATACTAAGGAAAATTTGGATCCAAATAACCTTATATTTGGTATATAATAACCTCATATTTTATATATGGCCAAATAACATTGGTAGGCAGAACATGTCACAGTGTACGGCAGAGACAGATGAACTGCATTTTTTTTTCACTTTTTGTTTACTTGCACATGCAAAAGAATTAAATAACTCTTTTGAAATACTCCACAAATTACAAAACTAACTGGAAAGAGTTAAATTTTTTTAAAGACTTATTACAGGTTTTCAAAAAGATAATTCTATCCAAAGTATTTCATTTTCTCTTTTAATCTAATAAACTTAAAGAATTATAAATGCCCTCTTTTATTTTCTTCACCTTGCACTGACTGAGCCATACTTGATTCTCATGGAATCACTAAATGGCTCTATTCCAGTTGGAAGCTTCATGAGTCTCCTTTGATTATAAATTAGCCTACACAATCCAAAGAATACGGCATCTTCTTTTACTGCCAGACACTCACATGTCGCTGAAACAATAAATGCACTTTGAGCAAGACTTGTGATATTATCTAAAAGTCCAAATGAGAACCAGTCCAACTGAAATATCTAAAAAATTATTTTACATGTAGTTTTTCCTGACTTCCTCTGTCATTGCAAAGCAGATGCTTGTACATATGTTCTAAGATCACAAATGTATATCGCATTACTTTTTTTCCCCACTCAGTAAAGTAGAGTTTACATATGAACTATTAATAATTAAATCATAGTTCCAGGCTGGGGCTCATCATACTGAGTCCTTTCCCTTTCTAACTGGCATGAGGCCAATTTGAGTGCTTAATAAGTCAGTAGAGAACAGGGGAAATGACTCATAAAAGAGCCCAAAACTTCCACTCAGCTTTTCAAAGCCTAATGACTTATGAATGAGCTCTATTCTTTCTGTATAGAAAGACATTAAACCAGCAGCCTTTTAATAAATGCAAACTCAAAATCAGAGAGTAAAAACACGTTTTAAAAACAAATTAATGATCTCTTAATCAGCTATTTAAATATTAACTCAGAGATTGAAATTAGTGTGAACTTACTTTCTAAATATTTGCTTAAATTGAAAAAAATAATTGAATTATAAATGACATGCTTACAAGTAGAAGCATATAAGAGCTAATAACTAAAGAACTGATAAATAGCATTCAATTTTTTGTATTGTTATAATAAATTTAGCATGGAAATGCTACTTTGATTATCTTATTGTGTGTTTGTGTTATATGAAATTCATTTTCATTTTTCTGTATATCCAATTAATTACAGCTTACTGAAAGAAAATTGTAGAATGAACACTACAGTTTTTAAAAATCACAGATTAAGCAGTGCTACCTAGTAAAACACATTAGAAAAATCTTCAGACAAATTTAAATTACAAATGTAATTTTTATATTTCATTTTAATATTAATTATAATGAATGAAATCCAAATATTTATATTTATATCAAGTCTAGTGTATTATTTAGAAATTAAAATTGAACAATTGTAAATGCCAGATCAAATCAAGTCCATAGAAGAATTCCATTTTCTTAACATTGAGCTAAAATTCCCTATTATCCTAAATTCTCTCACAATCAGATAATTGTCTGACTATACAGTATATTTGTAACATAAAAATATTGTTATGTTATGATTTATAAAACTTATGAATCTTTTATAAGTCTCCATTAAATATTTTTCATACTTTTCCTGCCTTGCCATTCCTCCATTTTTTTTCAAAGTATTATTTTGCAAACATTAGGTTTGGTAATAAAAATATATTTAAAATGACGTACTCCACACTTATCTTTTCTACTTGAAACTTCCCTTTTCCCTCAATCTGTACAGGACTCAGTCTCATAACATTCATACTTTCAATTCAATAGTTCTGTGTATTATTTTTATTCCCATGTGGGAGGGTTTCTACTTTCTTCTTTTGTTGTTGATAGGTATTTTGTTTTGTTTTATTTTGTTTTCTTTTCACACTCACTTCCAGTTAAAGACATTACTTCCTTTAGCTACAGCATCACAGGACTCAAACTTCAGTTTCTGTCACGAATTAACAGAAGCATGAAAACAAAAGTAGGCAGCAATTCTAGGTTTGAGGCCTGTAAAAAGAGATTTTTTTTTTTACCAAGGTACCTGATATTCCAAATATAATGATAATATAGATCCAAAAATAAAGAGAAGATATGATGATAAAGTTTTGTGCAACTTCCTTGTGATGGTATTAATACTCTCAGCATTGTGTGTCCCACAAAGGATCACAAATGCAATGCTGTGAAAATGAACATACCAATTGGCTGTTTGGCACCACTCAGCGCTAAAAGTATGCATGCCAGTACCATTGCATAAGCACAACAGGTTATATTTTGGAAAATGTACGCGTATACAAATACATTGCATTCAATAACAATTGATAAGAAAAGAGGCCATGAATTTTAAAGACAGAAAGGAGAGGCATGTGGGTGGGTGTGAAGGGATAAAAAAACAAACTCCCTTTGTTGTAATCAAAATATAATCTCAAGCAAAAAATGCATGGTCAGTACTTGAAATTTTATTAAATCTGACGCCTATTTTCTAGTATATGACAAGGGAACGATGGTTAAACCTAACATATATACTTTCCTATTTTTCAAAACAAATGGTTAATGTTCATTTCTTTTTGCTTTTATATTTTTACTTAACATATTAAACAGTCACACATAACCAGTAAGTAAATAATTTTTCAAGGATACATAGTATATAAAAGAAAAATATAAAACATTTTATAAGAAATCTGAAGATGAGGAAGCCAAACAGCTCTAAATATAGTTTCCAAAACTTGTGATAAAATTTTTCAACGATTTTCAAATTAAAGAAACTTTTAATAGACTTTCAACAATTGGTAGATTGTTAGACTTGCCTGTCTTTATTTAATACCTTTATCTGCTTTTAAAATTTCATCTATGTGTGTTTTTGTTGTTTTCCAGGGTTGTTTTAAGAAACAACTCAAAGTTTATTGGACAATGACAAACAAATTTTTTCTCACTTGTTGAAAATGAAATTATTTCTAATACAAATACCTTGATTAAATCGTGACTCCACCTAGTCTTCCCAATTCTTTCACAACTACCCCCTCTCTCATTCCTTTCTGTCTCTCACTAGAAAAGAATGGCTTTTTAAGAGGTAAAAACCAAACAGCACAAAATATAATATAATGATGAGACAAAAATTTTCATATTGAAGTTGGAAAGGGCAGCCTGAAGGAGGAAACAAGTCTCAAGAGCAAGAAAAAGAGTCAGAAATCATTTATAAGTGAGTATATATCATGTGTGTCTCTCTGCTTCTGGGATACCTCTCAAGTAGATAATGGACATGTAAGATAGGATAATCATACTAAAATCTGTACACCTAACGAAGCTAATCAAAGAAGGAGGACCCTGGGTAAGATGCTCAATCTTCATTCAGAAAGGCAAATGAGATGGACATAGGAAGAGGGAAAAAACAGGGAACTGGACAGGAGCCTATCACAGAAGGCCTCTGAAATATTCCACCCAGCACTGTATCAAAGCATATGCTGAGATGCATAGCCATACTTTGGGCAGAGTACATGGAATCTTATGAAAGAAGGGAGAGATAGAAAGACCTGGAGAGAATAGGAGCTCCACAAGGGTAGGAACAGAACCAAAAAAGCTGGACACAGGGACCTTTTCTGAGACTGATACTCCAAACAAGGACCATGAAGAGATAACTTAGAACCCCTGTACAGAAATAGCCCAAGGCAGCTCAGTATCCAAGAGGGTTCCCCAATAATAAGAACAGGGACCATCTCTGACATGAACTCATGGGCTGCTTCTTTGATCACCTCCACCTGAGGAGGGAGCAGCCTTACCAGTCCACAGAGGAAGACAAAGAAGCCAGTCCTGATGAGAACTGATAGACTATGGTCAGATGGAAGGGGAGGAGGACCTTCCCTATCATTGGACTGGGGGAGGGGCATAGGAAAAGATGAGAGAGGGAGGGTGGGTTTGCGAGGGGAAGGGGAAGGGGACTACAGCTGGGATACAAAGTGAATAAACTAACTAAAAATAAAAAAAATAAAATAAAAGAGTCAGAAACCCGTATTTTATAGGCGGGAGTCCTGTAAATAGATTAAGCTCTAATATGTAATATATATGCAGAGGTCTTGAAGCATGTAGAACCTGAGCTTGCTGCTTCAGTCTCTGTGAGCTCATACATGCCTTGATGGATCCTTCACCCCTACATTCTAGACTCTTTGGTCTGATAAGGTACCCAGCAAGCTACCATAATAGAACTGTGGGCTCCAATCCAGCCAAAAATGTTTGAAATACAATCTGTCCTGCCTGCAAAATAGACCTATGGAATGGTGGCACAGAACTTGTGGTAGTGGCCAACCAATGTCTGATTTGACTTAAGGACTCCTCCATATCTGACACTGCTAGGGTAAATAAGAACCAGAGACTAGATAGCACAAGGGCCTAGGGAAAAAGCAAACAATACTTGCTTAAATAAAATAAAATGACTCGTAATGATATTCTGCTATGTTCATAGATTAATGCCTCATGCAGTTATCATCAGAGTTGCTTTCCCCAGCAGCTGATGAAAACAGGTGCTTGTACCCACCTCGTTTGGACAGGATGTCTACATTGTAAATCTCCAGTATGCCCCTTCCCTTGGACTACAGGGAATCCAGGAGGCATAAAGAGTGTAAGAGCCAGCATGGGTGGAGGACACCAGGAGAACAAAACCCTCCGAATCAACTAAAGAGACTGCCTTTTCAATGAATGAGAGGCGGTCTTCACCAGCTATCTGCTGCAAGGGATACTGTCTAATTAAGTATGGAACTGCTGCACCTGACAACTGAGTTCAGAGGAAGAAAACTCATGCTCTGACTGAGAACAAAGGAATGATTGCTTTTTTTTATAGACCATGGTAGATAAATAGGGTAATGATGATTTATCTCAGATGGCTTCTGAAATAAAAATATCTAGGAAATAGATAAGGCATAAGTAAATACTTAGAATATATCTTAACTGACAGTTATCATTCTTAATTGCTTAATAGCTATGGATTTCTTGTGCTGAGCTGTATATTAAATGCTTTATAAATAGTAATTCATTCAATTCTCATGCAAACATTCCTTAGTATATCAGGTCTTAGAATTACCATAACTGTCTAGGTAAGCCTAGACATTTTAACAGACTGAGTAAATCATGTGGCTACTAAGTTACTGAGGGAGGATTTAAATCTTAGTAGCAGAGATTCAGAAACCAAGCAGGGTGCTGGGGCACACACCTGTAATCCCAGCACTCAGGGAAGGAGAGACAGGCAGATCTCAACAAGTTTGAGGACAGCCCAGCCTACAGAACAAGTCCAGAACAGCCAAGGCTACACAGAGAAACCCTGACTCAAAAAACGCAAAAGAGAGATTCAGAGACCAAAACCATTCTGATTTCAGTGTGACCCTTTTCCAGCAATCCCATTTGCAGTATTCATATGTGCCAAATCAGAGTTGTGAGCTGTGTTTTCCACCTTCAGCATAAAACTATTATCAGATAAAGATGATTATGAATATGAAAATTCACAGTGTTTTAGTTTATTTTACTTTAAAAATTTTGGCACAAGGATATACAATTTCATAATATTTTAACAGTCATAGAGAAAATGTCATTTTCAGAATCACTATGGTATGAGGCATGGGAGTGGGCTTCTGGATTGTCACCTGTGGGCATTTCATATTCTTGGCCTTCATGCTGTCTATCTGATCCCTGATCTACCACTGAATTCATGCTGCTATCATGACCTACAGCTGTTCCCGTCACTGACAGACTATAACTAAGACACTACCGAGGCATTACAAAGGTCATTCTAGTTGTCAAAGGACTCCACCTGCAGAGATCTTTAACCATTGGGAAAACTGTGGTAATGCCTTGCCTGTGGCTTCAGCAAGGATCTCCCATGGGTCTCTCCTATCTCTAGTTAGGTATACCTTCTTAGAATTATTTTCTTGCCTTTACTCTTATTTATTGGTTATTTATTATTATTATTCTCTCATATATTACATCCCAACTGCAATTTCCCCTCCCTCTCCTCACCCCACTATCTTCTCCCTACCCAGAAACATCTCTACCTTCTGCTTCCCCTTAGAAAAGAGAAGGTCTCCCAGAAACATTAAGCAAACACAGCATAAGATGCTACATAAGACCAGGAACATGCCATCACATCAAGACTGCACAAAGCAACCCCGTAAGAAGACAGCCCCTGCTCTTTCTGTTAGGATTCCCACAAGAACACCAAGCAAATCAGCCATAACATATGTGCAAAAAACCTAGGTCAGACCTCCACAGGATCCTGATCTTGCAATTTCCCATGAGTTCCAGTCAGTTAAGTTTGTGGACTGTTACCTGTTCTCCTGTTACATCCTTGAACCCTTTACTTTCTCTGATCATGCACCCTTCTCTAAAGGACTCCCTAAGCACTGTCTAATGTTTCACAGTGGTACTCTGCATCATCTCTTGTCAGTTGCTGGATGACAAGAGATGGGTAAGACTAAGCTCACCACCAAAAAAATAATGGTTTGTTTTATGTTACAGAGGAATTCTATACCAAGCTTATTGGCAAACTGAAAGGTAATTAACACTAAATTAAAAATAGTATTTGCAGCCAGGTAAATAAGATTATAAAGACAAAAATTTACGTGATTAATTGGTCTATTATTGAACATATATTACAACAATATGTGTGTAAATACTGTCTTTTCTTTGTTTCATGTGTTTTAAAAAACAACCCATAGCTTCTGCCCATTTGTTTCCATTTTTCTTCCAAATGAATATATTTTAACCCTTAGAATCCAGTTAGTATTTGGACTTGCTCCTCTCAAAAAGCAATATAGAATTGACATTATACCTCCTACAGCAAATGAATGTACCCAGTGGGGGGTCATTCATAATGTGCTGCTAGGGCACTTTACATTTGTCTTTAACAGTAACACCTTTGACTACATATCTTGACATGATTATATAATTTTTGCATGATTGCTGCAGTTATTTTTTCCCTGCAAGCCTTGAAGAGGAAAATTGTACTTCCAAGAAACCGTTTGAATCATTACCTTTTCTTGCCTTGAATTCACTGTCACAAATTCTATTTAATGGGAAAATGTTGTTCCAAATATAAACTACATCAGCTCTGTAAGCTACGTGCCACGAGGTAAATTCTAAGAAGGGATCTTTTATACAAACCCTTGCAGTCATACATATGCATGAAATCCTCAGATTTACACCTATTACCAAAAAAAAAAAGATAAAAAACTTTTCTTATTAAGCTCTTCATTTGGAGTCACATCTCTGTCACTTGGGGACCAGTGTATTTAAAAAGTGAAGCACTCCCTTAGCTCTTTGCCCTAGCCTGATTGCAAAACTCTCTGGTGGAAAATTAGATAGTTGGAGAGTGCATCCACTGTGTATTTAAAGAGGCACCCTAAAACTCAGAAGCATTTTTATGGTCTCCTACCACTCACTTGCTTCAAACTGGGTTTAAGATGCCCTGGTATTTGATTTGTTTAGTTTTTAATATAGTAACAGAAAGTTCATCCAGTGAAAGGCTTTTTATTTCTTTTATTCTTTGAGATAAAAATAAAATTGCATCATTTCCTATTTCTCTTTCATCTAACCCTTCCCATATACATCTCTTTGTTCTCACTGTGTACAACTCTTTGTTCTCATTGTGTTCGTTGTTATTTTGTGTGTGTATGTAAGAATACAGAAAATGTGTAAATTTATTCCTCAAAACATAGATACAACCTGATTAGCATTTATAAAAATACCTGTATGTATATTTTCAGGGTACATTAAAGCAAAACTGATCTACCATCTATGTCATATTTGGAAATGAGCATTGACAAATTATAAATCTAGTTAAAATCGATAGAAACACTTAGAAAATAGTGACCTAATGTCTTGAGGTAGTTCTGTTCAAGTTCCTGCAAAAGTTTAGCTCCTCTTCTTCTCCTATAGGGAGGAAGGGTGAGGTTGGGAGGGGAGAAGGGAAGGGGCTACAGGTGGGATACACAGTGAATAAACTGTAATTAATAAAATAATTTTTAAAAATTTTAACCCCATTTTTAAGCCACAGGGCAAGACAAAGAGCTATTGCAGTGCAAACTGCCAAACAAAAGGCAGAAACAGAGGAGTAGGAAAAATTATGTATAGACGGAGGACAAAAAGCACAAAAGATTGAGCCCTTCCACCATCATCCAAAGACTGAAGTTCTTCCAAGGATTAACAGTTGTTGACTTAAAATGTGAGTACTCAGAATAGTTTTAATTTTTGACCTAGAAAGAACAAGTTTTCCTATTCTGAAATATGTGGAAATGAAGCCAGTAGCTCTGTTTATGCTACAGCTTATTAAAGATGCAAATTAAAAATAAGGAAAAGCAGAGAGATTTGCTTAACCTTTGACAAATGTAAATCTTTAATCTGATCTTAATTTGAACTTTCTTGATTTGCTTTAAGTTTTATAACATTCTGAACTTGAGAGGTGTTAAAAGTACCTTTCATGGTCAAGTGTGGCATGTTGAAATTGATAGAAGAAGGTTAATTTGAAATCCAGTCAGGAAATCGCTTTATATTGCACAACTTATATCTGCTTTAGTGAGAAACTGACAAACTGCAAATGCCTCAGAGGAAAATTCTACTGAATTAAAAGCAAGATTAATGTGCTTGGAAATGCATTTGCATTCAACTGTAAAACAATGCCATTATGCTAACTTATGTTTTCCTGTGGAATAACCAGTTATGTCTGAAGTTTCTATAACAAAATTTGGTTATGTAATGCAAAATGGATTTGAGAATATTAAAAAATTCATTACATTGTATTATTTATAAAAAATATTTGAAAATATACCTTTATTTATTCTTTATAGATGTACAGGTGCATTTTCAGCATATCTGTCCTAGTGGATTAGTGAAGCTTTCCTTGCTCACATAGAAGATTCTTTTTGCAGTGAACTATGGCTAATAGAGAATCATAATTGGTCAAAGTGCAAGGAAGACTGGACTGTGGCATGCTCGGACCTAAATCGAAAATCTATATCTTATGACTGTGCCCATAAGAACACAGAGGAGGGTGAAGAAAGATTCTAAGCGGCAGAGGATGGAAAGGATTGCTCTTGGACTTGAGAGGGCTGTTACACTAATGAACCAGCCACAGCTGAGGTTGCTGTCACAGACCTCAAAAGATCATGTGAGGTAATAATCGGGAATGGATGGGGAAGGATTCCAGAAACCCATACCTAGGAAGGAAACATGGTAGCTAAAGACTGCTGAAATAGGGAGGATCAGAGTTCTTCAAGCATAGGGACTCTCCATGTTTCTCAGGCTCCCTGTGTGCATATGGAGTAGCATTCAATAGACTTAGTGAGTTAAAAAAATAAATTAGGACATGACATTAGAAAGGGATCATGAGAAAGTGAGGAATGAAATTCTTGTTTGTTTATTTATGTATTTATTTGGTTGTTTGTTTCATTGTTTGTGTGTCTGTGTGTAGCCCTGGCTGTCCTGGAGCTCCCTTTGTACACCAGGATAGCTTTGAACACACAGATTAAAGGTATGCACAACCACTTCCTGCTTGTTTGTTTGTTTCTTTTTACCAATTACAATAAACACAACTTTACTGTGAAATATTAAAGAGTTTAAAGTACACAATGTTTCTACTAATCAAAAGAAAGTATGTGTATCTTTATAGATTTCAGAATAACGAGAAACAAAAAGATTTTATACTATAGTTCTTTAAGAGTACACACAGAGCTTAATGTGTATGTGTCTAGAGAATATCAAAGACTTATGAGCATGCAAGGGAAAATATGAAGCTTCTATTATTACTGCAGAGTTTAGCACTCATAACAAAAGGATTAACTCAATCAGTCAAAAAAATCAAACTCAGTAATGAAACAAGTATCAATTAATGACACATAATGGACACTTATATAGAGTACTAAACACAACACAGTAAACTGGTAGTCACAGGAAAATCCAGTTTCCAGTTAATGAAAGTAAAGTTAAGGAAATAACAGAATAAATCAGAAACTCATAACACAAAGGAAACTAAAGTTTCCAAGAACTTGGAGATTAACTAACAAGTATAGTGATGGAAAATCAAAAAAGAAACTTACATCATGTTAGAGAAGAGAATCCAATCTGTTAAGTCAGCATACTACACAAAATCTGCTGCATTATGGAACAAGCAGAACAATGAAGACAAAAGGTCTGTTATTGATGAAATTATAAGAGATAAACTGAATTATAATGAATACACTGAGTGTTGATGAAATTAAGAGCAGGCCTCAGTCCTTACAGGACTTCAATGACAAATTTAATAAAAAGTCCCATTTTTATCATTCTGGCAACCCATTAGAAAATGCAACAATAAAGGGAACTACATTATTATAAGTGCATTTTGAATTGTGACTCATAGTAAATTAAATGGCTCAATATGACAACCTAAAGTCACCTAAACATCACAGTGCTCACATGAAAATGGACAGATATTGGAAGAGGGAGAAAACAGGAAGCAGGATAGGGACCTACCACAGAGGTCATCTGAAAGATTGTGCCCGGCATGGTATCAAAGCAGATGCTGAGACCCATAACCAAACTGGGCTGAGTACAGGGAACCTTATGACAGAAGGGGGAGATGAAAGAGCTGGAGGAGACAGGAGCTCCACAAGGAGAGCAACAGAACTAAAAAATCTGAGCACAAGGGTCTTTTCTGAGACTGATACCCCAACCAAGGACCATGGATGGATATAACCTAGAACCCCTGCTCAGATGGCAGCTCAGTATCCAAGTGGGTACTCTAGTAAGGGGAACAGGGCCTGTCTCTGACATGAACTCAGGGGCTGGCTCTTTGATCACCTCCCCCCTCCCCCCACCAGGCCACAGAGGAAGACAATGCAGCCAGTCCTGATGGAAACTGATAGGCTAGAGTCAGGTGGAAGGGGAAGAGCAGCTTTCCTATCAGTGGACTTGGAGAGGGGCTTGGGAGGAGTTGAGGGAGGTTGGGTAGGGTTGGGAGGGAATGAGAGATGGGGATACAGCTGGGATACAAAGTGAATAAACTATAATTAATATAAAAATCAAAATTAAAAAGGAAATAGAGCATTACGAATCATGCACATGAATTTTATATATAGGAAGAGACACCAATTATATGTAAATCCTGGTAAAATAAAGGAATTATTAGTGGTTGTGTAACCTCTATCTGACCTTAAAACAATAAAATCCTGATCCAGTGTATCTAGGAAACTACTAAGTTGCTACAGGTAGGAGATAGACCGTAAGTACATGAAAAGAGAGATCACAGAATACAAGTTTTAAAGGAAATCAGACATGTGAAGTTAGGTTGAAGGAAAGAGGATGAAAGGAAGCAAGCTTCAGGGAAGAGATGAAACAATGCCCTTAGACAATGACAGATGGAGAGGTGGATGGAAGCAAAGTACAGAGAGGCAAGGGGAGGAGGGAAAATACAGAACGTTCTTGTAAAGGGTCCATTTAACCTTCACATCCATGTCTCACTCAATTTTCTGGATACAGTATGTGGCTAGTAATGTTGTATTAACTTGGTTTTTTTCTGACTGAAGCAAGAACCTGTTCTTGGTTCTTAGAAGTATGGTTCATGGAAAGATCTGAGAATGGCCCATAGCCTGTGATATTTATGATCACAAACTTCCAGAAGTCACCATGGAAATATCATTTAAGTTGTAGTTCAATGAATACCCACAGTCTAATGTGTTCATTATGGTTTAAAATCCTGCTACATTAAAGGGAAGCTCTCTATAACTGTGTTCCTTCACACCAAAATAAGAAAATGAGGGAAAAATTCATGATAAAAAAGAATTTCCTGAAGTTCCAACCCAGCTGCTTTTAGAGCATTCCTGAGCACCCTGAAGACTATCTTCACATCAGCGAAAATCAGTTATCTCCCTTTTGGTAGTGTGAGCCTCTAAGAACACTTGGAAGACTGATAGTACTTACGGTTCGAGCCAAAATTTGATTCATTTGCATGTTGGTACATGTTGGAATCATAAATTGTAATTATAAATTATAATTGGAATTAACTGTGTTAAACATATCCTGCCCAACAAAATTTATACCTGCGAATCACATTTCATCAGTGACTAGCAAATACATCACATTTCACATTGATACATATTTAATGATATAACATTCAGTGGCATAAATTACACAATTAACCCGACTATATTAGAGGGTAGTTGGGATCCTGAGGCACAAGCAATTTATTAGTAATGTGCCTAAGGTTGGATTACTTCTCATAACTGAGGGTGTCAATATTACAAGCATTTCAAAGAGGTGGTATTTCTTGACAGATTTTTTTATCATCATAAATTTATATAGGTATATATGCACATATATGTATGTATATGACTAGACACACACACACACACACACACATATATATATATATATATATATATATATATATACATATATATATGTAACTTCAAGGAGAAAAATGATTTTTCTTTTCAGAATATTCTGCTAGACTTCAAACTCTCTATACTTATGAAAATTTATCATTGGAACATATTAAATAGATGAAAATATAGTCTTTTATGATTTATTTGACTTAAGGTATCCAATGACATATGAGGCTGCAGTGGGATTCTGGAAAATAAATTTAATACCCATAACATCTGTCTTGGCGTATTATCTACATGGTACTACAATTAATTAATTAATGGCATTTGTGAGTTGGTTCACTTTACTGGAAAGCCACACCTTTTATAATTCATTGATTTGGACAGTCACATGCATTATAATAATAAAAACTTAAAAATACCTTAATATTTGAAACCCTGAAGCTCTCCATTTGTTCCTTTAGCTAAAACATACTTGTAATGACACAAATATCCCAAAAGTGACCTCATATAAGAGCTTATTAGATATTTCTGAGTATTTTGAGTTCATTCCTTGAGAAACTCCTGAAAAAAATTGTTTTGAAGCAGTAATGAACAGAAAGTAATGAGTGCTTGACACTTAAGGACATGTTACTGATGTGAAGAGATCAGGAGAGAGTAGACTGATGTCAGCAACAATGCATTCCTGTTTTCCCAGTGGCCTGCCTTGCCCTCACTGCTCTTTCCTGCCTCACAGGGAATGACAAGTTCAATGAAAACTGAAGTGTTTCAAATAAATTCTAAAATAATCCTCAAACACTTGTTTAGAGGAGCCAAGTGATTTAAGTAAGATGTGACAATGGATGAAAAACCTCCTGTTCAAAGTGACATCATTCTTCTACAAGAGCTACTTGAAAGTTTACTTTCATGTCTGGAACCTACATTCTCAGTTTTGGGTCATTGAATCAGGACTGTCGAATTCTGGTTTACTAGCTCAGGCTCAAATACAAGATGTTATGACCCAGACATAACCCAATTAATTTTTGTGGAAAATCCATTGGACTTTCTCTACCCTGGTTTCAGGAACTCTGTGTGGGTGCATGTGTGCGCATATCACGTGCGTGTGCCTTTGTGTCCAATTATGCAAGTAAGGAGTTTATTCTTTTCTTACTTCAACTGAAAAATCATTTTCTTTCCTTTCCATTATGTTTCATGTTTTTCCCACCAATCTAAGGTTACTCTGTGGTCACAGTGCAAATCTATTTGGTAATTTTGACAATTTACCAAACCTGAACATATTACATGTATTTCTTCTGCATCAGCTTAAGTAAGTACTTAGAAAATCGGCCTAAAATAGAATAGCCTGAAAAGCTGGGCAATTGCCAGCAAATGATATCAATTTTGTAACGAGTGAAAGTGAGTTGAGTATGAAGGTGACGGAGGCTAAGCTGAAAAATAATGGGAAAGGCTCACCACTTCATTTTTCCTTTCACACAGTGTCAACTCTACTTATGCACAATGTAGTTATATTGACAATCCACTGTTAATCTTCAATCAGCTTTATTTTCTCACCTCTTATGCAAGCTCATAAAAGACCCTGTGGATGAATTTGTTGCCCATGGGTCTGACATATTGGGTGATGGTCAAACTCTTAGAGCTGAAGTAACATGAGAATCACCAATCATTTGTATTTTGATGCATAAATTCTCTTGGAAAGTGCTAATGCTGATGCACTATAAAAGTAAATCTGAACAATCTGATGCAATTTCTTTCTGCAAAGCACCTTTGCTTGTACCGTCAATGAATAGTATTAGGTATAGAAGAAACTACATTAGGTCCATGCATGAGCATCATGTGACCTATACTTTTGACCTATGTCTTTTGATATCATAATGTAAATCAAATGGTTTATTAAGACCTAGAAGAAAATGATAAACAAAATAATTCTGTAACCTCAGATACTTTGAGTTTTACTGAAGAAAGCTTAATGAAAAATGCATTCATTAAAATATCCATGTTACATTTTTTGCTGGTTATATATTTTACAGTTTATCCTATATACTATGAATTGTTTAAAGGGTGCTAAGTCTAACATAGTCTTCATTTTCTTCTTCGTGGCTAGTAGAAAAATCCATTTTCTCTAAAATGTGTTTCTCATTTTCTTTATAATTCATAACATGTTAAAGCTTTATTCAAAATTTATATTTCTTCTAAAATCTCATTAAAAACTATTCCTTTTATTGAAATAAATAGAATTTATTTTAAAAATCACAAATAATAATCACTATCAATGCTAACACACACACCATCAGCATCTATGTACAATGGGAAGGGTGGCCTATTACACAAACCCCTCACAGCCTTTAAGCGAAGTACTGTGCCATCCTAAAACCATGATACTCTGTAGAAAGTCTCTAGTGCTGCCACCCTGAAGCAACATTTGCACTGAAATTTAATTTTATAGATAAGTTTTATTCCTTCTAAAAGTATACACCAATTGAATTATTTGAAGAGTACTTTTGATTAGTTTTTCTCAGTCAGCAAAAATATTTTTGAGATTTCCACCATGTTCTTTTTTTTAAGATTTTTATTTTATGTTAATCACAGGTAATGTACTTTGTATCCCAGCCTTAGACCCCTCCTGCTCCCCCCCCCCATTCCCCCATCCCTCCCTCATCTCCTCCCTGCCTCTTTCCAAGTCCACTGGTAAGGGAGGACCTCATCCCCTTCCATCTAAATCTAGTTTATCAGGTCTCTTCAGGACTGGCTCTAATGTCCTCTTCTGTGGCCTAGCAAGGCTGCTCTTCCCTCGGGGCACAGGGGAGAGTCAAAGAGCCAGCCATTGAGTTCATGTCTGAAATAGTACCTGTTCCCCTTACTAGGTTGCCCACTTGAATATTGAGCTACCATTTGCTATATTCAAGTAGGGGTTCTAGGTTATATCCATGCATGGTCCTTGGTTGGAGAAGCAGTCTCATAAAAGACCCCTGTGCCCTGATATATTTGGTCCTTGTGGAGCTCCTGTCCTCTCCAGGTCATACTAACTCCCCCTCCTTTCATATAATTTCCTGCACTCTGCCAAAGGGTTGGTTAAGTGTCTTAATATTTGCTTTGATACACTGCTAGGTTGAGTCTTTAAGAGACCCTTTGTGGTAGGCTCTTGTCCTGCTACTAGTTTTCTCCTACATCCAATGTCCATCCCATTTGTCCCTCTAAGTGAGGATTAAACCTCTTACCCCAGGTCCTCTTTCTTGTTTATCTTCTTTAGGTGTATAGACTTCAGTATGTTTATCCTATCTTATGGGTCTATATAAGTGAGTATATACCATGTGTGTCTTTCTGCTTCTGGGATAACTCACTCAGGATAATAGTTTCCATGTCCCACCATTTGCCTGCAAATATCATGATTTCTTCATTTTTAATTGCTGAGTAGTATTCCATTGTATAAAAGTACCACAGTTTCTGTATCCATTCCTCAACTGAGGGACATCTGGGTTGTTTCCAGGTTCTGGCTATTACAAATAAAGCAGCTACAAACAGTTGAGCAAATGTCCTTCTTGTATACTTGAACATCTTTTGGCTATATGCCTAGGAGTGGTATAGCTGGATCTTGAGGAACCACTATTCTTAATTGTCTAAGAAAATGCCAAATTGATTTCCAGAGTGGTTGTACAAGTTTGCATTCCCACCAGCAATGGAAAAGGGTTCCTCATTCTCCACAACCTCTCCAGCATGCATTGTCACTTGAGTTTTTGATTTTAGCCATTCTGACAGGTGTAAGATGAAATCTCAGGGTCCTTTTGATTTGCATCTCCCTGATGGCTAAGGACATTGAGCATTTCTTTAAGTGTTTTTCTGCCATTCTACAGTCCTCTACAGAGAGTCTCTGTTTAGCTCCATACCCCATTTTTTAATTGGATTCCTTGATTTGTTGCTTTTTAACTTCTTGATTTCTTTATATATACTAGATATTAGTCCTCTGTCAGATACAGTGTTGGTGAAGATCTTTTCCCAGTCTGTAGGCTGTCAGTTTTGTTTTGATGACAGTGTCTTTTGCTTTACAAAAGCTTTTCAGTTTCATGAGGTCCCATTTATTAATTGTTGCTCTTAGAGCCTGTGCTGTTTCCACCATGTTCTTAATGCGACAATATCACTTAATATTTTCTGTGTCATAATACAAGTTTGGTTATAACACAAATATCTCTTTTTCTTCTCACAATAAGCAACCATGCCATAAACAGTTTTTACAATTCTAAGTTGTGAGTTAAGGTCCTCTGAGCCATGAAACCATGTTGGGGAACCACTCTACTGTCTTGAATAAAGAGAAAGGCAGCTAGCCTTGCGGGTTTCGTACACCTCATCATGCGGGATTGGGAAGCCTCACGGGATCCTCATTCACCACTTAGCTGAGCTCTACCAGTTGTTATATATAACTTGTCTTTTATTTCACGTAGCCTCAGGGAAGAAGGGCTCGGTTTATGTGGCTAAAGGTAATTTCTCAACCACTCTATGTAAAGGCTACCCAGGTAAAGCCTATTGGAGGGCACCCAGACATGTACAAATAATACCACCCCTGTGCACTGTAAGGAAAACCCATAAACTCATAAATGAGGTATCTGGTAGGAATGAACATTCTTAGATTAAACACCACACAACATACTAAGGTACGGAATAGTCTAGGTACTTGTAATATAAAGGCAAGCATTTGTGTATCCAAAAATAGTAAGGAAACAGCAATATTAGGTGTTATAAAATATGAAAACAATATTTAGTAAGGGCACTTACCTGAGCAGAAGTGGAAGAAGCAGAAGTCACATAGGATTTATAGAGTTATGTGACAACTAAGGCCATTTCTGTAAGTATTCTAGACTTATTTTCTCTGTGCCCAGAAGGTAAACATAAATCATTTTATGAAATTTTAATTCAATCTCACATAACTCTCATATTGTTACTTTTAGCAGCTTTTTTGACTAATTTGTAATGACACAGACTAAAATGCACAATCATTTAATATTACATTTTGTATTTGATGCTCCTTACATGTTTATTTTTTTAATGAAAGCATAGACATACACATTATCCTAGGAGTATACAGGGTTAAGATCACAGTTTTAATGTTGTCCCCTACACAGCTTAAGCCATTGTGATCTTCTGAGACCACAACTACTGGAGAAACATCTTCTGTTTAGAGGAGAACTTTGTAGCCAGTCCTGAAGAGACCTGATAAACCAGGGTCAGATGAAAAGTAGCAAGTACCTAGGATTGGCATATGTTTGTGTAACCCAGTCATATATTGTAATATAGATATGTTAAATACAAATTATATGCATATATGTATATATAAACATATGTAGAAAAAATTTGTTTTCTCTCTGCTCATAAACTTGACATGCTTTAAAAATAAAATAACAGTTTTGACAGAGTCAATGATTTAAGCTTATGGGTTTGGAGTCAATTAGATATCCAGGCTCTTTTTTGTGTTTCCATATACACAGACATCATATCTTTTTAAGCACAGTGGGTACATAGATTAGTTCCTTAAAGTTCTATTATTGTTATTGTATGTTTCAACATCAATAAGTACCATATTTAATAATGTACTATAAATAGATATAAGAAATTACATCCTATGAATAGGATTTTCCTACTTTCTCATTTTATCAACACACTTAGTCCAGTTAATATGTTTACTATTTTCTCATAAGCTGAGTGTGTATCCTAAACATCCAAATAATTTAACTAACATTTTGATTACAATTGCACCATGCATCTATTGATTAATATTGCAATATTTTATTATAATAACATTGGATTATAAAAATAAGTAGTATAAATATCGGCATGTTTCTTATTTTCTGTTTCTGTATGGCTTTTGCTGATTTACTAATTTGTCTGGTATAAATCAGAGTGTAAGCTGGGATTTTTCTCAAGCTAATAGTTCTGTCTGGGACCCCCAAGTGCTGGAATGATGGGTGTGTCCACCATTGTACCTTTTGCAGCATTTCCATAAGGATGTCCACCCTATCTTTTCTAAATACACACATGCTTTATAAACTGTTTAGTATCTATTTATTTCATTTGACACATTTATAAGGTGAGAAAAACCAGCCATTCAGTCAATTATTAAGATAGATATTGTTGTGAAGAGATTTATGTTGGCACAAATAACAGTAAGTTTTGAAAGAAAATTATCGTGGACATCTATAAACTATAAAGCCTTTCATAACAAGAAGAGGTAATTGAAATATATACATTTAATGAGATTGCATTACAAAAATGGCTGATATTAGATAAGTTGAATCTTTTACATATTAAGAAACACAGATGGAGATCCAAGATGGCTGCCACGAGAGAACACTGTGTCTGAGGAGCAGGAGAGCAGAAACAACGCAGCGACCAGGAGACTGAACTCTGGGACCTAAAACGCCAGCATTGTGAGTGCCAGGTGAGCGGAACTCCTATGGTGAGAAAATCAAGTGGGAAAACCCTAGGGACACCCAGTTATTACCTGGAGAAATTTCCCTGTGACCAGCAGCGCACAGCTCTGATCTGGACAAGCAGCTGCGCTGGGCGCCTGCACCCGCCATTATAGACTGTCTCCCGGGCAGTATCAGGAGGAACCAGGTGCCGTTTTCACTGAACTGCGCCTTACGAGCTCACACTGCACCCGGGATCTGCTTCGACCCACGGGTGTGCTGCGGGTTCGGTCCTATCATCAGAACCACACCAGACTGAGTGGATTGGGGGACCATTTTGACCAGTCCGCACATTGCCGGGGTGCAAGCCGAATGCCCCGCCAGCAAAATCTCAGTAAGTGTGTGAGTCCACCAGCAGATCTGGGAGGATCCCGAGTCCTGCACCAACCCACGGGTGTGCAGCGGACGCGAACAGATCGTGGGAACCACCACAGACTGAGTGGATTGGGGGACCATTTTGACCAGTCCACACACTGCGGGGGCGCGGGCCAAACGCTTCTGCCAGCAAAAACTCACTCAGTGTGTGAGTCCGCCCCGGCGGATCTGGGAAGAACCCGAGTTCTGTCTCAACCCACGGCTGAGAGGATCCTGAGACCATCTTGACTAGACCGCACACAGAGGGCGAAAGCTGCACGCATCCGCCAGCAAAAACCCCAGTTCAGGTGTCTGTTCACGGGCCAGACAGAGAAGGCCTCAGGCACCATTTCTGACAGCCCTGCATACAGCAGATGCACACAAACCCAAACCCACTGTGTGTGCCCCAAATATCATCTCAGACCATGGTGCACAGCCCCTGGCACAGAAGGAGGCACCAAATCTCC
>CM053765.1:66901264-66937856 GCA_028658305.1 Pachyuromys duprasi | reverse complement strand
TAGTCTGTCTGGTTTTATGTTGAGGACTTTGATCCACTTGGACTTTAGCTTTCTGCAAGGTGATAAATATGGATCTATTTTCATTTTTCTGCATACAGATATCCAGTTGGACCAGCACCATTTGTTGAAGATGCTGTCTTTTTTCCATTGAATGGTTTTGGCTTCTTTGTCAAAAATCATGTGTCCATAGGTGTGTGGGTTCATTTCTGGGTCTTCTATTCGGTTCCATTGATCCACTATTCTGTTTCTATGCCAATACCATGCAGTTTTTATTACTATTGCTCTATAGTACACTTTGAGGTCGGGGATGGAGATACCTCCAGATGATCTATTGTTGTAGAGGATTGTTTTGGAGATTCTGGATTTTTTGTTTCTCCATATGAAGTTGAGTATTTTTCTTTCAAGTTCTATGAAGAATTGTGAAGGTATTTTGATGGGGATTGCATTGAATCTGTAGATTGCTTTTAGCAATATGGTCATTTTCAGTATATTAATCCTACCAATCCATGAGCACGTGAGGTCTTTCCACTCTCTTTGTTTTTTAAAGTATGGTGTGTGTGTATCATGTATGTGTTTTCTTATTTAATGTTTTATTTTTATAAAGTGACAACAGAGAAAGAGCCAATCATATGCAAAGGCATGCGCATAAGAATTATAACTGATTTTTCAAGGGAGAACATAAAAGGTATGGAGGATTGGTCCAATAGCTTACAAGTTATGAAAAACCACAGATGCCACCTGAGATTGTTATATCCAGTAAGAATATTAGTAATAATGAAAGGGGAAAGAAAAAAATTCATGAAAAATACAAATTACAACAATTTTAGAGCTCTAAGCAAACCCTACAGAAAGAATATTCAGTATGCAGAGAAGGATAAAAATGCACAAGGAACAAATAAATAAATTCAGAACACTGAGTAAAAAAAAGTCTAATAGAATATAAAAATAATAGACAATTTTGAATAATAACCTTTAACTGTAGTGGTCCCAAATAAATAATAAACAGACTCAGATTAAGAGTTTTAATCCATCTTTTTGATGTCTCAAGGAAACACATCTTATGACCAATGACAAACACTGTCTTTTGGTAAAAAGATGGAAAAATAGCATTCCATTGAATAATATGGGTCACAAATATTGTGAGAGTCAGAAGATCAGGAAATCTGCTATGAGATTGCTTTCTTTACTAAGATGGAGAAGCTAGACACAAAACAAGCACATCAAAAGCCCACTCAGAAATATGAAGGTTTTCTGCTTATTTCTTATGTGTGTGTGTCTTTGGATGTGTTTGTGTGTGTGTGTGTGCATTAGTGTGTCTGTCTGTGTGTGTTTGTGTTAGCCAACTGCTTCTCAATATGAGGTCTTCCTTAGAACATGGTTGATAAACTCAGTGACATTCAATTGGAGAAAACTGATTTCCATTTGCCACCAAGTATCAACTGCAAATAGTTTTGTGGGAAGAGGTAATACTATCTATCTACTTCTCCTTTACAGTGCTTGGATTTTGTCTGGCTTGAAACTTTACAAGATTTATACATGCCACCATGATATTTAATATTCAAAACATTAAAATAAATACAGATCTATTACTTTTTTGTAAAATTTTTTTGAACTAGTACCAATGGAAAAGAAAATTCCTGCTTTTTATTGTCTAAGACAGACACAAATACCCAACTGTGCATATACTCTTTCAAACAATTTTTTATATATTTTTATGATGAGTCACCAACTAGGAGGCTAGTAGGTTACAAGTCTGGGTAGAAGCTGCTTATGGGAGTTTTAAATTCAGACTGCCACTAAGCATCTAAATGTTCAAAATTTATTTTTACATAAAACATGGTGAATTTTTCAGGCATTATTAAAAGCATTACTAAAATTCATATTAATAGCACGTAGTGTGCTGTTCTTTACAGCGGGTTATACCATGATTAGTCCCTGAAATAATCTAACTAATGTTTTCCAGTCACCTAAATATATCAAGATTCTATTTGATGTAAGTTACCCAATACTTATGACAAATATAATCTTCATTAGTCATCATGACTCATTTATTCATCAATTTTAAAATATATTTTATTGTATGTGTATTAGTATGGGCCTAAATGTATGTATGTACACCATAAGTGTGTCTTATGCATACATAGGCCAGAAGAGGCAGTTAGGCCCTTTGTAGCTGCAGTTACAAGTGGTTATCAGCCACCTTGTATGTGCTGGGACGTGACCTCAGGGATCTGCAAGAGAACGAAATGCTCTTAACTACTGAGCCATCTCTCTAGTTTAAATCACACTATTTTAAACATTGTAATATAGCAAAGTTCTCCCTAGAAGTCACAATAAAGTAAAATACTGGATTGCTTTATCAAATGATTATTATCTATTTTATTTTTCAGTATGAAGGAAGAACTCTAGCAGCCAGGCTCCCAAGCAAATATTTGGAAAGCAGCACATACCAAATAATAAAACTGATAATCGTGCTTCTTTTACCCAGCTGTAATTGAATAAATCTAATTGCCTGTTCTGCTTAACTTTAATACTGGGTTTCAAACTGTTGTACAGACAGGAAAGCAACATCACAGGAATTACTCTAGTGTTACTTTCCTTCCTATATACTAGTTTGAAGTCAAGCAATAAAGTTAAATGGAAAACGCTGTATACTTGATTTTCAATTATAACAAAGGCAGGGAGCCACGATTATCTCTTTCATTACCATGGAACTCTTCATTGCTGCCTACGCAAAATCTCTTCACTGTTGCTATCTGACGCTGCTGTGACTCTTCGAGTGAGGAGCATTGTAAAACAAAGGTTAAAGCAAGGGACTAAACTAAAAATATAACACGTTATAATTTAGAAGTGTACATTAAAATGATAACAAATATTGAACTGTATAACTGACTTCCAAAAGCTCTGTAGGGAATGTAGAAGCTTTGACAAATATATTATTTCCTGTTCAAAATTTTAACCTCAGTTTAGCTACACATAATTTTTAGACCCTGGCAGGCAAGATGGCTCAGTGCATAAAGGCAATGTCCTTCAAGCCTGAGGATCTTTAAAATGGTCAGGATGCCCCTCCCACTGTTAGGCCTAGTTCCTGAGACCTTCACGACCACCAGGAATTCACTCCACTGCAAATACATGAGGATCATTTATGACAAGCTGGAGCCCAGGTTGCAACAACCTCCCTGGTTGAAGAAGAGGAGTGTTCCCAGCTATTTAGGGGAACAAGGTTTTTAAAGAGGAAAAAAAAAATCCGCAAGCAGGGAATTACATGCCTTGGCATTACATGATTGGGTGAGGGAAATTGACTTTTGAAATGAATGGTTTACTTTAGGCACCAAGATGATAAAAGGTTCTGGCCTGGCCATCTGGGCTGGTTTCCTAGGAATTGTATCTCTAGTAGGCAGGAAAAGAATGCAATAAACTAGTTCCTCTCCCCAGGTGGCTGGACATGCCTCCACCTGGCTGGCCTTCACCCAGGTCTGTGCTCCAAACCCCAAACTGATACTCCCCAAAACAATTTTCAATTCTTTGATCTCTCATCACCAGAACATATATACTATGTACATATATGTAATTTAAAAACTTTTTTAACAAAAATGCAAAGATGTATGTTTGGGTTTTTGTTGTTGTTGTTTGTTTGTTTGTTTTTGAAACATGCTATCATTAGACAACGACTCACTCTAACCATTTAGTGAATGCTAGTCATTTTCTGTTTGGCAGGGCCTGGATTTCCTCAGGAACCTGAAACTCAGCTTCTGGATAAGGAACTGGGGTTCCCTTTCACTCAGGAGCAGCTAGAGTGCTTTAGGGTGAAGCCACACTGTACTAGGGAGGCAGGGTGTGGAAAGAATTTTCCATGGAGTGTTACAGTTTGGCTCTTTTAGAACGAGATTGCTGGTGGCAGTGCAAACTCAGGTGTCTCAAAGCCTATGGTGATACCAAAGTGTTACAACTCTTAGTTAAGCTGCTGTGCTGAGCATGGCAGAGGTGCGGGCCAAAGCCCATGCCTGGTCAGCCTGCAGGCAAGACACAGGCCTGGTGAGATGCAGCCTGGCAGGAGATAAATGAGGAATCTCAGACTGCCAGGGTGGAAGGATAATGGTGTTATGCATCAAGCAAAGCCAGCTACTACATTTATTTTAAATCAGGGATTTACAAACCGTGGGCAGAGGGGGAGATTCTGAGTGTGAATGTGTTTGATTTGATGGGATTAGGGATGATTACACACATGCAGTAGCATTGTCCTGTTACAAGTACTTAATTATCCTATGAATTAGGGGTGGGGTGGGGAATCTCCAAGTACAGTTGAAGGTCACTACTGAAGACTAAGATCCTTATCAGGGTAAGATTTACCTAAGAATTACCAGATTCTTGTTGGACCAGTTTTCAGAAAAAACTGTTATTAGAAGAGAGTCCTGCCTGTAACCTGGCTTGAGGGGTATATGCAGGCCTTACAGGGTCACCCAGATGGGATGGGAGGAATTTTAGGGCCTCACCGCTAAAATGGGGTCCATCATCATAGACTGAGCACAAATAAATTGCTCTCTAGCAATGTCACATTTCAACCTTATGCAGCAAAGCCCCACAAATACTAACAAGGGTTTTTTACTACATGGTCCTGATACTTGCTAGAATATACTGAATATACTTGTCTAAGGTAGCTATATATTTCTACTTTCAAAGTAGTGTATGTATTTATAAACATGTCAAGGTTTTATTAAAAGAAAACTCTGTTCATATGCATTCACATATTTATATTGTCTACGCACATGCATAAAACTTTACATTTAATTACTAAAAGTTATTATCACTATTTATAATATACTAAACCTAATGTGAAAGGCTATTTAAGAATTTAATTATTTGGGAAACAATGTACATCTTGCTGAAACAAAAAAGTCAGACTTTTTAAGTCAAATAAAAATCATCATTCTGGATAAGTAAACTATTTAAACAATAAGCAATTTTCTTGTTGTATGGATTTTATTCAATTGCTATATTTTTGAATAAGAAGACTCTTGTTATTTCTGTGGTGTGTGTTTTTGTCATCTTAAAGGTGAATTGTTTTCTCTAGATGTTAGGTATGTTTGTGGATCATCTCATCTATTGTACTGATCTGCATATTTGCTTTGTGCCAGTGCACAAAGTCGATTTATACACATTAATTTACTAAAGTATTAATATGAAAGGAGTAAATTTATTTGAGATCTAGAATATTTGATTTTTGTTTTAGGTTACAGGTCCTGCTTTTATTACTAATAAACTGTGTCGAGAGATATCATAATCCATTTCATGTTACTACTGAAAGATTCAAAAACTTAGAGTTAGTTCCTGGGGCTGGGGCAAAATCTCCAGATCCCAGTCCTTTCAGAGCAGAGGGCTAGCAGCAGTCCCCACCCAGATAAACCTCAGGGTGTGACTGGAGTCTCATAGGCCCTAACAAAGCCTATGGAATGTACTAACTCCCCTTCGCCCTTGCTACAGCCTAACCTGCACATAACAAGAGGTCAGGTGTTCCCCAGGTAGCTAGGGCTGACCATTTGTAGTCTTGGTGCCTAAAAACAAACCAATCTTTTTAAAGGTCAGCTTCCCTAGAGACCCTCTTACCCAATCCCATAGTAACACCAAGGCTTGTACTACCCTGTTATGTTCTGTCCCTTTAAAAACCTTGCTCTCCCAAAGCTGGGTGGCTGGGGGGGGGGGGGGGAGGGTGTTGTTTGCTCCCTTGTCTTTGTAAAGGTAAAGGGTGGCTACCCAGCTCAAGCTTCTAATAAAAGACCCTCCTGTGTTTTACAATGAAGTGGATTCCTGTAGGTCTTTTGGGGGCTCATGAACTGGGTATAACACTATAACAAAATGACAAACATTGGAAACTTGAAAAAATAGAAAGGGTTGTGAGGTTAATAATTGGGTGACAGGATGTGAAAGTAATCTGTGGATGAGGAAGTCTGAACTGTGTTACAATATAGCATATAATTTATCCTATAAAAAGAGAAGCCAACTCATGTAGAAAAAAAATTATGTAAGGGGTATCCTTGCTTTATAGTAATCTACTACCTAAAGATTAATTCACTAGTGAGGTAAATACTAATCCCTCCAAAGAACATTAATCTCTTAACCTAGTTATTTTCAGTAGTCTCCACATCTTGCCAGTTTATGAGCCCTTAAAGGAACAACTGAAAACACCACGAGATAATAATAACTACCTATGTGGATTTTACAAATTTACAAGAATTGAAATAAGCAGTGATCTATTGGTTAAATGTGTACTAACGTAAATTAAAACTCATATTTATACAATAAGACGTTTCATTATTTTGGTTCTATGGCAGAAAAAATATTTGTGCGTGCTAGGTTTTTAACAGGGAAGGCAAAAAAACAGAGGGGAGAAACAGTCAAATTTCACTGATCTTCTCAAAAGCGTCTGTGTTTAAATTTCTAGTGTTTTACCTCACCATCCATTTCATTGCTCTATATTAGAAAGATAGTTTTACAATTATGAATGATATGTCATGTAATAAATCAAAGAATCATAGCTCTCATGAATTCTTAGTAATTATAATCCATTTGCTATTTAAGTTCTAAATATGGGAGGGTCCCCACAAGATCTGTCAATCAGTACACATTAGACTGTTTGAAGGAGTCGTATCATGAGACTAGAAGTTTTAATTTATCTACTAAGAAACAGTTCTCTAGAAGAAAACACACATTTCTCCTGAGTTGTGTTTGCTTTTCCACCTACTTATATCAATTAATTTTTTTAATGAGAAACAATCAATTCTTTCTGGAATGATACCATTAGTGATTTTATTCTTTTCTGGGTCATGCCAGTATCATAATCTCCATCATAATTTTACTTAAACCCTTTAAAAAATATTTTATGTATTATTTATTACAATTTATTCATTTTGTATCCTGGATGTGGCCCTCTCCCTTCTCTTCTCCTAACCCTCCCTTCCTCCTTCTTTTCCTCCTATGACCCTTTCCTAATCCACTGAGAGGGGAGGTCCTTCTTCCCTTCTATCTGACTCTAGCCTATTAGGTCTCCCCAAGGCTGGCTGCATTATTTTTCTCTGTGGCCTAGCAAGGCTTCCCCCCCCGCCCCCAGGAGTAAGTGATCATAGAACCTGTCTTTGAGTCCCTGCTAGATTTCAGACCCTGCTCCACTTACTAGGGTACCCTTACTAAGGTACTGTAGAGACTGAGACTGTGGGCTACATCTGAGCATGGGTTTTAGATCTTCTCCATGCATGGTCCTTGGTTGGGGTATCAGTCTCTGCAGGATACCCAGGGCCTAGTCTTTATTTATTTATCTATTTATTTATTTATTTATTCATCTATTTTATTTATTTATTTATTCATTTATTCATTCATCTATCTATTTTATTTATTTATTTATTCATTTATTTATTTAGGCTCTGTTGGAGCCTTATATTTACTCTAAGCTTCTTCTGGAGCTCTCATATTTACTATTTACTTGCTCTTTCAGCTTTAGAAGTTTTTAATATCTTTCTTGATCCAGTCGCCATGCAGATGTAAATTGTTCATTTTTTAAAAGCCTTTGCAAGCATTTTGTTATTTTCCTTGCGGTTGTTATCCTGCCTTAATCCATGGTGGCCAAATAGAATGGAGGTTGTTATATAGATTTTCCTGTATCTGTTGAGATTTGATTTATGTTCCCTAGTATATGGTAAATTGTGGAGAAAGTTTCGTGAGGTGCTGATAAGAAAATGTATTCTTTTGTTTTTGGATGAAATGATCTGTAAATATCTGTTATGCCCATTTGGTTTAGAATGATAGCTCCAATATTTCTCTGGATTTTGTCTGGATGACCTATCTATTGTGAGGTATGTGAAGATTAGCAAGTGAGTTATACTGTAGCAGTATTTTGTGTATTTGATGCATAGATACTAAGAATAGCAATGTTCTCTTTGAGTATTTTTCAGTTGGTGAGTATTTTGTCTCCTTTATCTCTTCACATTAGTTTTCATTTGAAGTTTATTTTGTCAGATATTGGAAATTGTTGTACCTGCTGGGATCCATTTGCTTGGAATATCTTTTTCCATACTTTTACCCTGAGGTGGTATTTATTTTTGATATTAAAGTGCATTTCTTGGATGCAGCAGAAAAAGTGTGATCCCAATTTCATATTCATTCTTTTAGTCTTGTCTTTTTATTGGAAAATTGAGATGACTGGTATTGAGAGTTAACAATGAGCAGTGTTTGTTAATTTTTTACAAGGGAGCCAAAACCATACATTGGGGGAGGGGGGAGGAAAGGAAGCGTCTTCAACAAATGGTGCTGGTGCAACTGCATATTTTCATGTAGAAAAAGACAAATAGATCGGTATTTATCACCCTGCACACAACTCAAGTCCAACTGGAGCAAAGACCTCAGCGTCAAACCAGATACAGGAAATCTGTTAGAAGTGAAAGCAGGGAAGAGCCTTGAACTTATTAGCACCGGAGACAACTTTCTGAACAGAACACTAATAGCACAGGCTCTAAGATCTTGTTTCCTACTAATGTGGCCTATTAACCTGGTCTATTAGTGGCATATCTTACTCAAGGATATTTTCTGAAAGACAGTACATAACTCTGATTTTCTATCTTTACCAAAAAAAAATAAAATATTTAATACAAAAAATATAAAACCATTATATAAAACAATATATATTAATTTATCATATATCCATGTTAATATAATATACAATATATTATCATATATAATATGTAATATAGTATATTAATGTGTGCTGTATAAAATAAATATAATATAAAACAACTATAATTTATAAATTTTAGACAAATGAAGTACATACAAAATTATAAATAGATCCCATGTAAGTGGAAAGCCTTCAAATATTAAAAATATACATATTTATAAAAAGAATTTTTCTTTCTTTTTTTTTTACTGATTCATCTTATTTGCCATTTATTATGAAAATCTAATTATTTTAACACAAAACATACTTAAAGACAGCAAATTTTACCAAACCTAGTGAATGTAGGAATTTAAATCCAGGGCCAAAACCATTGAATATAATTTTACATTTTCTAGTAATTCATTACATATATACATTTCCCAAATATATGGTAAAGGTAAAATAAATGCTAACTAGCCTTTGCTTCGAGCTAACAATGTGTCTCCACTCAAGATTGGCCCATCCTTTTATTTAGAATGAAACTTAGAATTTTAACTCTTACTGTATAATGCAAATATGACACAACCGGCATGAGGACAGACACATCCATTCTACCTCCACACACTTTAATATTTTAAAAATTGTTAGAAATAATGAACACGTAGAAGGCATTAGTACTTGTTTTTCTCAGCTGCGGTACATTTTGTGTTAAATTCAAAACTTAAGCATGAAATAAAGTTCAGTTAAAAGCCATCTCAACTCAGTACTTACTCCTATGCTGATGAAATTGTTTATGTATGAAATAAATGAATATTTTAAAAGCTGAAGAGAATGCGGTTATTTTCATTGCAAAGGTACATAGAAGATGGTTGCTACTGGACGTAGACATTGTGGACAAAAGACGGGAAGAAAACCCACCTGCAGCTCTCCCATGCTTTAGCAGATCATACAGGTACAGACAAGAAACATTATTACCCAAGACATGCTTAAAAACAATTTTCAAATCTTGTTCTTTATCTTTATATTCCTCGTCAGCATTAGGATGTTACATAGAGATATGTGAGAGGGCCTGTCCAACTTCTCGGTCCAAAGCCAGGACAAAGTTCTTGCCAACTTTTCCTCTTTTCCATCTTGACGACTTTCTGGAGCCCACACGAGACTGGCGTCCAAACAAGGACTGCCCAGCATTCAGGTAATCTGAACTGAAGTCACGTAGCTCCAGGGGACCAGCCAAACCCAACTGAGGTCAAGTAGCCACAGTGGAGATTTCCCTAAAAAGCTTTTAGAAGAGCTTGTGTGCTCAGTTCAGGGTTGCCATTTGTAACCCTGAAGTGAGCACAGTGTTGCCACTGCCGTTTGCCAGAGGTCGACCCTTGTGTGTAAGCTATTTCTGCAGAATAAACGCTCTTTGCTCTTACATACTATTTGATTCTGGAGTCTTCCTTCAGCAATTCTTGGACCCTTACATATGGAAACAGCTAATGCTGTTTACATAAATTGATGCCAGGAATATAAAGTAAATGGAGGTCAATATCACCACTAGTTAGTCTATCTCTGTTAGTTTGAATTTTAGGGAAAGAATTAAACCATCAGTCATGAGAAGGTATTCATGTATATATTTAGGGTATGCTACCCTTCCTATTTGTAAATAAATTGGTGTAGTGGTGACAAAGCAATCCTTGAGATCTCCTGGCTTTGAAATCTCTTTTTAGGTCAGCCGTACTGTTAATGTCTACCAACCATTGTTAACACAACAAAACTTTTTTTTTTTCTTTTATGTTTAAGAACAACACCAAGGAAAAAAAGTCACCAGACGTCTGTGGTCTGTGGGACTGTGTGCTGGAAGCCAGGAAGCATGAATAGTGCTTATGTGGCCAGGTGCACACAACAGGAAGGAGTGAGGATGAAGCCATCAGAATGATAACAGCCGTGACTTGATGAGTTCTTGTTATTTTAAGACACACCTGCTCCAAGTCAGCAGGACTTCTGAAGAAAATAAGAAGTGTGTTGGATGTATCCCAAGGCACATAAAAGATTGAATTCGATTCTGTCTAGCTGATGTTTGGAAATTTACAGCAGTGCTGACTGGGCTAAATGTCTTTCTTACTAAATTCCAGAAGACACAGTGTTGCTTTTGTCAGAGAAAAATGACATTACCAACCATGGTTAAAAATGCATCACCTCCTTCCAGCCCTCCTTTCCGCTCTCCCTCCTGAGACCCAATGTTGGATGTCACCAAGTGGAAATGTTCACTATTTATAAAGAAAGATGGAAGTTGTTTCACTATTCAGCTTTAGTTGGGGAAAAACATAGTTCTACTTCTGTACCCCAAACCGTTAATATTAAACAGGAAAAGCAAGTGGGGTGAGGCTTAGTAATACAGTGTTTAGGTCTTATGCAGCAGTTTCCAGGGCAAAGTCAACCATCAACTGAAAAAAGCAGTGTAACTTTTAAGAATGTGTGTGTACATACATGTATTTCAAACAAACAAACAAACAAAAGGTTAGCTACTGATGAAACAATTTTGTCCCTTTTGTTGTAATTGTTCATTATTTACTTGATTTTATACAAAGAATCCTCATCAGTCTTACTATCCTACAAGACAATAAAGACTAATTTTTGTATGGAATGTTGTAGTGTACATATAGAAATTTATATGATTTGAAATTTTTAGAACACTTAAATAAAATTATCCTTGGTGTATCTTATTATGTTTGCAATTAAATATTTTCTTCACTCTTACATATCTTATAATGTCCGTGGAAAATAGTCAAATTTAAGATAACACAAAATAGGATTAAATCCTAAAATCTTCACAGTATTATGGTACATCTATAGTGTTCCTTGAAAACATAATGACAATATTTTAATTACCGACGAAATGTGAAATTATAAGGTGACATTTAATATAATAAAAACCAGTGAAATGAAATGAAACACATCCAGGCAAGTCTGAATGATTAAAATCTCATTCTGCTTTTCCTATTTGATTTTTAATTATAAGATGGAAATTTATTAGACAAAGACAACACCACTACCAATAAACACAGTCAACTTTAAACTATGGAATGGACATTATCAGAACAATAGCAATAAAAATGTAGGCAAGTTGGTCTGGGGCCCCAGACTATTGTCCTGTTTTTCCCTCTAAGGGAAGGCAGATTCACCTGGTAGACATAACCTGGCTTCAACTCTTTAGTATGATGACACATTATGACACAATACCCAAGTGGCAGATATGAAATGAGGGTATGAAAAGAGATTTATTAGAATATATAAAGAAAATGTTCATTGAGGAAATCTAAGCATTCAATTCACTTTTGGTAAACTTTGGCTACACACAGGAAAGAGAATTTCAAGACACCATCTTCATGGTATTTTTGGTTTACTGCTGTTGCTTATCATAACTCTGTTGGAAATAATAGTAGAGTCCACTTAGTAAGTGATGGAATTGAAAAAGGGTTATGAACTTTGCTCAGAATCTGGAATATGAATGAATGAACAAATCAAGACCTGGAGATTCTTGTTGGGTCTTATGAAGAAGAAGAAAAAAATGATGTTTAGGTTGTGAGCCTAGCCTTTAATGGCTGAACCATCTTTACAGCCCTAATGTCTCACCAACATAAATGTCAAAACATGAGCTGAACAAAGATACCTCTAGTAGATGTACCATAGTAAACATGAAAGCCCACAAAGTCTCAACCTTGCAAAGAAAAACTATAGGTAACTAATGAATCTGAGAGTGGAGGAAAACAGACCAATTGGAAGTACAATACTAAATGATTAGCCCTGAAAACATACCAGCAATAACTTTAGAGTGACTGAACAGATTATACTATGAAATATATATATATATATATATATATATATGCATATAACGGCAATTAATAAGAAAAAAAGAGACCATGAATTTGAAATAAAATAAACAAGGATACATGGAAGAATTTGGAGGGAGGAAATGGAAAGATTGGTATAATTATATCATAACTTCAAATAAAAATAACTTGTTCCTCTTTTAATGTCACCTGAATAAACCCATACATATTACACCTTCACCCTTTTCCCCTAATGCAATGGTTTCGTCAACATGTGCTGCCTGATGCACAATTAAAAATTACACTTGTATTATAATGATTTAAATTTCCCTAATTCTATTTGATTACTAAAGACAGAACTATAAATCAAGGGACTTTTATGTTTTATAAAAATTGTGTCTTTAAAATTTATTTTTCTTACCTTTCAAATTCTTATAGTTTCATTGAATGAAGTTCAAATACTGAAATAAACAAAAAAGATAAAATAATTAATTAAAATTAAAACAATTATATGCAACAATTGAAATGTCATAATATAAAAATAATCAATATTACAATGTAGAATATAAATATGAATATTCAAATTTAGAATATAAATCAAATCAAATAAAATTTTTTCCAATTTCTTTTTATGTTTAGGTAAAACAAATTAATTTATATGTTTGAAAATTTGCCAGATGGTTCAATAACAAATGAACATCTCTCCTATATAAATGAACACAATAGATTGCTCTTTCATTATTGCTACTAATAAATAATAATACACAATACAAAATTAACACATTTTTATTATTTATGTAATATTGGAAATCATTCAATCTCATTTCAGTTGCTGTATATGGATATTAGGTGTTCAAAAAACAAATATATGATTAGTTAGATTGAATAAAAATTAACATAGAGCTGGAAATTCCAGCAGACCTGGAACATATTTATTGCAGAAATATAAACTTACAGCTGAAAATAATCAACTTTAAAGTACCAATTCTTTTCTTTCTCTTCCTTTCTGAAGAAATTAGAAAATCAAATATATCTGGGCATAGGGGCTTGTCTGAGACTGATTCTCCAAAAAGGGACCATGCATGGATATAACCTAGAACCCCTGCTTGGATGTAGCCCGTGTCAGCTCAGCATCCAAGTGGCTTCCCTAGTAAGGGGAACAGGGTCTGTCTCAGCCATGAACTCTGAGTCTAGCTATTTGACCTCCCCATCCCCTGCAGAAGGAGCAGCCTAGCTAGGCCACAGAGGAGGACGTTGCAACCAGACCTGGTGAGACCTGATAAGCTAGGGTCAGATGGAAGGGGAGGAGGACCTCCCCTATCAGTGGACTAGCAGAGGAGTAGGAAGGAGATGAGGGAAGGAGGGTGGGATTGAGAGGGAATGAGGGAGGGGGCTACAGCTGGGATACAAATTAAATAAACTATAATTAATAACAAAATAAAAATTTAATAAAAAAAGAAAATCAGAATACACTAAGCATATTAAAAATATGTAATGTTTCTAGAGAATCTATAATTTTCTAAGCACCCTTCTGAAATATATATACATACGTGTATGTACATGTGTGTACATATATACATATATGTATATATTGCAATGTATGTGCATAAATAGAGGATTTACAATTAATTATTACAGTGAAATCAGGGAGTCACAAAATACTTCTCTGATCTAAATCCTGCTTACTATTTGTCCTTGTATATATAGTTTTAAAATCATTATTTTTTAAAATGTAATTTATTTATTTTTATATTAATCATAGGTTAGGTACTTTGTATCCCAGGCGTAGCCCCCTCCCTCATTCCCTCCCACTCTCCCCATCCCTCCCTCATCTCCTGCCTGTCCCCCTCCAAGTCCACTGATGGGGGAGGACCTCCTCCCCTTCCATCAGTCCCTAGTTTATCTTGTCTCTTCAGGGCTGACTGCAATGTCCTCTTCTGGGATCTAGATAGGCTGTTACTCCTGGGTGTGTGTAGGGGAGGGTCATAGAGCCAGCCATTGAGTTCATGACAGAAATAGTCCCTGTTCTCCTTACTAGAGTCTCCAGTTGCATACTGAGCTACCATGGGCCACATCTGAGCGGAGGTTCTAGGTTATATCCATACATGGTCCTTGGTTGGAGGAACCGTCTTGTAAAAGACCCCTGTGCCCTGATCTATTTGGTCTTTGTGGAGCTCTTGTTCTCCCCAAGTCTTCCTAACTCCCCTATTTTCATTATTAGTCCCAGCCCTCTGCGGAAGGTTTGGTTGTGAGTCTTAATATCTGCTTTGAATCACTATTTATAGCTTACATTTTCTTTATTGCCACAAAGGAAAAATTCAGTAGACACCTTTTAGTATACAACCAGTAATACCTACCCTAGTATGTTTATTATCTTCTCTTTTACAAAGATTCTGATATCCATTTTATAGATGATACAATTTGATTTGTTTGCTTGTTTTCCTGCATCCTTTCCAGTCTAGTTTCTTTGTTATTACTATGATAATGCACTCTACCAAAAGCTATGAAAGGGAAGAAAATATTCAGTTTAAGTTCATAGTCAAAGTCTATCACTGAAGGAAGTTATGGGGAGAACTTCAGAAAGGATCTTGTAGTCCTGTCTTGTTGCTGTTCTACACTACATTACCTACAACTGTTTTATGGACAAAGAATTCCATCAGAGAAGATAGAGGATACACAGGGCCCAGCTTATTTTCCACTCTCTTCTTAAGGAATTCAAGGGGCCATCAGCCTAAGGATTATCCTGACCACAATGGGCTGGGCTCCTTTAAGTCAACTAACAATCAAGACAGCTATCACAGACATACCAAAGGAGCAATCTGATCTTAGAAAATACCGCAAGTGAGACTGTCATTTTAGAGGACATTTGGTTATAAAAAATTGATAGTTAAAATAACCAGGACATTCTACTTTTTGTCAATTCGACACAGAAATGCAAGTTAAAACTGCAATCTTTCCTGGCTTGTCTCACAAATCTCATGCTAATAGCATAATATAAAACAATATATTTTTTGTAAAAGTGACATGATGTAAAATCAAAACATGTTATATACTTTCTATACTCAATAAATATTAGATAAAAATACTATTTTAAAAGAGAGGAGCTGAGGCACAGAAATAATCACATGAAACCACACTCCATCAGTGTATGTCAGAATTTTGTAGCTCAGTGACTAGCATCTGGGATTCATGCAGTCTTCTGGCTCCAAAAAGGTTAGGCAGTCCTACTTTCCAGCTGTGCCATCCATGTACACAAGCTTACCTCTTATAACTAAGACAAATCCACCCTGCTTCTCTACTACAAGTCCCTAAGTGGTGTCCCACACATGATCTTGGCACCTCTAACAATTAGAGGGTCTCTATTGTAACTGAAGCTACATGTTCACAGGATCTTAAGAATTTCTTAGCTTCCACAGGGTCTGCATTGCAGACAGCTTCATGCTTCAGTTTCTCTTCATCACCCATTCAGTCTTACACCTTCTGTGCCTACAAAGTCAGTACTTCATAGATGATATTTACACATTGCCAATTTAAGTTTCCAATTCAGTGTATTGCCTTGACCTCTTGATCAGCTTCTCTGAATTGACCATGAGAAAATACTTCCTATTGTTACACTGAAGCATAGGAATTTGTACAGCAGTGGTACTGATCTCTTATTAATTACACCAGACTTTCAGCCCCAACTTGACCAGCACCTTAATATTTTGATGAGGCACAAAAGGCTTTATGTTGATGATGCTGAGTTTTCTGGCAACTACAGCTTCTTATCAGTCCCAAGGTGGTTAGCATGTAGAGATTCCTAACTTACAATATCCTAGAGAGTTCCCCAGTGTTAACAGTTTTTCTTTACATCTGGAACCTCAGGAGACAGGTCTTCAGGTTCTACACTACTATCAGAAATCATGTCTTCCAACTTCCCACAACAGCTTATTAAGTTCCTAGTAATCAAGGGCTTTCCCAGCCCAAAGTTTCAAAATGTTCCACTTTCTTTCCTCAAATAGTATTCCAAGACATAGAAACAATATAGATTTTCACAGCCAGGTTACGTCCTTGGTGCCAATCTCTGTTCTAGTTCTCTCTCTGTTACTGTGATAAAATGTTCTATTGAAATAACATTAGGGAAGAGAACTCAAGACAGCAAGCTGCCAGCTGGCCTGCTTGGTATTCCACACTGATTACACTAAATTCACAGCCAATAATTATTACAGAAGTTGTGAAAAAAGCTAGTGCAAGCTGGCTCACAGACATCCTTACAGTAATTTCTTCTTCTTCTTTTTTTTTTTATACAGCTCACAACCTACAGATATTATTGTCCACAGTGGGCCCTCCTGTATCCATTACAATAATCAAGGCAATCTCACAGGGATTTGGCATTGAATTGGACATTTCCTCCACCGAGGCTGAAGAAATTAACCTGAGAAGAATCTCAGGTTAATCTATATTTGTAATATCATCATTTAAAGACAATCATCACACTTTCTTTCCTCCTTTCTGTTATAAAGGAAAGTCTATTCATTTGATGTACAAGCCCGAGGACATGAGTTTAATTTCCAGAAATCTACAGAAGCATCCATTATGCTAACATACAACTAAAATCTCAATATTTGTGATAAAGGAGGATTTCTTGAGACTACCAAACACAAATCTGAAAGCTCTACATTCAATGAGAAACCCTATATCAACCCATATCTAATAAAATGGAGAGTGACTGAGAAGAGATAGGGCAATGCTCTTTAAAGCAGCTCATACACACAAGCACACAAAATACTCAAAAATTAAAGTCTATCAGTTAATACTTTTATATGATAGAAATACAGATATGACTAAGATGTTAAAATCATTTGACACTAGAACTTGCAACATTTGGGTTTATGAAAATAATTGTACAATATGATTTCTGGAGAACTTAAAATAATGACAGACTTGGAAAGGAAACTTTTCATGGGTTTTGCCATACAGCAAGAATAATTACACTTCTCTGAAGACATAACTTTGAGTTGAGATCTAAAGTAAATAAATGAGACAGCCACACACATGAGTTCTAGAAGAGACAGCACCCTTGCCACAGGCAGTAATGGTAAAAATTAGCTCCTAAGTGATGGGGAGATGCACAGATGATAACAAAAGGCATGGACAGGAAATCAAGTGTGTTATGTTTCCAATAAAAAAATTGTTAGTAGTTCAAAAAATATGCTGTTATGGTTGTTTTGTTTGGGATTGTGTGTGTGTGTCCTAATAGTGGAAGTGGTGGTATCTTGGACTCTTTTGCCTGCTTTTGGGACCCCTTTCTTCATATTGGGTTGCCTTGTTCAGCCTTGAGATGAGGGTTTGTTCCTATTCTTTTTTCACCTTGTCATGACATATTCAAATGATATCCTAGGAGGCCTGAAGAAAAAATGGACAAGCAGTGGATCTGAGGGAGAAAAAAAAGTTGTGAGGAGAACTGGGAGAAGTGAAGGGAGGAGAAACTACAGTCGAGATATATTGTATGAGAGGAGAATAAATAACAAGAATAAAAGAATGTTGACATGCCTTAAAATTACAGATAATAGCAAGCAGAAAATGTAGAAGTGAAAAAAAATACTTTCTTTTCCTCAGACATGAGCTTTACCTTTGTAGGTAGTGAAATACAGAGATTTTCTCCTCTCTCTAGATAGTATTTATTTACATATCAGATTGTAAAGGAGTGGACAACTGTCCCACCCATGCTATTAATAACTCCCAATGTCATAATTTTAAAAGTCCCCTTGCTGGTAGAGACTCTTCTGCATTTCAAACAACACCATCCTCAGGTCATGGGTGCATAGGAAAACGTAGCTAAATGCTTGTTGTGCAAATGGTATATATGTATATATATTATATATATAATATACATATTATATGCATATATACACATAATTACATATATTAATATATATAATATATATAAAACTCCTATGTCCAGAACTCCTATGTCTTTTCTAAATTAATAAACATACAAAGAACCCTGCCCATTTTTTCTTTACTCTGATGACTTTATTTCTTGTAAGAGATTAAAGACACACTTGACTTTGGTAGCAGATGTGGATATATTGATAACATAACGACAAAGGATGTACTTTTAATACAAAGCTGTTGGTAAATTTGACTCCTGTTTTGATTCTTTTCCCTACAGATGTTATTTGGCACAACATGTCATAGAGTGATCTTTAAAGTCATAATTAAAACCATACCATATTTTGGAAGAAAACTCTATGACAGTTTCTATTCTTATTGGTAACAAATGCATATCTCTTTGTTCTTTCAACCTCTAACCGTTTTTGCATGAATTATCTTCCTGCTGCCCCATAAATATGTTTCTAGTGTCATGCTCAGTTAAGGTATCCTCAGGGTGCTGTGGCATTCTTGCTTCTCTTCTGTCAAAAGAGGTGTCCAACCCCCCAGCCTCTTTGTACATTCCTGGTTTTATTTGTTTTTTTTTTTTCATTCACACTATTAAAGATTCACTTTACAAGATGAAGATTATCTTGTCTATTATAACAAGATTTACCATATTTCCTTTCTGAAAACAAACAAACAAACAAAAAAAACCCCAGCATTTTAAAGATATATCTTTGTTTTTCAGGAAAGTAAAATTTCTAGAGTCTACTAACCTCCCAAATCAAATGACCTGCTATAATGCCTCTAAACTTGCCATTTAGTCTGTAGTTTTAATAAATGAGAGCTGCTATCGATCAAGTTACTTTGTCGGTCTAAAATGATATCTAAGATAAACAGCCATAATATTATAATACAATATGAGCTGGTCTACAGAAACACAGAATAAATATACTTAGATAGTCAATCACAGCTCTTGATGCTGCTAATGGCTGAAATTAGTGCTAGCATTGGCTGCTTCTTCTCTGACAGTTGCTTTATGAGTACTAAGTGGAATGCAAAACAGCAAAGAGTTCAAAGGCGTCCTGCTGCTCTTTCCTTCAAATGCAGCTTATGATCACCGTTACACATCTTTCCATCTACTCACCCTCTTTTCAAGCTTGCTATAGCATTGATTTCAAGTCCTTGATTTTTCCTTAGTTGCATAGTACATAAGCCTTTTTTCAAATATCTTGCTGAGATGGAAGTAAAAGACTCCCACTGTCCTTGCCTCATTAACTCCCTTTCTCACAGTAAACATTTGATTGGACAACTCAGAGCCTTAAGATCAGTTCACATACAGTATTTGCAAACGGTTCTCTAGGTTCCTCATTTACGAAACCTGCATCACTTCAGTTCTAATTAGCAAACTTAACACAGTAAACACAACTAATTCCACAAATATTAGGTTTTGCTGGTGGTTTTTGTTTGTTGGTTGTTTTTTGTTTGTTTTTCCCTGTTAATGTAACATACAATTTTTTTGTTTGTCCATTCAGGTTCAAGGGCTGACAGAAAGCGTCTGTTTCAGAATTTCACAACTTATAGCTGTTGCTCTCCCAATAATAGAGGGCTGACCCACGTATCTGCATCATTTTGCTACTTGGACTTTTTATGCCATTTAATGTTAGGTGATTAAGGTGAGATATTGTTCTAAATATATTTTGTGTTCTTCATGCTCACTTTTTAACCTTTCAGCACCCAACAAACTCATTCACCTTGCTCATGTCCTTTTGGCCTGTCCATGATCTTGACATTGGTCTAAGTATATTATACAATGTCTGCAAATTGCCTCTGAGCTTTATAAGGAGAGCAAACGATTAGCCTACTTCAAATCTCTTTCTAATGTAACCCACACACACCTCTTAAATATGGAGGTAATTTGAAATTTCTCTTAAAATGCTGCATCCCTGAGCCTTGACACCAAGAGATGTTCCACAGGCAGGAGACTGATTTTGGTTTGGCCACTAATAAAAAGTACTAAAAACTTCAGTTGTCTTATTTAGCAGAGATTTCCGTAAGTTTCTTGTGTGAATTATTTCACAAATACCTACATCCTTCTACATGTTCAATCTGTGTCCTTTTTTCTTGTCCTGCTCTGCCTTCAAAAGTAATTTTATGCATATATTCCATATTTATCCCATTATCTTTCCCTTGCGAAACACATTCTTTGTGAGATCATTCATTACTGTCTAAATATCTGTTCTTTCTCTGAAACCCATGGTCCCCTCCCTTTTGCCTAGCCATTCTAAACTCAACTGTACAAAGCATTGTTAATTTCAACATCAGTATTTTTTATGCCATAATTATTTTCACTTCCTCCATTATTTTTTTAAGCTAATGGTATTCCTCTACCTATTATACAATTCACAAAAGTCAGTGCATAGGAAATGCTACACATTTTTCTAAATAAATTAGCCATATAATCCTGATTGCAATGTTATGAAGTTTCCAATTTTGCTTCTTTATCTTAGAGTTTCTGATCTTGTTGTTCTCAGGTTATAAAAGGAAAAAGAGATGACTAAGTATCATCCCTGTCAATGGCTTTCTGAAAGCCATTTGCACACAGTAGCAAGAACAATCAATTTCTCATCAACTTTGATTGTCTATCAGTTGTACTCATCATGTGAAGTTGGACATAAAGCTGGATTTTTTTACAATAACTGTGTATTAAGTGTTCTATGCACAATTATTTGTATTATTGCACAAATTTATTGTACTGTCTTATAGCATATTTATTTAATAAACTGATATTTGAGGATTGACTGTGCCATGTATTTTTATTATTATTGGTATAAATTAATAAATTAGAAAGCAGACATTCTGTGTCTCACAAACAGGACAACCCAACTCATTTTATAGCAGTTATTGTAAAATCAGTCATGAGTAGTCAGCTGTTAGCGCTTAGCATGATAGTTTAAAGAATCATTTCCTAGCAACAACTTATGATTGGCAATGTATGCATCTGTATGTTTTTAAGACTCTTTAAACCACAACTTGAAATGAAAGTAACTTAAAATACAAAATTGTAATGGAGGAGGTTTCCCCTTCCTCCACATTTCCCCTTCCTCCTCACCAGCATGGATTGTCATTTGAGTTTTGTTTATTTGTTTGTTTGTTTTGTTTCTTCTTTTTTATCTTAGCCATTCTGACAGGTGTATATGGAATATCTGAGTCATCTTGATTTGCTTTTCCCTGTGACTAAGGACACTGAGCATTTCTTTAAGTGCTTTTCCACCACTCAAGTTTCCTCTGTTGAAAAATCTCTGTTTAGTTCTGTATTCCATTAAAAAAACATATTAGTATATTTAATTACATACCAAGGGTGCTCCCTCCCTCCTCTCCTCCCAGTCTCCGCTTTTCCTCCTTTTCCCTTCTCCTCTTCTTTTCACCTCAGAAAAGGGGAGACCCCCACATATTAACCTTCCCCAGCTTTTCCCCGTACACCAAGTCACATTAGGGCTTCATCCCCTATCTTCATCCCCTATCCCCTTCATCTCTTATCTTCATCCCCCGAGGCCAGACAAGGCAGTGCTGCCTGGGGGAAGTGATCCAAGAGCAGTCAATAGAGTCCATCTTATAAACAGCCACCCTTCTACTTTCTAGGCCACCCATATGAAGATGAAGACGCCTGCAGGCTACATGTGTGCAAAGGACCAATGTCCAGAACATGTATGTTCCTTAGTTGATGTCTCAGTCTCTGAAAGCCCCGATCTGAATGGGTTATTTGTCTCTGTTGTTCTTCTCCTGGTGTTTCTGTCCCCTCTAGGTCCTTCCATTTTTGCCCCAGCATTTCCTCAGGACCCCAAGAGTTCTGCTCCATGCTTGGCTGCAAGTTCCAGCAGCTGTCTAGATCTGCTGTTGGCTGAAGCTCCCATATGACAGTCAAGTTAGACTCCTGTCTGTAAGCATAGCAGAGCATCATTATTAGTGTCAGGGGCTGGCTCTCACCCTTTGAGTAGTCTCAGGTTGGGCCAATTATTGTTTGGATTTTCCCTCTATTTTTGTTCCCTCGTTATCCCTACATTTCTTATAGGCAGCTAATTTTTGGTTCACAGTTTTTGTCAGTGGACAAAGAAAGCATGAAATTCGTAGGCAATTGGATGGTGCTAGAAAAGATCATTCTAGGTAAGGTGACCCAGATCCTAAAAAATTCACCTGGTCTGTGCTCACTGAGAAGCAGATATTAGACCTATAGCATAGGATAACCATGCTACAATCCACAGACCCAAAGAGGCCAAGTAACAATAAGGGTCAAAGAAGGATGCCTGAATGTCACTCAGAAGGGAAAATAAAATAGACAGCAAAAGTGGGTGATGAACGGGATCTGAGCAGGAGATGGAATGGGGAGGGAAGTGAGGGTAGAGATCAGATGTGGGGAGAAAAGTGAGAAGTCTAGGAATAATAATGGAAGCTGCGGAGGGCCATCTCTTGCTCAAGCTGGAGGACTGCTACAGGGTAGCAGGAGGTAGCATGGGAGGATATGGGTGTGATTCTAACTGAGACTTCTAATACAGAGGAAACATGAAGACTGAAGGGACCACCTCCTAGCCAGGCTGGACTAGTGGAAGGAAGTAACCAAACCCCACCAACGAAACTGGTATCCTATTTTTATGTTAATATATTTCTATTATTATCATTTATTAAAATTTATTCAATTTGTATCCCAGCTGTGGTCCTCTCCCTCCTCTCCTCCAAATCCTACCATCCCTCTCTCTTATCACCCTTCTCTTATCACCTTCTCCTGGGAAGTACAGCCTTGCCAGGCCACAGAGGTAGATATTGCAACCAGTCTTGATGAGAGATCTGTATTTCATTTTTAATTGGATTATTTGGTTTAGGAATGCAAACTTGTACAACCACTTTGGAAATCAATCTGGGACTTTGTCAGAAAACTGGGGCTAACCATACTTAAGAGCCAGCTATAACACTCCTGGGCATACACCCGAAATATGCTTCACCATTCAACAAGTAAATTTGCTCAACCATGTTCATAGCAGTTTTATTTTTACTAGCTAGAAAATGGATAAGGAAACTGGTACATTTACACAATGGACTACTACTCAGCCATTACAAATGAAAAGTCTCCGAATTTGCAGGCAAATGGATGGAACTAGAAAAGAGCATCCTGAGACAATACAGACCCCAAAAGATGGATATAGTAATATTCTCTTATAAGTGGATTTTAGTTATAGAGTACAGAATAGACATACTGCGATGCACAGACCCCAAGAAGATAAGTTCGATGGCTTCATGTAGGCCCACTAGTTTGAGGAGTGGGGGATATATCTGACACAGATCATGTTGCCTGTTTTTTGAACACTTCACCATGGTGGGGGTGGGCATGGTGATTTTGTTGTTGTTGTTATTGTTTTAATTAATTAATTAGTTTTTATTTATTACAATTTATTTACTTTGTATCCCAGCTGTAGCGCCCTCCCTCAACCCCTGCCAATCAATCCTCACTCAGATAGGCAAGTGGGATGGACAGCAGAGGAGGAAGAATGCAGGGAACAGGACAGGAGTATACCGCAGCAGGCCTCTGAAAGGCTCTATCCAGCAGCACGGAGTGCAGGGAATCTCATGCATGCTGTTTTCAACAACAGGGACTTATGTACATCTCTGGGGCTATAGAAGCTATAGTAGTAGACTATGTGTTATAGGAGTCTCTTATACAACTGAATCACAACTCAAACCAGCCCCTCTCATGCCTAGTGTTTTGTGTTTTTGTTTTTGTTTTTAGGAAGTCTTTGACTTTCAGGGAGTGTTTGGCAGTCCAAATGATAATACATATACTATTATTGCAATATATAATAAATAGCATATAGCATATAAAATATAATATATAGCATATAATATAATGTACAATGTATAGTATATAATATGTAGCATTACATATTGAATATACTATATGATATATATGATATAAACATAGATATTATATGCAATATAATATGAAATATATGTAATATAATATACTTATAGTATATAATACATATTTTGTAATATATAGTATGTAATATATAATAAACAACATAATATATAATATAAATATATTAGGCATTCTGATAGGTATAAGATGGAATCTCAGGGTCATTTTGATTTGCATTTCCCTGATGACTAAGGATTTTGAACATTTCTTTAAGTGTTTCTCTGCCTTTTGATATTCCTCTATGGAGAATTATCTGTTTAGCTCCACAACCCATTTTTTTTTGGATTATTTGATTTGTTGTTGTTTAATGTCTTAAGTTTTTATATATTCTGGATATTAGAAGTTGTAGGGTTGGGGAAGATCCTTTCCCAGTCTGTAGGCTGTTGTTTTGTTCTGATACATAATAAACAATATATTATATATAATATCAATATTATATGCACACATATAATATATATTATGTAAATATTATATGCATACCTATAATAGATATTATATCTTAGGTATAATATGAATTTATAGTGTATTTAAATATTTATGTACACTATAAATATACTATATGTGTGTATACTATACTATATTATGTAATATATATAGTATGTACCTAAACTATATTTATTTGTGTGTATAATATTTATATGTGTATAGTATATATGCATATATAGTATATTTATATACACATGCATAATATACTATATTACATATAGTTAGTATATTTATACACAGATAATCCTTTAATTTTTAGGTAAATAGTTAATGGTGGGACTCATTATTGTTTCAGACATCTTTGGTGTTATTTTAACCTAATTCCTCCTCTCTAATAGATGTGCCTTTCTTACCCATTTCTCTGATGACAGTACATATATCTTAATATTGTGGAGCATTTTCTTGAATAATCTTTGATGTTTGGGTGCTCAGTCCATTGATGGTGGTGCTAATCCTACTAGGCTTGTGGTCTGGAATCTTAGCAGAAGCAGTAGTAAGAAAGTGAGTAAGCAACATCCACCCCTCTCATGCCTCTACTTCGGTTCCTGCCTCCAGATACCTGCTTTGAGCACCTGCTGTGGTTCCATTGGATGATGTACTACTGTAGCAAATGAGCCAAAGTAAACCTTCCATTTTTTTGTTCATCAGCTTGGTCCAATATGTTACAGCAGTATTTTGGAACAAAAAAAAAGAGGAAAAGTACATTTAAAATTGTCATTATTATACTATTTTATTTTATTGAAATATATAAATGATATTTCAAACAAAATTGTATTTTATATAAAAATTAGATTTTGTTTCTTATTTATGAAAAATAGCTTTTAAAACATAGATGTGGGGGTACAACGTTATATTTCTGGTGTCTTTGTTTCTTTCTATAAACCATTGTTCAGAACCACGAGCCAATTTACTATTAGTTTCAGTGATCTTTCCCACTGATATTACAATACTGTAAAGAATTTTGTCAAAAGCTTTCTGAACATCTAAGTTTAAAACCTCCTTTAACTCCCTTTCCACATTTGTCTACCTGGAGTGAAGTCCCTGAAGAATTTTACAAAAGTAGTGAGTGATTCCTTTTATTCCACAAATGTGTGTTGTTGCCTCTTAATCAAGCTGAGCTTTTCAAAGTCATCCTCCTCAGATCTCTAAAAATAGTTTCTTTAAGTTTCCAACATAAGGGAAGTTAAAAGAAACTCTCTGAAATACCAGAGAGTGATTCTAAGACTGGTTTCAGTTAATCTTTTATTTTACTCGTAAACCAGAAGATGTTATTTTAATAGGAAAAAATGAAATATTGCTTGAATTTTAGTTAAATATTTAAAATTTAAAGTTACACTTAGCATACTTTGAATTGGTTACCACACTTTTCTAATTTTAATATCTAATGATAAATAAGATTTTTCTATCACAAGGATGATCGATCTCTTACAAAAATTCTACATTCTGACAAAGTTTAGAGATGGGTGTTAGAGAAACATCATTATTGTTACATTTAATTTTACTTGTTGCTACTGTTTTATGGGAATTAATTATAAATCTAATTTTAGTACTAGACACACAGTTATAGAATTTGAAGAAAATTTGTTTTGAAATATCTGATAATTTTACAGGACTCTTATCTTTTGGCTTGGAATAAATACACAAACAATTTAAATGATTAAAGCCTCATTTTCCCCCTAGAAACCTAAGAAATCTAAGAATACTTTACAAAATGGAGCAGGATGAAGAAGATAATACAACAATGAATGCCTGTCTTCAAAGTATTAACTTTCCCTAGTCACATGTGTAATAATATAGTTACAAGATTTCTCACACATGTCATATTTATTTCTCAATTTTTATCTTAGGTGGGATTCATTTGATCACACTGAGGCAGCCTCACTCTCTTTCTCCACCCAATATTCCACCAACATATTTAACAATTTGTGTGAGACTTACTTTGAAATTGTTTGTGTAAATAACTCTGTATCTGTATGATGATCTCCTGTTTCATTCAAATGTAATGATGACATTTAAATTGAAATTTTCTTTTAATTATGAGCTTTAGGTTGAAAATCTTGAGTTTTTCGTTTTTCTCTTTTTTTTAATTAGCAAAGATTCTATTATTTAATTACTTTGAGTTTTCTTAGCCCTATGTAAATTAGATTTTATATTTGTTTTTAAATTTATTATTTATTACAATTAATACACTGTGTATGCCAGTTGTGATCCCCTCCCTCGCCTCCTCTCAGTTCCACTCCCTTCCCTATTCTCCCCCTATGCAGCTGCTATAGACCACTGATAGGGACAGTCCTCCTCCCCTTCCATCTGACCTTAGTGAATCAGGTCTTATTGGGACTGGCTGCATTGTCCTCTTCTGTGGCCTGGCAAAGCTGTACACCCTCAGCAGGGGTAATCAAAGAACCAGCCACTTAGTTCATGTCAGACACAGTCCCTGTTCCTATTATTGGGGAACCCACTTGGATACTGAGCTGCCATGGCCTACATCTGCGCAGGTATCCATCAATGGTCATTGATTAGAGTATCAGTCTCATAAAAGACCTCTGTGCCCAGAATTTTTGGTTCTGTTGCTCTCCTTGTGGAACTCCTGTCCCTTCCAGGTCTTACTCTCTCCCTGTTCCTTTACAAGATTCCTTGCATTCTGGCCAAAGTTAGGAGACTCAGGATCTGCTTTGTTATCCTGCTGGGTAGGGTTTTTCAGAGGCCCTCTGTGGAAGGCTCCTGTCCTTTTTCCTGTTTTCTCCTTCTTCCAATGTCCATCCCGTTGGTATTTCTGAGTGAGGACTGATCATCTTACCCAAGGTTCTCCTTGTTTAGCTTCTTTTGGAGTATAGATTTTAGAAGGCTTAACCTATATTATATGTCTAGCATCTACTTATAAGTGAGTATATACACTGTGTGTGTTTCTGCTTCTGGGATACCTCACTCACGATGATCTTTTCTAGACCCCACCATTTGCCTGCAAATTTCATGATTTCCTTGTTTTTAATTGCTGATTATTAATTCCATTGTGTAAATGTACCACAATTTCTGTATCCATTAGTCCATTGACGGACATCTGGGTTGTTTCCAGGTTCTGGCTATTACAAATAAAGCTGTTATGAACATGGTTAAGCAAATGTCGTTGTTGTGTACTTGAGCATATTTTGGATATATGCCTAGGAGTGGTATAACTGGATCTTGAGGAAGTAGTATTCCTACATCTCTGAGAAAGTGCCAGATTGATTTCCACAGTGGTTGTACAAGTTTACATTCCCACTAACAATGGAGGAGGGTTCCCCTTTCTCCACATCCTCTCCAGCATGCACTGTCACTTCAATTTTTGATCTTTGTCATTATGATGGGCTTAAGTGAAATTTCAGGGTTGTTTTGATTTGCATTAGCCTGATGACTAAGGACTTTAAACATTTCGTTAAGGGTTTCTCTGCCATTTGGTGTTCATCTAATGAGAATTTTGTTTAGCTCTGTACCCCATTTTTTAATTGGATTACTTGATTTGTTGCTTTTTAACTCCTTTAGTTCTTTATATATTTTGGATATTAGCCCTCTGTCAGATATAGGTTTGGTGAAGATCCTTTCCAAGTCTGTAGGCTATCGTTTTGATATGATGACAGTGTACTTTGCTTTACAGAAGCTTTTCAGTTTCATGAGGTCCCATTTATTGATTGTTGCCCTTAGAGCCTGTGCTGTTGGTGTTCTGTTCAGGAAGTTGTCTCCTGTGCTAAGTTCCTCACTTTTTCTTTTAACAGGTTTAGTGTGTCTGGTTTTATGTTGAGGTATTTTATCCATTTTGACTTGTTTTATGCAAGGTGATAATATGATAAAAGGGGGAGTTAGCATGACCGGGAGAGGACAGGAGCTCCACAAGGACAAAATATATCAGGGCACAGGGGTCCTCTATGAGACTGTTTCTTCAACCAAGGACCATGAATGGATACAACCTAGAACCCCTGCTTGGATGTAGCCATGGTAGCTCAGTATCCAAGTGGGTTTTCCTAGTAAGGGGAATAGGAACGATTTCTGACATGAACTCAAGGACTGGCTCCTTTAATTACCTCTGCCCCCGAGGGAGGAACAGCCTTGCTAGGCCACAGAGGAGGACATTGTGGCCAGTACTGAAGATACCTGATAAGCTAGGGTCAGATGGAAGGGGAGGAGGATATCCCCTAGCAATGGACTTAGAAAGGGACACGGAGGAGATTAGTGAGGGAGGGTGGAATTGGGTGGGAATAAGGGAGGGGGCTATGACTGGGATACAAAGTAAATAACCTGTGATTAATATTAAAAATAATAAAAATATGTATTTATTTGCATTTCTCTACATGTAGACATCCAGTTAGACCAGAACCATTTGTTGAAAATGTTGTCTTTTTTCCTTTGTATGGTTTTGGATTCTTTGTCAAAAATTAAGTATCTAGGCATGTGGGTTTATTTCTGAGTATTCTATGAGATTCCACTGGCCCACCCTTCTGTTTCTATATAAGTACCATACAGTTGTTTTTTTTTTTAAACTATTGCTCTGTAGTACAATTTGAGATCAGGGATGGAGATATCTCCAGAGGATTTGTTGTTGTACAGGATCGTTTTGGCAATTCTGGGGTTTTTGTTTTTCCATAAAAAGTTGAGAATTTTTCTTTCAAGGTCTCTAAAGAATTGTGTTGGTATTTTGATGGTAATTGCATTGAATCTGTAGATTGCTTTTTGGCAGAATAGCCATTTTCACTATGTTAATCCTACTGATCCATAAGCATATCTAATATTTTCTAATATCTTTCCATCTCTAATATCTTCTTCAGTATCTTTCTTCAGAGACTTGAAGTATTTTTTCATATAGGTCTTTCACCTGTTTGGTTAGAGTTACACCAGGGTACTTTATTTTATTAGTGGCTATTGTGAACGGTGTTGTTTCCCTAATTTCTTTCTCAGCCCTTTTGTCTTTTGTATACAGGAGGGCTTCTGATTTTTTGAGTTAATTTTGTGTCCAGCCACTTTAAAGCCAATGGTAAGAAACTAAATTGTGAGGACCAATCTTGAAGGGTGTACCAGCATAAACATCTTTCTTAGACATCACAAGCCTGGATATTCACAGCAAAAAAAATGTTATAGTAAATTTTCTAGTAGAGAAAAATTTTACTTTATTCATATGGTTCAGTTTTTCCAAATGAAGATAAAAAGATTTGCTTAAATAACAGTTAGTGCTTTGGAGGGATTGCTGAATTTAGTGCTGAGAGGCCCAGAAAATTTTTAAAAAGGATTCTGATGATCCACACACTGCCTAAAATTGCATATAAAATACTGTATCCATATTTTTTCTTAACTCATGTAAATTTTTGTGATATGTAAAACCTCTTATGATATATGTAGCATATTTATTAATTATAAGATATCTATCATAAAATACAAAACTCCTTTTAAGTTTATTGTTTAATATGTAAACACATATAAATTAGCAATTTTTATTTGTTATTATTTTGATAACTTTGGATAAATAGAATATACCTTTATGCCTCAAAGATAAGAATAATGTGTTCACTTATACAGAAATATATATGCACATAATGTGATGATGTTTCTGTGTTCCTGCTTTAAAATTCACTTTTTGATTTTTTTCCTTCTCTTATTAAATTTAGATAACTCATTTTAAAGTCTGTGTTTGTTCACCAATTTTTCCTCGTTTCTAAATTACATTTAAGATGGATAGTTTTCAGTTATCACCTTATTAAGAACATTATAACACAATCAGAAAAATATGGTAGTAATCTGGTTCTTTCATGAGATTGCTCTCAAATTATCTGCTCATATCTGCAGGAATATTTAATGATCATCTTTCCATCTCCATAGGCTAATGCTTTACCAACTAAGAAGGAAGGAGACATTAGCAATATCAATCAATTAATACTAAAATGAATTTAAGTAATTTTGCTGATGTTAATGTAATGTTAATATTCAGAATTATCATGTCTTTTGGTTATTATAATAGCAAAACATACTAAAAGGAAAAAAAATATCCCCTGCAGTCTACCAAAGCTGGAAATTAGGGGACAATGTACATGAGAGTGATAAGATGCATTGTACTGTCAAAGGGTGAAAGTTTGATATTGATGTAACCATCTTTCACCATTAACTCTCTGCTCGGCACAGATGCTACAAAAGAACTATTGTACCATGTTTGAGAAAATTCATATTTTTGACTCTTACAAATTCTTTAACATATATACAAAATCAGATAACAGATGGTTATCTCATATTTAACTGAAAACAGAGCAACCATGAACTCACTCTAAAGCAGTATAGTCTTCACTTGTGACGCAACTCAAGTGTACGTTTTCTACACTATGAATCTAAATCCAAACCACTGCTATTCTTTTAATTGGTTCTTAAGATGTGTAATGCTCATGCCAATTTATATAAATCTAGACAGGATCTAGGTGTTATGTAATTTGTAGCAGGCAGTGCTCTCTGATCTGTCTGATCTTCCTGGAAGACATTCTAGTTTATAAACTGCCTTCAACTATGCTATAATGAATAAAACAAAACATGGCCCCTATTGTTATATGTATTATCAGTTGCAAACTGATAACACATGAAATTGTACTTCTTCAGCCATAATCTATAATTCTGCAAGTAGGCATAAGATCTATATTCAGCTGATGTTTTGGTCAAGTGATCAATAGCAAATAAGTTTTTCACATATTTCTATATGAGTACAAGAGTGACTATTTGAAACAAATTGACAATTTTACTTCAATAAAGTTCATAGAATCCAAATGGCATGACAAAATAAAAATGTACATATACATACAATTTATGGAATTTAAAGACATCATACTCTCAAGATAAGCTACTAAAATAAATTCATATTTGGTATGACATCACATATATGAAAAATAAATCTTATAGGACATGCAAGTAAAATAGTAGTTATCAGATATTTAGAAGGAAACAGTATGCAATAATGAGATGGTTTGCAAGTAGCTACAAAATTAATGTTTGAGATGATTAATATGCAGCTACTCTGATATGACCATTACATAATGCATTCATGCATACAAAGCTCATGTCAAACCCCAATATAAGTAAAATCATATGATAATGAAAATGATCAAAATACATCTTTTATTCAATCCTTCCTTTCAACAGGAAATCATTTTAACCAAGTAGAAAACATATTTAATAAACTTGGTTAGAAACCTCACAGTACAAATCTATGTTCATAAAATTTTATTCAAAGGTGACATGGAGGCATGCACACACATACACATCTGTACTTAAACAGAAGAAAATGATATTGACAAGAACTGTGATGCCACCTAAAGCAATCAAGATCTGTAAAAAATAAAATAAGGAATATTTTTCATAATTTTTGTAAATCATACTTACATAAAGCAGAAATAATAACTGTGTAATGTTTGCAACCTATCAACACTTGAGATAAAGGTCAAGAACTTCCAGTAAGATGTGAGTGATTAAGTTTGCTGACTTCACAAAATGCTGGTAGCACATGAAGGAAGGCAGTGCCATTTGGCAGATGTAGAATCTCTGAGAATATTTCATACAGGTCTCAAAAAAAAGCACCAAAAATAATATATGATTTTAAGGAATAATTTACTAATAACATGGAAAAGTATATGATAAATCAGGCAGTAAGGTCAATGGTGACATTGATACCTAGTACTTCAGATAAGAGAAGCACATAGTAACATGTAATCATACACAGTGTGATCAGGAGGAAGAAGAGAGCAGAGAAAATGTGAGTCGCATGAAAACCATGAAATAATTGCAAAGATAGTACAATTTAGTACCTAAGTAATCAATAATAATTTTAAATAAAAGTTAGCTAATATTGATCAAAGAGATTGTAAATTTAGATAAGTAAAGAAAAATTTGTTATTAACAATATAGTAATGTGTTTTTAAATCATCTAAGCAAAACTGTATATGACAATTTCACATTAAATGATATTAATATCAACACTAATTATTCAATAATTTATTCAATAATATGGTGATTTTATTATCTCATCTTCCAGGTTAATTGTAAAAATGTTACCATTCATATGAACTGACAGTAAGAGAATTTTGGAATCCTGTTGTATTATGTAATGTTCAAATCAGGGTAAATATTTTAAACAATTTAATAAATAAATGAACACCTCATTGTCACTAAAATATCTGTTTTGATATCAGCTCAGACTATGACAAAATTAAAATCCCTTCCAATAAAATAAGTTTTGGTTTATTAATACTCTACATTTCATTGTATAATAATTACTTAATGTTTTATGTATTAACCTCTTCATTCTTTTCTATTTCCATGTTAACATAACTGATAAACTCTATCATTTTGTAACCAATGGTATTGTTTTCCGAGATAAACTAATTAAACTTAGTTTCTTCAGGAAATTTATTCAAATTAGAAGGTGTATACAGGTTTTATAAGAAACTTAAATTGTTTTAAACAAAAAAGTTTACAACGCCTGTGGTCTGATTTGTCATTGTTATACTATGATCACTGGATGAATTACTTGTGCATTTGATGCTTATTTCCATTAATAAAAAATAAATAAATTAAAAAATAATAGAACAAAACAAACAAAGAGAAGAGAAAGAGCCAAGGATAGCCTCAAGCAATGCATACAGGTAGAGAGATACTGCAATACAGTAATCCCATAAATACACAAACCCATAAGCTGGAAAAATATGTAAGATAAGAAAATAAATGTTCTGATTCAACATTATAATACAAAGAGCCTCCATTGAATTCATTTTGCCTTGGTAATCAACTCTTGGGCATGAGGACTTTCAGGAAGCATAGTGTGTTTATACAATGAGACTCCCTTGGAGGAAACTAATCGTTTATTTCAATGTACATAAATTGGCAAAAGCTTCTGCATTTGGGATGATGCTGTGTCCACTTCTCTTTCCAGATCTAGGACCCCATCTCATGCAGATCCTTGTATGACCTGGGTATTCTGCCACCGTTCTGCTAAATTCATACCTTGTACCAGAAGGCCTTGATTCCTCTGTGTCTGCCATCCCATCTGGCTCTTACATTCTTTTGTTGTTGTTTGTTTGTTTATTACATGTAGCTATTTATTTATTTATTACAATTTATTTACTTTGTACGCCAGCTGTAGCCTCCTCCCTTGACTCCTCCCAGCCCTACCCACCCTCCCTTTTCTCTCCCTATGCCCCAGTTAGCCCACTGATAGCGGAGGGCCTCCTGTCCTTCTGTCTGACCCTAGCTTAGCAGGTCTCATCAGGGCTGGCTGCAACATCTTCCTCTGTGGCCTGACAAGTCTGCACCCACCTTTCTACTTCCTCTTCTTCAGAATTCCCTGAGGCTTGATGAGAAATATTTGATATAGACATCCCATTTAGGGCTGAAATTTCCAGGATTCCTCACTCTTTGCTTTTTATGTGGCTATGGGCCTCTGTATTTGTGCCCATCTGCTGCAAGAGGCTTCTCTGATAATGGCTGAGCAAGTCACAGTTCCAGGGGTATAGCAGAACTGTGAAGAGTCATTTTATTGCTATCTTTATTTATTTTTTAGCAGAAACATAATATTTATTGCTCCCCACTTAGTCCAAGTATAAATAAAATTAGTACTATATTCTAAATCGTTATGTTAGTGACCAAAATGATTAATTTAAAGTCCTTCATATCATCAAATAAAACTCCTTAAAAGTACTCATCGTAAATGTGGAAAATTTATTACTTCAGTATGAGATCACTTGACATCCTATGGAATCATTACAATACACTATTTAACTAGATCATTGCAACAGAGGAGAGTTATTTTAGCACAAGGAATAGCATATTACTGTGTAATACACTGAAATCAGATCCAAGTGTCTGTGCCTCCCAGCACTGACATTGCATCCACATTGCCATGCCCAAATCTTAAATGGTTGCTAGAGACTGACTCAAGTATTCACGCTTGCACAGGCAAGCTTTTTTTTTTTTTTTCCCAGTGAGCCATCACCCCAGGCACTCAGGTTTATCTTTAAAAATTTATACTACTGCTGCATGGGCCCCAGGTAATTCACTGAAGAACACTTTGAACAGGAAACTTTGGAGGCAGCAAGTCATTGATCGAATGCCCCATTTTACACTTGCAAAATGATACTTAAGGAAGATTTGAGATTGAGCAGGTATTCAATATGAAGGCTTCGGAGTCCACTCTGGAATTGCATTTCTTTTCATTCTAGTAATGTAGCGTTTAGCTTTGTTTATATGTAGAGGTCTTTGAAACATTTTTTTTTAATCCAAAAAGAAGCTGCAACTTTATTAATGATAGAAACTGTTCGAATTTCAAACCAAGATATAGTTATACTTTTCAAACAGCAAAAGGTGAGGGAGGGGAATTTCTTTGCTGTCAATTAGTTACATTATTAATTCCATAATAGCATTTACAATATCATTACTGTCGTTTTTTTTTTTTTCAGGGCTCGGACTGCATTTTCTCTGCAGACATTTGCTGTTGACATGACTAATTCTATGACCTTAACTTTCACACCTGTTTCATTTACCTCATCCTCATCCCTCTCCTGGTCACTCGTCACTCTCCTCTTGCACTGTTGGAGTCTGAGTATTTTCTTGAATGTTTGAAGCACATTCACCTTGAACTTTGAATTTCCCAGCAGCTGCTAACTGTGCTTGCTGAGACAAATATTCAGTCTTGGCTTCCCCCCAAATTATGTAGGTATCTGAAGCTGGGTTTCTTGTGATGACAAAAAAATATATTTTATATATTTTTATATTATCTCATCCTTCTCTATTTTGGCTACTACTTTTGGTCAACTGCTTTGAAGCATTTAATTTAAAATTTGTTTCCAGGATTCTATGTTTTTTTTTTATATTCTGTTCTATTCTTTTTCCTATTCTATTCTATTCTATTCTATTCTATTCTATTCTATTCTATTCTATTCTATTCTATTCTATTCTATTCTATTCTATTCTATCCTATCCTATCCTATCCTATCCTATCCTATCCTATCCTATCCTATCCTATCCTATCCTATCCTATCCTATCCTATCCTATCCTATTCATCATTTTCTACTGATGCATTGTATGTTGTCATCCATTCATTTGAAAATAACTCTGTAGCAGCAGCTCTCCATGGAGGCATTCCTGAAGTCCTTTAAGTGCCCATAATAGGAATTAGCTTGTCACCATTATTTTCATTTCTCTTTTGTTTGTCTGGCTTCCCCTTGAGTGAAGACTTTTGCCCTATTTTCCCAGAAAAATGTCATATATTAAGTGCTCACTAAAATGAATTAATTTTTTTCTTATTCTCAGGGAGTCTCTAATTCACTTGTTGTGTTTTTTCACTTACGTTTTTCCTGAGTGTAGTATTAGAAGAAAAGAAAATAATTTATACATGTGGCTGTATAATTCAGAAGGTCATTTCTAGAAAAAATTATTTTGGCCAATGAGATTAAAGAGATATAATGAAAGGTTTATGTAAACAGAAATTGCTTTCATAATAATTGTGATTACAAGTACATTTAATTCAAAAATGGAAATAAGACAGGCTAATTGCAAAACAGATAATTTAATATAACTTTATTTTTTTCATACAATTATTTTCTCTTTTATTTTTTTGCAATTAAATAAACAAAACTTAATTACATTATTTTCCCCTCCTTTTTCCAAGCTTCCCATAGTCCTCTTCCCTCCCCCACAAATTTATGGCCTCTTCTTTTACATATATGTGAGTGGCATAAATACGTAAATACAATCTGCTGAGTCCATTCAGTGTTACTTGTATATTCATGATTTCAAGACTGACCACTTGGTACTGGATAACCAATTAGTGGGCA
>CM053765.1:66870478-66892307 GCA_028658305.1 Pachyuromys duprasi | reverse complement strand
TGACTTTAGAGTTTCTGTGGGGAAGTCAAGTGTTATTTTAATAACTTGCTTTTATATGTTACTCGGTCTTTTAACTTTGTAATTTTTAATATTCTTTGCCTACATATTTACTGTTCTGATTGAAATGTGTCATGGAAGTTTTATTATTATTATTATTATTATTATTATTATTATTATTATATTATTATTCTGGGTCAGTGGATTTGGTTTGCTCTATGCTTCTTTACCTTGACAGGCATCATCATCTTTAGATTAGAAAATCTCTATGGTTTTGTTGAAATTGTTTTCTGTCTTAGACTTGGCTTTCTTCTCCTTATTTCTATTCCTCTTATTAATGTATTTTTTCTTTTTATAATATTCTTCATATTATGGATGTTTTGACCTGGATTGTTTTAGAGTCAACATTTTATTCACATGGTTTACCTATTTTTTCTATAGTGTCTTCAGTGCCTGTGGTTTTCTCTTTCATGTTTTGTATTCTATTGGTGAAGTTTGCCTCTGATGGTCATGGTTAACTTCTTAAATTTATCATTTCCAGTTTTACTCAGTTTGAGTTGTCTCTAATGGTTCCATTCTACTTTCATGTCTTGAAGTTTACTGTTTCATTCTACTGCTTGTTTTAGAGATTTTATTAATAGATTTAGACATATTTCTTTTAATGACCTCAAACATTCATAATAGTCATTTTGAAGTCATTTTTTGTGTGCTTTGTCTATATTGTACGTCTCATGATGTAGTAACGTATACCAGACACAAAGGAAGCCATATTGTTCTGACTTCTATTGATTGAGTTTTCACTCTTGCAGTTAGGTATCTGGTTTGGAGATGACTGTTATTTTAGGCCTTGATAACTGATTCCACCTTTGTGTGTGTGTGATTATTTCATTCTGTAATTTCCATTGCCTATTCTTGATTTAGGGAGAGTGTTGGCTGAGGGTGTCCTAATATTGATTCTGTCATGTGTTACCCTGGGGGTCACGGTTAAAAATCTGTTCTTCTTATTGAAAAATGACAGGGAAGTATGAGGATGGGCTCAAGGACAGGGATGGTGAGAGTACAAATTAGGAAGGAAATTGGGTCTGCCATAAGGATCTGCTGAATTCCCAGAGAATGGAGAAGTAACTGCACATAGTCAGCTTCAAGGCAGGGAATGAGACTGAGAAATGGGAAATGGAGGACAGCAAGGAGAGTTAAAATTCCCTACCTTAGTCACAGGTCATCATTGTCAGCACTAGTATAAGATCAAACCTTTTCGCTACATGTAATTAATTTTTAATGTCCTTCAGAAAAAAGTCAGCTTATAGTTCAAAAGGAACATGAAGAGTAGATTAATCACCTCCTTCATTGCCATATGCTAACTTAAAATTTATTTTCTCAATGTGTTTTGAAATATTTATTATTAGTAAATGGGGAGCAACAGCACCAAAATATCTGGGCACAGAGGTCTTTTCTGAGACTGACACGCCAACCAAGGACCATGTATAGAGATAAACTAGAACGCCTGCACAGATGTAGCCCATGGCAGCTCAGTATCCAAGTGGGTTCCCTGATAATGGGAACAGTGACTGTCTCTGACATGAACTCAATAGCTGGCTCTTTGACCACCAACCCCTGAAGGGGGAACAGCCTTACCAGGCCACAGAAGAAGACAATGCAGCCAGTGCTGATGAGACCTGATAGGCTAGGGTCAGATGGAAGGGGAGGAGGACCTCCCCTATCAATGGACTTGGGGAGGGGCATGGGAGGAAATTGGAGATGGAGGGTAGGTTTGGGAGGGAATGAGGGAGGAGGCTAGAGCTGGGATACAAAGTGAATAAAGTGTAATTAATATAAAAAATTAACTTAAAAATAAAAATGTAAATGTTTTCCTTTGTAGTTCATATTTTAGTAATTTAATTATAATATTATGATTAAAGTATGTAGCTAATTGTCTTCCAAGAATGGAGAGACCCAGTACAAAGCATAAAAATGGCCTTGAATATATTTAGTACTTAACTTGTCCCTGGATTTCGAATATAACATTTATAGAGAACAGGTTATTGGTGAGAAAGCCATTGGATGATACTTCCTGAGAGAGTAAAGAACATAGATGTTCAGAAATTTAAAAAGGAAAATGTGTCAAATAATTGTTTGAAACACAAACACACTCAGTCACAGTGCAAAGTTAGATATGCCAGTTAAATACCTTCAAAACTGTATAAGCATAAATATGTTTCCTTTCACTGAGCTTTATTCAGAGCAGAAATATAATGAATTCTCCAGGGTTATTGGGAGTTGGAGAACTCCAGTGATTAATATCAGATTGAGAAACTAAAAGCGTGCTGTATATTATTTTAAAATCACAATATAAATTATGATTCATATATACTGAATTCTTACTAAATCAGATAAAACAGGAGTGTGGAATGCCTTGACTTCATGTAGACGTGTACATGGGCTTTGATGATTTCAGTGGATGGACAATCAATGAAAATAAAGCAGTATGCAGATATAGCAAGAACTTGGAGGAAGAATGAAGACTCTCAACTAGTTTTATAACCACGAGTCAGAATAAGAACAGAATAATTTTCTACTTGCAGAAAAGAATTTAACATCTCAAGGGAGTTCCAACCATAAATACATATATAATATATAAATATTATTAAATAAAATTTCAAATATGTAAAAGTTAGTATGATTTTGCTGGGTAGTGGCAACAAAAGGCAAAACAATTACGTCATGAGAGGAGGATGGAGCTATCACGTCATCCCATGAGGTTTGGTTGTGAATCAGTGACTGCTGCTGTATTTCTTTAAAAAAAATGCTATTTCCTCATAATAAATCTACCTTTCCATGTTCCACACCAGAAAATGGGTGATTGTCTTTCTTAAGGCATGAGATCTAATATGAAAAGCAGAGTTGACACTGCAGAAGATACTTTCACACCCTGCTCCTGTAACATAGAGGTACATCTCCAAACCTACTCAATGATAAAACCTAGACATGCCAACCAGGCTGCCACTCAGCTTCCATACCATCTTAGACGCTAATGTTTAGAACAGTGCACCAAGATATGACAAATAATTACTGTATTCGAAAATATAAAATATATGATTGGTCATATTTACTGTGAGGAATTCTGAAGTAATTTCCACTAGTCGCTAAACAGACACAAAGCCTTCACCTACATGCATAAACACATATCTGTTTAACAAAGCAGATAAGAAATTAAAGAAATAATATTTTTTTCTCAAGGATAAAAGGAAAAGGTTTTTTTTGTGCATACTGAGTTAGAAAAACCAATAGAAAACTTTTGTAACTAAGAATCAATATATAAAAATGAATATGTATAAGCTATGATCCAATTTTAAGAGACTAAAATGCACCCATGCCACACACCGGGAAAAAGGAATTATTTGAGAACTTGGCAGGCCTCAGAAAAAGAACAGCTGCAAACAACTGCAAAATAGTATTTATGGAGAGAAAAGAGCAAATTACATGCAAAAAGAAATGATCTACAGTGAAAAGCTTTAAACACATTTGGGAAACTTGGCCACCTATAATTGACTGACGCTCAGCTGCTGTGATTGGCTGAGACCTATTTTATAAAACTTTACTCTTAACTTAAATTTTCAGTTAGTTTATGCCCTAAGTTAGATTTTAGTTTGTTATACTAGGTCACAGTGATGGATTTTCACAGGCTAAAATTAGTTTAAGTTAATAATTGATAAGCAGATGGCTATGGATATAAAGGTTATATACCTATCATCAATATTTATTTAGTCATACATATTTATAGCCCAAAGGCAATGACTACATATAGATGTATTCATCTGTGGATAGAAGACAAAAACTTAACTTCATAAGTATAATAAATACATCTGGAGTTGTAAATTATATCCTTGAATTTAATTTAGGCATACAGTAATAATACCAATCTTAACACCAGATTTGATAAGAACATATATAGCAGCCTTTCTCTATTCTGTAAGAAACTAATGAGAAAAGAGCCTAACTGTTCCAGGTTTAAATGTTTTCATGACATACTTTCATATAATTTGGCATGAGACTTGTCTTCTGTCTATTTGATCATTAATTAGTTGTCAGAATTCGAAAGAGTTGCTTAATAAATGTTAATTATTTTTCTGTAACTGTATTTTAGAATATAAATCAGAAAGAAACAAAATTGATTAAAGAACTAGAATATGGATTTAGTACAAAAGGTCAAAATGAGTTAAAATTACACAATTTAATTTTAAAGCAAAGATGACTTCAGGGAAAAGTGAGGAGAGCGGAATATGGAGGCATTATTGAAAGGTTTGGAAAGTGGGTGGAATTCACCTCCAATTAACATTTAAAGATTAACTTTAGCTGTGATAAAGATGAAATAAAATTAGATATGATTATGACATTATTACAAACAGTTAAAAAGCAGAATGAGTCCATCATCCTTTTATATTACTATCTCTGGGTGACTAGCCATGGCCAGGCAGATAAATAATATCAAGGTTGATGTAAAAGTTTGAAGATGAAATTGTAGTTGCACATGTACAATAGAGTCTTATACAAAATATTGCCTTTGGTGGCTGTAAGAATAATTTCTACACACCGATGTTTTGTGTCTTTAACAAAAATCTATGTACATTGCATCGGCACACACAATTTCACTTCTGTTGTAAGACTTACATATACTATTATTAAGCTTAGGGTAGGCTTTTTTTCAAAGACCAATTTAAAGCTTCTTTCTTTCTGTAACCTAACCTTTTGCTTCTTTTCTTTGGTTCTTGCTTCATTTTTTTTTCTTATACAGTTAGACCCAAAGTTTTACCTTTACATTTTAAAGCTGCTACTATTCTTTTAAATGATCCTGAAACTGTGTGCCATCAAATTCTAATATCCCATTATAACATTATCTTATTTAGAATTTTACTATCATCCTGTACTATATGTATGCTTGCTTCCCTTGCTAAGAGAAATATTTGTATGCTACTTCAGTGTTCTAACACTAAATTGAATGCGAATCTTCTCAAAAAATCTTTAAAATAACTCAGTGGCTCAAAAATTTTATATGACATAGATTAATTTTTAGCAGAACAACAAAATAAGAGTTGAAAGCCCAGAGAAAATACAAAGACTGAATAATTAGAACTGAGATCAGGCACAGGTAAAATCTGTTTAGTTATTTATCTAAAGTAGGCCCAAAATTAAGATACTTTATTATTTATCTCATAATAAAATAGTGAGCTCAACTCCAATAGTAACTCTTTTAAACATAGAGGAATTTAGAATAAAACATTTTGCAAAGGTTGCATATTTGTTATTACTGAAGGTGGAATTTTAATGTAGTCACATCTCAACAGGAATTACCAAAATGCTATTTTATCATATTCATTCTTAAATGTGTTCATAATCTGATTGAATTTTTTTTTCTGTTGGTAAATATAAATCTCTAACACTTTTTCATGCTTTAATAGGCATTGGAACCTCTGTTAATAACGCTTCATCCACTGTCAGGTTCAATATATTATGAGCTACTTAAAGTAAATAAATATGTATTGTTTCACATTCAGCAAGCGGTCACATTTTGAGGCCAAGTTTAAAAGTCAGATAAGTAGGATCAATCAACAGTCCAGGGAAGAAAGCTTCAGGGCATTGAGAATATGAATATGACCATGCTCCAGCGACGTATGGTTTATTCATAGCAAGAGGAGAGAGCATGCCATAGGATCTAGTACAGATACATGTCCCGGTGGCCTGGACAGTGAAGGAGGAAAACACTTGTGAGGGTCTTATATCCGAACTCTTTGATTCCCACCTAAGTGACAGATTTCTAGATCCTCAGTTCTCAGCCTCACATAAACAGGGATCGGCCATGGAAAGATATGCTGTAAGAAAGAAACATGCTCCTTTATGGCCTTCTTGTGCAGTGTTGTGGTGTGTGTGTCTGTATGTCTCTCTCTCTCTCTCTCTCTCTCTCTCTCTCTCTCTCTCTCTCTTTCTCTCTCTCTGTGTGTGTAGGTACTCCACATGAATATTTTCAACATGTGATAAAAGGTCATTATCACTAAGCTTGAAATATAAAACATAAAAAATATTCTAAAACCGGAACCTTTATGAAAATCGAAGCATTGCCACTTGAAAATTTTCTCACCTGACTTCAGTGTATGCATATTAGAACATATAATTATGATGAGTTCATAAAGCCTCTAGCGCTGGTGACCAGTGCCACAGCAAGGTTCTGGAACTGGGGATGGAGGTGTGGCATCAGCAAGAATGAAGACACCGACCACTAGTTGACATTCAAGCAAGTGGCAGCCATAGCTCAAGCCATCTCCATTTATAGAATCACAAGCCTGCTTGCCTAATCAGTGTTATCATTGTTTTATATTTATTTAAAAAATCATAATATCAGCTTTACAAAAGCCCCATCATTACAAAAGTCCTACATGTTCTCCAATATTTTCCTTTCCTCCTTCCCTCTCCATCCCTACTGTATTTTGAACAACAAAGCAGAATTTCAGAAAGCTAAAAATAAATGTCTAGCCAGGCATGTCCTGTGGATGCGAGCTCATACACAACTGGCAGTAAATGTGGTTTCACGGTTGTGCAAAGTGAAAGACAGATTAACCATTTGTGGGTACAAGTCATCATACAGAGCCCCTTTGTCACACTACATTTTTAATTGTAGACAGAGATGTCTTCATATACCAAGCAAACTTTTCTGATATGTATCCATCAGTTCCTGATACCATTGAACCAAGAACAGTTTTTTAAGTCTCTGTTCATCAGACACACCTTCCCCTGATCAATTATTCAAGCAGGACCCTCTGCTCTCCACAGCTGCCACAGGCTTACTCAGTGTGACTGTAGCTCTTTCTCTAGGGACATGATTGCCTGTCCCAAAATACCCGGGATTAATGGCTACATCTGGAGGACCAAAAGAGATGGTGGGAGGAGACAATGGCTTTACCCTTCAAACGAGTTTTGAGAAAAACCTGGACTGGGCTTTTTTGAGCCTGTGAGATCCCAGCCTTGTCCATGACCAGCAAAGTGAAACTGAATATTTCAATGAGTATAAACAGCATAGTGAAAGCAAAGAGAGCTTGTAGCACACACGATCAAGGTAATAAGCACAGAAGTCACCAAAATTCACCCATAGGTCCTTGCCAAGTGGGAATTGTTTACAATGGGCCTTGTTGTGTGAAGCCCATAAGCGGGAGCATGACGATTGCTAGCTATGAAATATAACTGAATGTTGTCACTAAAGCAAAGGCACATCCCAAGAAACAATATTATTAATAAACAGATGTCCAAAGTCCAAAAAGAAAAGTAAACTTTTCAAAAAATCCAGAATAATCTTATTGTTAAATATTTTTGTTAAGGGATGGTCAATCAGGACAATATTTAACCATTTTATCATGTCATAACACATGATACATAGACTCAGTGATTTTATCAGGTCATTGATAAAACACGTTTGGTTGTTTCTTTGTTTGTTTTTGGTCCCACGTATGGGTTGTGGGACCGATTCAGAAAGTCCACAGCAGAAGAATATTTGCCTCATGTGGGCTCTGAGAGGAGCTTGTTGCCAGCTGCAGATAATTTAAATAAAAGGACTCTGGAGAGTAAACTCAGGAGCCCAGAGAGTGTGGAGGCTCCGAGAAAGAACAAGGCTGCTCCTGCTTCCACTTGCTGCTCCCGGTTGCTCTCCTGAGGTGAGACAAGAAGTTGAGATCTGAAAGGAGGATTGGACTGGCTCCAAGAAACCCGATGACTCTTAGCTAAAAGAACTGTACCATCTCTTCCACTCCCCTTTCTCTCCTCCTTTCCATCTCTCCTGCCTAGTGCTGGGGTGTTGGAAGGGACTGAGTTGGGAATAAAAGACAAAAAAAGGAAACATAGGGAGGAGATGAGGGAAGGAGGTTGGGATTGGAAGGGAAGGAGGGACAGAGCTACAGCTGGGATACAAAGTAGCCAGTAATTAATATAGGAAATAAAAATAAAAATACACATAAATAAAGGAGTTTTTTTTTTAAAAAAGAAGGCCAACAATCAGGAATGAGAGTTAGGCTCCATATTCAGAGTTCTCGGTGAAACACTTTATCAGATATATCATTATAAACTGAATAAAATTCTTTAAAATTCTGTATTTCTTGCATGAATTATTACTTCTATGTCTTGTGTATCTTTAAAAAAGATAGATTTTACGTATGTGATTACTTTTGAAAACATTGCTTGTTTTATAAAGTTAAATTTATTAATGGTAACATATAAACAGATAATGTTGGGGTTTGTATCAGAATGGCAGATTTAATGCCTCTTAGAGTAGAATCATAAGAGCCAAAGCCAGCATTTGACAACCTCACAACTTTGTCTCTTCAAATTACAAACAGACTTGTATCAATCCAAAGAACATTATATATTAAACAAAACACAGTAAAAATACTGTCTTTCACACTTGACTATTTCAGGACAAACATGAAATTTTATGCTATTGCTTTTCAACTGTGGCATAGTGTTTGCCATGTGACTCATGACACTAGAGATTCCTGAAATGATGAAGACCAATCTAAGCCTTTCCGACCTTAAAATTCACTGGAGATTGCTCACAGTTTTGGCAGCGTTCCTTGAAACCTTATTGATTGTCCACAACATAAAGACCTCTGTCTGACCATGCTCACAGCTCTTCTCCTATGCTACTTTCTCTTAGTTCTATAACTATGTTCTCCCTATTCTAAAATATAATTGGCAATCCATAGCCTCTAATCACGTTGTACCTCCCATTAAAAAGCAAACAAACCTCGGAAAGACTCTACCTAGCAGGGTATCAAAGCAAATATTAAGACACATAACCAACCCTTTGGCAGAGTTCAGGAAATCATGAAAGAAGGGGAGTTAGTATGACCTGCAGAGGACAAGAGCTCTACCAGGACCAAATATATCAGGGCACAGGGGTCTTTTATGAGACTGTTTCTCCAACCAAGGACCATGTATGGATATAACCTAGAACCCCTGCTTGAATATAGCAAATGATAGCTCAATATCCAAGTGGGTACACTAGTAAGGGGAACAGGGACTAGTTTGGACATAAACTCAATGGCTGGCTCTTCGACCCCTCCACCCCAAGGGAGGAGCAGCCTTCCTAGGCCACAGAAAAGGACATTGCAGCCAGTCCTGAAGAGACCTGATAAGCTAGAGTTAGATGGAAGGGGAGGAGGTCCTCCCTTATCAGTGGACTTGGAAAGGGGCAGGGAGGAGATGAGGGAGGGAAAGGAGAAGGATAGGGAGGGAGTGGGGGAGGGAGCTATGGCTGGGATACAAAGTATATAACCTATGATTAATATAAAATAAAAATGTTAAAATTTAAAAAAGCAAACAAACTATAATGTTTGCTAATGTCTTCCTCATTTTATACTCCTATGAGAGAGAATCATAGTCTGAGTTACTTTAGAAGAGAAATATGGTTTCAGAAAACTGTAAAGTAAAAAAACTAGTGCTAGAAGATTCATATGACCTTTTGTTTTTTGCAGCATTTCCACCTCATTTAATTCACATGATCAACTAGGTCAAACATCATTCTCACTGTATATACTCATCAGTCCCTTTTCTGGGCTAAACACTACATGGGATTTTGATTCTTTAAAATCTAAAATTGGTCAATGAGCTTCTTGTTTTTTAATCAAATTTTTATTTTTTATATTAATTACAGTTTATTCACTTTGTATCCTGGCTGTAGCCTCCTCCTTCATTCCCTCCCAATCCCATCCTCCCTCATCTCCTTCCATGCACCTTTCCAAGTCCACTGATGGGGAGGACCTCCTCCCCTTCCATCTGAATCTAGTGTATCAGGTCTCATCAGGACTGGCTGCATTGTCCTCCTCTGTGGCCTGACAAGGCTGCTCCCCCCTCAGGGGAGGGGAGTTGGTCAACGAGCCAGCCACTGAGTTTATGTCAGAGACAGTCCCATTTTCCTTACTAGGGAATCCACTTGGATACTGAGCTTCCATGGGCTACATCTGAGCATTATATCCATGAATGGTCCTTTGTTGGAGTCTCGGGAGTCTCAAAAAGACCTCTGTGTCCAGATATTTTGGTTCTGTTGCTCTCCTTGTGGAGCTCCTGTCCTCTCAGTGTATCAAAGCAGATGCTGAGACTCATAACCAATCTTTGGGCAGAGTATAGGGAATCTTTTGAAAGAAGGGAGAGATACACAATGAACTTCTTATACCTTTTATTATTTAGTACATATGGATGACAGGATGATAGTAACATAGCTACTAGCTACATGGTCACAGCATGGTCCTGAAAGGTTCAGATATGGCACGTAATACAAAGTTCATCTTAATCTTTCTATCCTCCTCATTCCCACACCTCCTTTCCCCCTTCATTCCAGCTCTTCCTTTTCTATCTACCATGCACTAACCTTTCAATCCCTTCTCATTTTTTCTCCTTAATCCTACTTCTTTTTTCTTTAGCCTTCACTTCCCCTCTTTCTCTCTTTCCATCTGTCCTTTCTTCACTTCTCTCTTGTCTATCATCTTCTACCATACCCCTTCCCTCCTTGCCCTTCCTCTCTCTTACCCCATTCTCTTCTTCCTTTTCACAACCCATCTTCCAATCCTCCTCCTCTTTCCTATTACTTGTTTTGTGTGGGATAAGCTGTTAAACTACCTCTTTGTGCTATCAAAAGTTTTTACAATTTCTTCTTGTCTGAATGACAACCAGAATATTTGAATCAACAACAAAAGAGATCTGGAAGTTCATATAGACCAAGACATCTGTCTTAAAAATAACTACAGTGAACTCTTATTTTTTTCTGATTATGAATCTACTTGCCAAGTAGACCAACCCTAAATTGAAAGTGGTTAATTTTAGTTTCTAGGGGCAGATTCCTGAGGTTGCATATGCTAATGAAAAGGTTAGGACTAACCTACATTAATCATAATATTTAGCACATAAGCTTAGCATTGGATTAAAGTTGCCTTAACCCCACTTACTATATTTACATGCTATTATTAAACTCTTCATGAGAGGAAGATTTTAGAAAAAATACAGAGTATGACAATGGTTCTCAATCTGAGTGTGGGGGTCCAATTGGGGGAGCGGTCATATATCAGATATCCTGAATATCAGATATTTAACTTGTAATTTATAAAAAGAGCAAAACTTTAGTAGTAAAGTAGCAACAAAATAATTTAACAACAGGGGTCACCATAAAATAAGGAACTCTATTAAAGGGGTACAGCTTTTAGGAGGCTGGAAATCACTGTTTTCAAACATGAAAATACAGAATTCAAGTTCATGGAAGCAAAAAAGCAAAAAAACAAAACAAAACAAAAAACTTAGGAAAAACATCATGGAGAAGGACTAACTTTTCTTCTAGTGCACTCAGTCCTTTGTAATTATGTATGGAATAAGGAAGTCCCATTAAAACCCAAAATGTAGACAAAGGATATATTAGATTCCCAGTGTTTTTAAATTTTTAATTAAAATGTCCTTGTTATTGTTGCACTGAGAAGGGCATTTTCAATTTCTTATGCAATAATAGTGGATAGGGAGTTACAAATGGAGAAAATCAATTACACTTGGCTTTACCATATGGAGAGCTAAGCATTTCAGAATTAGATTTTTCTGGCATATGCACCTTTGCATTTTACTCGGCTTCAAGAGAGCTTGCATTATGCAGATATGATAAAAGAGATGAACTTTGTCTTCTCATCTCCCATTGTTAAACCAATATGAATAAACAGACCTATCAATAAAGAATACATTTCAATATAATCTCTGATGGGATTTTTTTGTTGTTCATTTAAATTTTCTTGCAAAATACAAGTAAACATACTGTAACATGGACCCTGACCTCAGCATGCCAGCATTCCTGCAAGAAAATAGTCAATGGAGATGTGTCTATATTGTCGTTTTACAGAGGAAAACCAAGGAAAAGTAGAGCATGTACTACTGTCTTCATGTGGTTGCACATGCGAGCATAATCAGACATTCTTGTTAAGATTTTTGTGAGAGTATTGGCATGTATCTATCATTTGAGTAACAGGATAACAAAAATACACAAAAGAAGGGAAGGGAGGAATAGTGGTAGATCTAGTGTTAAATGTATACAAAATAGAAGTTTGTCATCTTTATGAAGCCCCCCCTCCTTCCTTTGTTGGTTCCATGCTTGGCTCCTTCTTTTTCATATTCTGTGTAACCAATTCCCCCACAGACATCATGTATGCGTAAACAGTGTTCCTCCATTGAACTAAGCTCCCAGTCAACTCTGGCTTTTTAAATATGATGCAGTAAATAAATATATTGGTGATATAATTTGGTTATCAATTATCTGTACTGCATTTGTGAAGCCATTGGGAAGAAGTGAAAATTATCTGAAGTGACTATCCTCACATTTCTACATACCACAAAGAGAGGAAGAGTGACTTATACCACACCAATTTCTATGTGATAGTGTTTCTTAGGTCAATCAAGTCATTAATAAGATGAAAAAATTTCACAGAAATAACCTCAGGTTCACATTTCCTTCAAATGGTACTTAAAGTGGAAGTACATTGTGTTTCTATGTATTGGTATCATTTTTGGTGTTGTGTCAAAACCTTGGTATTGGGGTAATTGTGAATTGTGTTATAATTGTGAAAGTCATTGTGGTTTAAAAAAGTAAAAAGTAGAAGTCTCAGTTGTTGGAAGATTATATTTGTAGACATTTTCTAGTTTCTAATACAGATAAGTTTTATGCAGAAGAAAGGAGAATGTTTTCTAAGGCATAATCTGACCACATAACATTGGGAATGAGCAACTTATAGCAGGTCAAGACTTGACAGGTTTATTCTGTTACTGAGATGACACACAAAAAAGCATATAATTTCCAAGAGCTCTACATTTGAGGCTCCAGTGACTTTTTCTATTGACACTGTTCTCTAAAGTAGCGTGGACCTCACGTCAAAAGAAAAATAGAAAGCTCTGTAGTTTCCTCAATGTATGTTTAATGGGCAAACACTATTGACAAAATTGTCCTAAAAGGAATACTTTTAGTTAAGGAACACTTTCTAAATCATTTCATTTCAGTAATGATTACACCTGTATTCTTGGAAGGGGAAAATCACAACATAAACAATTCTGTGTAAGTGTATATAAGTCAGTCTTTTCAGAAAATTCAATGTCGATATGTAGAGCTGATGCATGTTAAAAATAAAAAAATTAAGGCCAAGTAAGAGAGATGGTGCTATTTTTAAATAGGTTCACTTGTGTCAGCTTAAAATTTTAATATTTGTTTTTTTGTACTTTAAATTCTGTGTTAAACATATGAATATGTATGGGTTTCCCAAGGTATAGTTCGCTGTAAGGTGCATTTGTAGTTGTCCTTTTAAAACAGGCCAGCCCTTATTCTGTAAGCAAAGATATACACAAACCCTAACGTGATATTTAAAGTAGATGCATACAAGTATGTACGTTTATCAGAGTTTTTTTTTTCACTAACACATTTTCTTTCATCTTAACACACCAAAAACATTTTATAAAAATATAAAGAATAATTCAGAAGGGGATATGGAAAGCTTGTGAGGGAGAAAAGAGAAGGAAGAAAGAAATATTGCAATAATAACCACAAAAATAGGGAAGAGTCAGCAGGGAAACTCGATGCCTGGCCCAAGGCCTGAAGCCACATTAATGCCTAAGGGACATGCTGTCACTGAAGGCCATGTTGATGTCTGTGGTCAGGACAGCCTACAAGGGTCTGGGTCTATGGTCCTACTGCAGCAGGGGCCATGTCTGTGGTCTGTGCTATTCCAGAAACTGTGTGAAGTCCCATGATCCCTACTTTCACTGACTGTAAAGAACAAAGAGGTACTTTTGCTGTGGGATTGATGATTTCACATGCACATTTGAAAGAAAGAGAGGCCTCTGTGACAATCCCTACTCCTCTCACCCCACCCCCGAAATACTAACAGATCAGACTACACAGGAAGCCACCACAGAGAACTCTTTAAAAGGGATGCTTAGTGGAGCAGAGCAGTTCTGTTGGTTCTCATAGGAATTGAGCTGTTTCAAATATTTGTCATCTCTTAGTATTGCTACAATTTAATATTTAAACCTTCAGAGACTGTGCAGTGTTACCCTGTTGCATGTTTTTATACAAAATGCATATGTTTTAGCATGCTTTACTAAGTTTATTAATCTTTCCAGTATATAATTTTGAAGCCTCTGATTCAATATGTCTGAAAGTTTTAAACAAATTTAGTACTTCCTTGTTTCTCACACTTTTCAATTTGTTTGTTGTTGTTGTTAAAAATTCTGGATATAGGAGGGGGCTCCAAGATGGCAGCATGCACCCAGAATTGCTAAAACAATTCTGTACAATAAAAGAGCCTCTGAAGGTATCTCCATCCCTGATCTCAAGCTGTGCTACAGAGCAACAGTAATAAAAACTGCATGGTACTGGCATAGAAACAGAATGGTGGACCAATGGAATTGAATAGAGACCCAGAAATAAACCCACACAGCTACAGATACTTGAATTTTGTCAAAGAAGCCAAAACTATACAATGGTAAAAAGACAGAATCTTCAACAAATGATGTTGGTCTAACTGGATGCATACATGTAGAAAATGCAAATAAATCCATATTTATCACCATGCACAAAAGTAAAGGCCAAGTGGATCAAAGACCTCAACATAAAACCAGACACACTAAACCTGTTAGAAGAAAAAGTGGAGAAAAGCCTTTAACTCATTGGCAAAGGAGACAACTTCCTAAACAGAATACCAACAGCTCAGCTCTAAGAACAACAATCAACAAATAGGATCTCATGAAACTGAAAAGCTTCCCAAAGGACACTGTTGTCAAAAAAACAAAACAAACAAACAAACAAAAAACCCAACAACCTACAGATTGGGAAAGGCTCTTCACCAACCCTATATCTGAAAGAGAACTAATACCCAGGATATGTTTGCATGTGTGTGTGTGTGTGTGTATGTGTGTGTTATACAAACTGAAGAAGTTAAAGAGTAACAAATCAATTAATCCAATTAAAAAATTTGGGCACAGTGCTAAACAGAGAATTCTCAATAGAGGAACATCAAATGGAAGAGAAACGCTTAAAGAAATGCAGCTTTGCCAGGCCACGGAGAAGGGCAATACATCCAGTCCTGATGAGACCTGATAAGCTAGGGTCAGATGGAAAGGGAGGAGGACCTCTCATATCAGTGGACTTGGAGAGGGGCATGGGAGGAGATAAGGGAGGGTGGGAATGGGAGGGAATGAGAGAGGGGGCTACAGCTGGATACAAAGTGAATAAACTGTAATTAATATAAAAAATAAAATTTTAATTAAAAAAGAAAAAAAAAGAAATGCTCAATGTCCTTAGTCATCAGGGAAATGCAAATCAAAACAACCTTGAAATTCCATCTTACACTCATCAGAATGCATAAAGTGTTTCTTAAAGGGTTTTTTTTTTCCTGTATACCATGAAACACTTAAACAAATGCTCAATGTTCTTAGTCATCCTGGAAATATAAATCAAAACAACCCTGAGGTTCTACCTTACACCTTCAGAATGGCTAAGATAAAACACTCAAGTGACAATACATGTTGGAGATGTTGTGGAGAAAGGGGAATTTTTGTGGGATATTAATATTTACCATTGATTTATCTTTTACTAACAAAGTTGTATACCCAAATCACTGTACAGAGACTAGGATTTATTTAATGAACCTAGAGCACAATTCTGGGCAATAGTTACTCCCTCCTAAACCTCCAAGCATGCACAGTTTCTTACCATTCAGATTTAACCCATTATACTTGCTTTTAGTCATATCTTAAGTCCAGTTCATTCCTCCTCATGGTTCCAAGTACTGCTCTGCTGATCTCTGCTCCCCTCCCCTGCTTCCTTCTCCCTTCTGGACCAAGATGTCTCACCCTATTCTCTCCATTGCACAGCATTGGGGCTGGTTGTTTAATTGACAATATAGAGAACAAATGGTGGCATGTTTACACAAATTTGAGACAAGTGATGCTTAGAAAAAGCACCACAATGCAATGTTCAGATTCAAACCAGATAGTGGGGTAGGGAAATCAGCATTTGAATGAACAAAGATAAATCCTATACATTCCAATCGCACATGATACCAACAGGGAACACTGTTCCATTGTTGGTGGGAAAGTAAAATTGTACAACTGCTTTGGAAATCAATCTGGCACTTTCTCAGAGAATTAGGAATAATGCTTCCTCAAGATCCACCTATACCACTCCTAGGTATATATCCAAAATATGCTCAAGTAGCCTAACAAGGACATTTGCTCAACCATCTTTGTAGCTGCTTTATTCATAATAGCCAGAACCTGGAAACAACCCAGATGTCATCTCAACTGAGGAATGGTTACAGAAAGTGTGGTACAGTTACATAAAGGCATACTACTCAGCTATTAATAACAAGCAAATCATGAAATTTGAACCAAATGGTGGGAACTAGAAAAGATCATCCCGATTCAGGTATCTCAGAAGCAGAAAGACACACATGGTATATATGCACTAATAAGTTGATATTGAACATATAAGATAAACATACTAAAATATATAGTCCTAAAGAAGCTAAACAACAAGTAGACCCTTGGGAAAATACTTAATCCTCATTCAGAAGAGCAAACAGGATAAACATGATAAATATGAGAAGACAGAGAACAGGACAGGAGTCTTCCATAAAGGGCCTCTGAAAGACTCTACTGACTGAGGTATTGAAGCAGATGCTGTGACTCATAGCCAAACTTTGGGTAGAGTACAGGGATTCTAATGAAAAACAAAAACAAAACAAAACAACAACAACAAAAAAAAACAGGTGAGTTAGAAAGTTCCAGAAGGGACAGGAGCTCCACAAGGATACAAACAGACCCAAAAATTCTGGTCCCATTGGGCCTGCAGAACCTCCACAACCTCTCCAGCATGTGTTGTCACTTGAGTTTTTTATCTTAGCCATTCTGAAGGTGTAAGGTAGAATCTCAGGGTTGTTTTGATTTACATTTCCAGGATGACTAAGAACACTGAGCATTTGTTTAAGTGTTTCATGGTATACAGGGAAAAAAAGACCCTCTTTAAGAAACACTTTATGCATTCTGATGAGTGTAAGATGGAATTTCAAGGTTGTTTTGATTTGCATTTCCCTGATGACTAAGGACATTGAGCATTTCTTTTTTTTCTGTTTTTAATTAAATTTTTATTTTTTTATATTAATTACAGTTTATTCACTTTGTATCCCAGCTGTAGCCCCCTCTCACATTCCCTCCCAATCCCACCCTTCATCCCACATCTCCTCCCATGCCCCTCTCCAAGTCCACTGATATGAGAGGTCCTCCTCCCCTTCCATCTGACCTTAGCCTATCAGGTCTCATCAGGACTGGATGTATTGCCCTTCTCCGTGGCCTGGAAAAGCTGCCTTTCTTTAAGTGTTTCTCTTCCATTTGATGTTCCTCTATTGAGAATTCACTGTTTAGCACTGTGCCCAAATTTTTAATGGATTAATTGATTTGTTACTGTTTAATTTCTTGAGTGTATACATATATATTATAATATATATATACATACACACACACACACATACATATACATATACACACACACAGACAAACATCCCGGATATTAGTTCTCTTTCAGATATAGGGTTGGTGAAGAGCCTTTCCCAATCTGTAAGCAGTCATTTCCTTTGCTTTACAGAAGCTTTTCAGTTTCATGAGGTCCCATTTATTGATGGTTGATCTTAGAGACTGTGCTGTTGGTGTTCTGTTCAGGAAGTTGTCTCTTGTGCCAATGAGTTCAAGGCTCTTCCCCACTTTTTCTTCTAAGTGGTTTAGTGTGTCTGGTTTTATATCAAGGTTGGTGATCCACTTGGACTTTAGTTTTGTGCAGGATGATAAGTATGGATCTATTTGCATTTTTCTACATGTAGACATCCAGTAAGACCAGCACCATTCATTGAAGATGCTGTCTTTTTCCCACTGAATGGTTTTGGCATCTTTGTCAAAAGTCAGGTGTCAATACGTGTGTGGATTTATTTCAGGGTCTTCTATTCGATTCCTATGATCCACCAATCTGTTTCTATGCCAGTACCATGAAGTTGTTAGTATTGTTGCTCTATAGTACAGCTTGGGATGAGGGATAGAGATACTTCCAGAAGTTCTTCTATTGTAGAGGATTGTTTTAGCAATTCTGGGTTTCTTGTTCCATATGAACGTGTGAATTTTTCTTTCAATGTCTGTAAAGAATTGTGTCGTAATTTGACTGTAACTGCATTGAATATATAGATTGCTTTTGGTATCATGGCCATTTTTTATATATTAATCCTGCCAATTCATGAGCATTGGAGATCTTTCCATCTTCTGATATCTTCTTCTAATTCTGTCTTCAGAGACTGGAAATTTTTTTCATACAAATCTTTGACTTGCTTGGTTAGGTTCACACCAAGGTACTTTATGAACTTTGTGGCTATTGTGAAGGGTATTGTTTCCCTGATTTCTTTCTCAGCCCTTTTGTATTTTATATACAGGAGGGCTACTGATTTTTTTGAGTTAATTTTGTATCCAGCCATTTTGCTGAAGGTGTTAATCAGTGGAAGGATTTCTCTGGTTGAATTTTTGGGGTCACTCATATCTACTATCATATCATATGTGAATAGTGACACTTTGACTTCCTCCTTTCCAATTTGTATTCCCTCGATATCCTTTAATTGTCTTATTGCTCTAGCAAGGACTTCAAAAACTATGTTGAAGAGATATGGAGAGAGTGGGCAGCCTTGCTTTGTCCCTGACTTCAGTGGGATTGATTTAAGTTTCTCTTCATTGAGTTTGATATTGGCTATAGGCTTGCTGTATATTGCCTTTACTATGTTTAGATATGTGCCTTTTATCCCTGATCTCTCCAAGACTTTAAAAATGAATGGATGTTGGACTGTGTCAAATGCTTTTTCAGCATCTAAGGAGATGATCATGTGGTTTTTCTCCTTCAGTTTGTTTATGTGGTGGATCACATTGATGGATTTCTGTATATTGAACCACCCCTGCATACCTGGGATGAAGCCTACTTGGTCAGAGTAGATGATATCTTTGATGTGTTCTTGTATTTGGTTTGCAAGTATTTTGTTCAGTATTTTTGCATTGATGTTCATAAGGGAGATTGGCCTGAAATTCTCTTTCTTTGTTTCGTCTTTGTGAGGTTAATGTACCAAGGTGATTGTGGCTTCATAGAATGATTTTGGTAATGTTCCTTCCAATTCTATTTTGTGGAATAGTTTAAAGAGTATTGGTTTTAGTTCTTCTTTGAAAGCCTGGTAGAATTCTGCACTGAAACCACTGAAACCACCAGGCCCTGGGCTTTTTTTTTTTTTTTTTTTTTTTGCATGGGAGACTTTTGATGATGACTTCTATAACCTTAGGGGATATATGACTATTTAATTGATTTACCTGGACTTGATTCATCTTTGGTAAGTGAAATCGATCAAGAAAATTGTCCATTTAATTTAGATTTTCCTATTTTGTGGCATACAGACTTTTGAAGTAAGTCCTAATAGTTGTTTGGATTTCCTCAGTGTCTGTAGTTATGTATCCCTTTTCATTTCTGATTTTGTTGATTTTGATGGTGTCTCTCTGCCTTTCAGTTAGTTTGGCTAAGGGCTTTTCTATCTTGTTGATTTTCTCAAAGAACCAGATCTTGGTTTCATTGATTCTTTGAAGAGTTTTGTTTCTAATTGATTGATTTCAGCCCTGAGTTTGATTATTTCCAGCCATCTATTTTTTTTATGGTGTGTCTGCTTCTTTTTTTTACTAGAGCTTTTAGGTGAACCATTAAGTTGCTTGAATGAGATGATTGGAATTTCTTCTTGAATGCACTTAATGCTATGAACTTTCCTCTTAGCACTGCTTTCATTATGTCCCATAAGTTTGGGTATGTTGTGTCTTCATTTTCACTGAATTCTAGGAAGACTTTAATTTCTATCCTTATTTCTTCCATGGCCCAGCTCTCATTTAGTAGCAAGTTGTTCAGTTTCCATGTGTGTGTAGGCTTTTTGCTATTTCTGTTGTTGGTGAGGTACAGCTTTAGTCCATAGTGATCAGATAGGATACAAGTGATTATTTCAATCTTCTTGTATTTGTTGAGGCTCGCCTTGTAACCAACCATATGGTCTATTTTAGAGAAGGTTCCATGAGGTGCTGAGAAGAAGGTAAATTCTTTTGTGTTTGGGTATAAGGTTCTGTAAATGTCTGTTAGGTCCATTTGATTCATGACCTCTGTTAGAGACATTGTTTCTTTGTTTAATTTCTGTTTTGTTGACCTGTGCTTTGTTGAGAGTGGGGTGTTGAAGTCTCTCACTATTAATGTGTGGCGATCTATGTGTGGTTTAAGTTTTATCAATGTTTCATTTACAAATGTGGGTGCCCTTGTATTTGGGGCATAGATGTTCAGGATTGTGATGTCTTCCTGGTGGAATTTTCCCGTGATGAGTATTAAATGTCCTTCCCCATCTCTTTTTATACTAACTTTGGTTGAAAGTCTATTTTATCAGATATTAGAATGGCTACTCCTGCTTCCTTCTTGGGTCTATTTGCTTGGAAAACTGTATTCCAGCCCTTTACCCTAAGGTAATATCTATCTTTATGACTTAGGTATGTTTCTTGTATGCAACAGAGAGCTGGGTCTTGTTTAAGCATCCATTCTATTAGTCTGTGTCTTTGTGTTGGAGAATTAAGTCCATTGATGTTGAGAGAGATTAATGACCAGTAGCTGTTAGATCCTTTGATTTTGATGTTGGCTGTGGTAGTAAGTTTGTGTGCTTGGTTACTTTTTGTTTTACTGTAGTGATGTTAGTTATTTCCTGTGTTTTCTTGAAAGTAGTTAGTTTTCTTGGGTTGTATTTTTCCTTCTAGTGTCTTCTGTAATGCTGGATTTTTGTGTAGGTGTTTTTAAAATTTGTATTTGTAGTTGAGTATCTTGTTTTCTTGGTCTATGAGGACTGGGAGTTTTGCTGTTTAAAGTAGCCTGGAGATTGTTTTGGAGATTCTGGATTTTTTGTTTCTCCATATGAAGTTGAGTATTTTTCTTTCAAGGTCTGTGAAGAATTGTGAAGGTATTTTGATGGGGATTGCATTGAATCTGTAGATTGCTTTTGGCAATATGGTCATTTTCACTCTGTTAATCCTACCAATCCATGAGCACAGGAGGTCTTTCCACCTTCTAATAACTTCTTCAATGATTTTGTTAAAAATATTTTCTGGGCCTTGGAGGAGGGAATCTTCTTTTTCCTCTGCTCCTATTATTCTTATGTTTTGTCTGCTTATGTTGTCTTGAATTTCTTGGACGGTCTATGTCAGGATTTTTTTAAATTTAACATTTTCTTTGACAGATACATCGATTTCTTCCATTGTATCTTCCACACCTGAGATTTCTATTTTGTTGACCTGTGCTTTGTTGAGAGTGGGGTGTTGCCTTTACTATGTTTAGGTATGTGCCTTGCCATCTGGAGGTATCTCCATCCCTGACCTCAAGCTGTACTACAGAGCAATAGTAATAAAAACTGCATAGTATTGGCATAGAAACAGAACAGTGGATCAATGGAACTGAATAGAGGACCGAGAAATGAACCCACACACCTATGGAAACTTGATTTTTTGACAAAGAAGCCAAAACCATTCAATGGAAAAAAGACAGCATCTTCAACAAATGGTGCTGGTCCAACTGGATATCTGTATGCAGAAAAATGAAAATAGATCCATATTTATCACCTTGCACAAAGCTAAAGTCCAAGTGGATCAAAGACCTCAACATAAAACCAGACACACTAAACCAGTTAGAAGAAAAAGTGGG
>CM053765.1:66819016-66869978 GCA_028658305.1 Pachyuromys duprasi | reverse complement strand
GTTCTGGCTATTACAAATAAAGCAGCTACGAACATAGTTGAGCAAATGTCCTTGTTGTGTACTTGAGCATCTTTTGGATATATGCCTAAGAGTGGTATAGCTGGGTCTTGAGGAATCACTATTCCTAATTGTCTAAGAAAGCGCCAAATTGATTTCCAGAGTGGTTGTACAAGTTTGCATTCCCACCAGCAATGGAGGAAAGTTCCTCTTTCTACATAACCTCTCCAGCATGCGTTGTCACTTGAGTTTTTGATCTTAGCCATTCTGGTGGGTGTAAGGTGAAATCTCAGGGTCCCTGGAAGTGTAATATTTCTAAAACTAATGGGTCTAAATAGGCTCAGATAAAAGTTTCAGTAATAAAGATTTTAATATTTATAGGGTTTTTGGTGGTTTTTGTTTGTTTGTTTGTTTGTTTGTTGTTTTTGTTTAGAGAGGGATGGCTCAGTAGTTAAAGGTTCTTGCCACGAAGCCTGATAATCAAGTTGCATCATCAAAACCACAGGGTAGAAAAGAGAACCAATCCCAGTATTTGTCTTCTTACTTCTCACATCTAGTTTATTCCCATGGTTCATGCGCACACACACACACATTTGGGTACATGTAAACACACACACACACACATTCCTACACTAAATAAATATAATGAAATATAAAAGTATTTAGTCATTGTATGTGCGTTTAACCCTCTATGTGAAATAAAATACCACAGAAATATACTGAAACAAAGGTTGATGTTGTATACATTGTGAAATAAAATTCATACCATGCAGCACAAGTACAATATGACCTTTTTTCTTAAATATTACAGAGACTCCAAATCAGTACCTAGTGATAACATAATGATGAGTTTAAAGTTCACTGTCAAATTTTATTCTGGTACATGTGTACTGCATTCATATTTCAAAATGCTAATTGAGTTTTAATTTTTTATTATTTATAATTTATTACAATTTATTCAATTTGTATCCCGGCTGTGGCCCCCTGCCTCATCTCCTTCCAATCCCACCCTCCCTCCCTCTTTTCCTTATGCCCTTCCCCTAGTCCACTTATAGAGGAAGTCCTCCTCCCCTTCTATCTGACCTTAACCTATTGGGGCTCATCAGGACTGGCTGCATTGTCTTCCTCTATGGCCTGGTAAGGCTGCTCCCCCTACCCCCAGGGGAAGGTGATCAGAGAGCCTACCACTGAGTTCATGCCTGAGGCAGTCCCTGTTCCTCTTACTAGGACACCCACTTGAAGACTGAGTCTTATGGGCTACATCTGAGCAGGGGTTTTAGGTTCTCTCCATGTATTGTGCTTGGTTGGGGCATCGTTCTTTTCAGGGCCCCTTAGAGCTTAGGGTTGTGTTTTTTTTTTTGTTTTGTTTTGTTTTGTTTTTCGTTTTTTTTTGTTTGTTTTTTGTTTGGTTTTTTTTGGTTGTTTTTGGTGTTTTTTTTTTTTTTTTTCTTCTTGGCTCTCTTAGTCTCCTTTTGGAGCTCCTGTCCAGTCTAGGTCTTTCTATTTTCCCCTTCTTTCATACGATTCCCTTTATCTGTAAAATTTTCAGTTATTTTTGTACTTATGTTGTCTGAAGTTTTTAGACATAAAAACTCTAATCTCCCAACTCAAATGTCATTCAACCTAAAAAATATATAGTATTCTAAACTTATTGTAAGGTAAATTTCCAAAGCTTCATTAAAAAAAAAAAGCTAAGTTCTAGAACAGTGATTCTCAACTTTGCTAATGCCGTGACCCTTTAATACAGTTCCTCATGTTGTGGTAATCCCAACAATTAAATTATTTTTACCATAAATATTTACTGCTAATTCATAACAGTAGTTTTGATCCTGTTGTGAATTGTAATGTAAATGTTTTCTGATGGTCTTTGACAACCCCTGCAAAAGGGCCATTCAATTCCCAAAGTGTTGTCACCCACAAGTTGAGAAACACTCTTTTAGAATAATTTTACACACACACACAAACACACACATACAACAAAACAAAAGCAAACAAAAATTAAAAACATTGTCCACTCCTAATTTCTTTGGTATTATTTAAAAGGTATTTTAAATTATCCAAACATATATACCTTGAATCTAATACCCAAATTTATCAGCAAGAAGTTTTTACCTTCCTTTGATTGCTGGGGGTTGGAAAGAAATCTAATAGGAGGGAGAAGATTAAATCTGCCTGATCACAGATAGATAATTTATTTCTTAGCTACTAGGTATGCAAATTTTTTCAAATTGCTGATAAATCTTACAATATCCCAGCAATTAAAGTCTAGAAATGCTAATATGTCCTTAGGAACAAGAGTTAAGTGACTGGAGATGTTGCTGAGAATGCCCTACCTAAGATACTGCTAAATTTGAGCATACTATAAAATGGTGTCTTTACTCCAAAGCATACATTACTAACAGCTTATTTCACATAAATCAGATTTTTCCTTCTAAAAAGAAATACAAAATATGCATAAGTAGAGGATCTATAGGAAAGCAGTCAGTTTGAAACTTGATTTCTAGAAACACATCTTCAAGCTCAGGAATGCAATAAATTACTAGAAATGATATCTCAAAATCTATAGGATTAAGGTCTTCCTTTTAATAAATGTGCTGGAATATGCATGTTTATTTGTTCTCTTTGATTTGAAAAGGATTTTAAATGGCATCTAAACACTTGACCTCATTGAACTCTTTCTTGCAAATTTTCACTCTCAAGCTTTAATGTAATAATAGTGATTTTAATTATTCAAGCTTCTAATAATACCATTAGAGGCCAATGCTATATCACCATTCCTAAAAAGTCTGGAGAGGGTGAACAACATTGCCTAAGTGGATGCTACTTGTAAAGTCCTGAGATTTCAATACAGATTCAGTTTAATTGTAAACTGTGAATAATCACGACAGATGATTACAGAGTTGCTACGAAGCCAGATGATCAAAGCTCAGTCCCACAGAATAGGTTCATTGTAGAGTCTAATCACAGATATAAAGTGAGCTTTTGGAAGATACTTGCTTTTACTAGGAATCAGAAGTAGAGGATAATTGTGAACACAGTAACCCATGAAGTACAAATCTTGATTTGAAATGTTCTGTAGCTTTGTGATGCAATAAAACAATACTATGTTACAAGGGCAGTTTAAAGCAAATACAGATTTTAACCTATTAATGAATTCTATATACACAAGATATTGGGTCCTTGAAAGCTCAACAATTTCTCCTGAAGTCTTTGAACTAACGATCTGCAGATCTGCTAATAAGAAATGTAAAAGAACAACCTGGTTCTTGAGTTAAACATTAGAGAGATGCATTATCTTTCTCCATTTATTTTTTCTTTTTAGTGCTTGTATCTGTGATGAATCCATAAACAAGCTTAATGCAAATGAGGCAAGCTTCAGGAGTAGTTTTAATGTTTCCCAGTGTAATGTAGTGTCTATCATTCTAAATCTTACTTTGTAAAAAAAATTTGAGCCTTAAAAGTTTTTTTCTTCTGCCAAACAGCAAGGAAGTGTTTACAAGAAAAACATTTATCTATCTATCTATCTATCTATCTATCTATCTATCTATCTATCTATCTATCTATCTATCTATCTATCTATCTACCTATCTATCTATCTATCTATCTATCTATGTTTTTGAGTTGCTTAAAATAAAATCCAATCATCATGTACAATAAGAAATTGCTGCACTGTTGAGCTATATCCCAAGCCTCATTATTAAAGCTCTTAAGGTAAGATCAGAATTCAGAAAGTGTTGTTTCTTTTTAAACCTGTATTTTTCAGACAACCAGCTGCATATAACTGTGGTATAAAATTGGTAATACTACCGTATGTCTGAGACATAAGGTCAGTTTCATACAAAAGAATCTAGACACATAGGAACTTAATAATGAGATAGGACCATGGTTTTAACTCTAAATCTTCATTGTTTTAATAAAATATTTATTTCAGTTTAGGTCTAACACAAGCATATTAGCCAGTTAACTAACAATTCCTCATTATACTATCTTCTTTTATTTTAACAAGTCTTATAGTCGTAAATGCTCAGGTAAACCCGTTTTTCTTGTAATTTACTGAACCTTTTAAGAAGTTAAGTCTTCTTTGATGGCAGAATATAAAAGATATGACTTGAATCCTACTTCTCTAAAGGAAAAAAAATGTAAAGAGTAGTTATCAATGACTGAATCAAACAGCCTTGAATAAAGTCGCAGGAGTGATGCATTTTGAAGAGGTAGATAATTGTGCAGCATATTGCATAGAGTGTGTAAGTGGAGCCCGGAGGTTGAAGAGTAAAAGCAAAGTAATTACACTAAGTAACCATTGAATTGTTTCTCATTGTATAATTGAAAAGTAATCACAAGGAATCAGCAAGGTTTAAACTCGAAGGCCTTTTAGTTTCTATTTGACCTTAAGCCAATGTTATTTAAATGAAGTAAATTATGTATTCTAGATGAAACTTTTCCAACAAATTCAAATTTTTACTTGAGTATATTCTTATTTCCATCCCACTTGTGTCTGTATGTTATGTAAGCATGTTTTCAGCTGTTAGCTAATGAAAGCCCTTTACTCTTTTATACAAAATATGAGTAATGTAAACTTAATTCTAAATTTAGTCCAATCCCTATATGAGTTAAGTGAAATGAATTCATTCAGTACTGTTGATGACAAATTTAGATCATTAAACAAAACTAGGAATTTTTTCTCTAAGTACTTTCATTCATTCACGGCTCTTGGAGAGACTATTTAATGAGGAAAAAACAAATCTCTGATTATAGATTAATTATTTCTTAAGATGAATGATACCCCTAAAAACCAAAGATATATTTTATACTACTAATAACATTTCTTTCCTATGTTGATTATGTTCAATAGCATTATATAGAAACTACTAAAATAGCATATGACAAGAAAAGAGGAAAGAAATTGTTCTTTAAGAATCTATTGAAGGGACCAAACCTGTGCTTTGCCCTTGTGTGATGCATTCTTTTCAGCACTGGGACAGCCCTTAAAATACAGACATAGAAGATCAAGAGGCACCACACATGGCTTCATCAAAAGCAGCATGTGTTCCAACTCAGCTTCTCCCTAGACCTCAATGCATTCCCTTTATGAGACTCCAACTTTCAAATTGGCTTTAAAAAGACCATTCTGTCTTTGGAAAATGGAAAAGGGCATAAAGGAGCAGTTTCTGCTGCTCCACTTTTTTTGTCCCTGATTCTATGCAGCCATAAGAAAAGAATTAAGGATGTTGCCTTGTGTGTAGTCTGGCTGCAGATGGAAGCTCAGCCTCTTAGGTCCTAAGCAATGAACCTCACCTCTCTCTCTCTCTCTCTCTCTCTCTCTCTCTCTCTCTCTCTCTCTCTCTCTCTCTCTCTCTCTCTCTCTCTCTCTCACACACACACACACACACACACAAACACATCCTGTGCACATCATGCTCTCTCAGTGTTTCTGAGATAATTCCATGAGGTCCTATTAAGACTTTGCTTAATCAGAGAAAATATCAAAGGGTTTAATTGTTTGCAATTCTTCTGAAGTTGCAGAAACCAACAGCCAATTAGTACCCTAACTTCTCTTTTCATATGGGAAACTAATCTCCTTTAACGAGAAACTTTCCTTATGCATTTTTTTTTTCTTAGAAACACAGTTTGCAACCCAAATTACATTCAGAATACAATGAAACAGAATATGAAATGATATTTTTCTGCAAACTATCATCCTTTCTGGTTCATTTTCAAGATCTTTGATATTTACATATGACCTTTCCATTTTTATTAACAGTTTATTGGATTTTTGCATTCCAGCTACCAGAAAAGAAAGGTAATTTACAGAAAGATTTGACAGTTATACACACAGCTATAAACTTCAGTCCATTAACTTATTTCTCATGTAACCTTTAGTCAATTCTACCAAAACATCCATATAAGCATATGCTTTTCTCCTTTATGTAAAAAGACTCTCATTACAGAACCCAAATTGTAGAATGTCAAATGCAAGAGAACCCATTTTATTCTGTCTCCTTATGGCTCACAGATGCTTGTAGGGCTGGGAGATGTTCATGGCTCTTTTTAAGGCATATGAGTAAAATTCAGATATTTATGTGTTCTTTGGATTTCTATTAGATATGGGTATGTATGTATTAGATATATCTTATTCTATTCATTTTGTAAAGTAAAATTAGAGATTTGTTATAAGTAACAGTTTTATCTATTTAAATTTAAATAGTGGCTTAGAATAACTCCATAGATTTACTGTATTGGATTTCTTCAAGGCATAATTTTATTTCTACACAAAACACAGTGAAATGATTCTTTAAAAAGCGTCCATCAGGGACTATTCCTTGACATGTTAGTTTCCAGAGACTTAGGGAAAGAAAGGACAAACAAAGATAAAAAGATTGATATTCTATTGAATAGCAAAGTAATTGTACATAACAATGAAGTACAATGAAATTTTAAAAGAGTTAAGATGCAGCTTTTAAATATATTCAACATAACAAATGAAGAATATTTAAGAAATAGGTATGGAAACCTTATTCCATACATTGTACAACCTACAACTTGACTTGCAAGTACTAGGTAAGATCTCAGTTTAATTTCAAAAATTCACCATGTTTGTAACAGCTTTATTTGTAATAGCCAGAAACTGGAAACAACCCAGATGTCCCTCATTGGAGGAATGGATACAGAAATTGTGGTACATTTACACAATGAAATACTACTCAGCAATTAAAAAAAAACAAGGAAATCATGAAATCCCATAAGCAGAAAGACACACACAGTATATACTCACTTATAAGTGGATACTAGACCTATAAGATAGGATAAACATACAAAAATCTATATGCCTAAAGAAGCTAAGTAAGAAGAAGGTCCCTGGGTAAGATGATCAATCCTTACTCAAAAAGACAAATGGGATGGACATTGGAAGAAAGAGAAAACAGTAAACAGGACAGGAACCTACCACAGAGGGACTCTAAAAGACTCTACCCAGCTGCGTATCAAAGCAGATGCTGAGACTCTTAACCAAACTTTGGGCAGAGTGTAGGGAAAGAAAGAAGGGGGAGAGAGTATGATCTATAAAGGACAGGAGCTCCACAAGAGGAGCAACAGAAACAAAATATTTGGGACCAGGGTTCTTTTCTCAGACTGATACTCCAACCAAAGTCCATTCATGCATATAACCTAGAACCCCTGCTCAGATGTAGCCCATGGCAGCTCAGTATCCAAGTGGGTGCCCTAGTAAAGGGAACAGGGACTGTCTTTGACATGAACTCAATGGCCAGCTCTTTGACCACCCCTCCCTTGAAGAGGGAGCAGCCTTGCAGGGCCACAGAGGACAATGCAGCCAGTCCTGATGAGACCTGATAAGCTAGGGTCAGATGGAAAGGGAGGAGAACCAACCCCCATCAGTGGACTTGGAGAGGGGAATGGAAGGAGATGAGAGAGGGAGGGTGGTATTGGGAAGGAATGAGGGAGGGACTACAGCTGGGGTACAAAGTGAATAAACTTCAATTAATATAAAAATAAAAATTTAATTTAAAAAATGATAAAAGACATGTTGAGAAATCAGAAAAAAATAATTCATATTCTGTAAAAGAATGGTTACTCACAGCTATGATTTCATTGCTGTGGAAAATAGATAGATAGATAGATAGATAGATAGATAGATAGATAGATAGATACATAGATAGATACATAGATAGATACATAGATAGATACATAGCTATGTACATAGATAGATAGATAGATAGATAGATAGATAGATAGATAGATCTACAAACATATTATGTAACCTAAAGAAAACAGTTTAAAGGTAAATATGAAAATGTACTACCTTTAGAAGCCTGTAATCCTCTATCCAATCAAGTCTAACTTCTAAACTGTAGGCCTGAATATCAATTATAGACCTCCCCAACAGAAAGACAACGGATACATTTGAATAATCTCAACAACAAGCATAGTGTTCTAAGGTGGAGGAGCATCTGTAAATGATAATTTGTTTTGTCTTCTCGTTCCCACATCTGTGTGCACAGATGTGCATGCTTTCTTATTCACATGGGCACCTGCCAACACATGAACACATGAGTATATCACTCACACACACAGTGTTTGGTCAGATACTACCAAGATCTTCCTTTTAAAATACAGACATGAGTACATCACTCACACACATAGTGTTTGGTCAAGTACTACCAAGATTTTCCTTCTAAAATACATGCATCAGTAGCATCTTGAATAATCTGATATACATAAAAGTAAAACCAGATTACAAAGAAGTAGAAATGAATATTATTAGGGTTCTATACAGAATGCATATTGGTAAATTTTAATATTGATATTTAGTGCCAATACAAACACTTGTATATCAGTGTTTAGAATTATTCCTTCTAAAAATTTTAATTAATTAATCTTTTTGTTAACTACAGTTTATTCACTTTGTATCCTAGCTGTAGCCCCCTCCCTTATCCTATCCCAATCCTACCCTCTCTCCCTCATCTCCTCCCATGCCCCTCCCCAAAATTTTAAGAGAGGCTGTAATATAAGGAGAATCAAACTAAAAAAAAAAAAAAAAAAAAGAAACAACAACACTGTACTTTCTTCTTTTTAAAACACCTTACCTTTTTAATGTAATTTTATTTATATATTTATTTATTACAATTGATTCACTTTGAATCCTCACTGCATCCCCCTCCTTTGTCTCCTCACAGTCCCACTGTCCCATCCTCTTCTCCCTCTATGTCTTTTCCCTATTCCCCTGATAGGGGAAGACCTCCCGTTCTATCTGACCCTAGCTTATCAGTTCTCACCAAGGCTGGCTACATCATCTTTCTTTAATTTTAAGGATTCTATAATATAATAAAACAAATGTGTTTTCAAATATCACTTAATTTGTATTTACATATTTTTCCTTTAATAAAATTTAACAAAACTGAAGTTAATCATTTGATTGAACTTTGCCACAATGCATTTATCATCTTAAAGCAACTAAGAGGTGAAATCTATTAATGAAACTTGAAAATTTTTAAGGAGCTAGGTTGGGGCCATTGAAGGTAAATCATTAGTGATTTTGCTACATTGGTGGATTTATGCATGATCAATATGGAGAGTTGTAAGTGCATGTGAAATTTAATTAATTTCCAACACTAACTAAAATGCAAAACTTTAGGCACTACCGAAGAAAACGTTATTTAACCAATGCTATGTTTGTATATAATTGTCTCATCATCATCATCATTATTTTTGATGCCTCTTTGTAATCTAAATAGAAGTAAAGTGTGCAATAAGGAAACTAGAGAGGTGGGGAAGATGTGGGAGCAGTTGGGGGAAGGAAAACTATAATCAGAATTTATTGTTTTAAAATTTGTTCTATTTTTAAGTAAAAAAAAGGAATTTTAAAAAGAAGTAAAATAATAAGGTATTTAACTGGCATATTCCTGTATTGTGCATTAGCTGGTAGTGTTGGGTAACATTCAAAACAGAAATAAGAGAAATTTACTCAATAATAGTTTATATTGTTCTCATTCCGTTTATCTTTATCCTCTTAAGGAAATGGAAAAGTTCATATTGCCATCTGGTGTCAACTAGAAGAACAGTTTTCTTTAAGCAGCATTTCCCTTTTTTTCTCTTTAACCTGTATATTTTTTTAATTTATATTTTATTTATTATACTTTATTCATTTTGTATCCCAACTGTAGCCTCCTCCCTTATTCCCTCCCCATCCAGTCCTCCCTTCATTTCTCCTCTATGCCCCTCCCCCAGTCCACTGATAGGAAAGGTCCTCTTCCCCTTCCATCTGACCCTAGTCTATCATGTCTCATCAGGACTGGCTGCTAAGCAGCATTTTCTATGGTTTTGTTTAAGCAGGAATCTCACTACACTACTTGTAATAGTAAAATAAAATAAAATAAAATAGAAAAGGAGAAAAATCTGAAAATGTAGTAAATCTCTGTGTTTACCTACACACTATTACTTTTCTTTAGATTATATATTCTGATTATCTATCTATATGTCTGTCTGTCTATCTGTGCATTTACCTACCTATCTTCAATCTATCATCTATGTATCTATGTATGTATGTCTCTATCTATCTTTTATCATCTATTTATCCTACTACAAATCTATATATCATATACCTATATGTGTGTATATATATTTATGCCTATTAAAATTAGCAAGATACCTGTTCTATGAAAATCTTTATTAGTTAATTGTCAAACTTTCATAAAATTCTTGATTTCAAGACGCTTTTCTTCAAAACTCACAGTCTAATATAAAAGGTCATAGTTCCTGCAATGATTTACATATGTAAACTCAATGAAAAGGATCATAGCAGGTTTCCGTAAACCTCAGCATTTTTTGTCTACATGAATTAAAACCTCAGATAACAATGAGGATGAATACTTTAGAGCTATGGTGTATTGTATTCTCCCCATCACACATTTCTCTCAATTGTGTTTTGTTATAGTGATACAATATTTGCTATTATTTATGTGCATGAGCCATTGGAATTTCACTCATTATTTTCTTTTCTAACACCGTATTCTAACTTTTCTCAAGCGTCTCATGCTTTACTCAGTCTACAGTTTCTATATGAAGTAAATTATATTGTTACCCCCTATTCTTTCTTCCATCCTCAGTCATTTAAGAATCAGCACTCTGTCTTCAGTCACTTTCTTATCTTGGAAATAATAATGACTATTTTTTAAATCTAGTCATGAGCAACACAACTTCCAGAGTATTTTTAATGTATTTTTAAATCCACAAATTTCTTACAATATTTTTTGATAGTTACCACTACAGAATGACACTGTTTTATAACAGAAACGATAGACTATCAAAATCATGTTTTTTTTATTTTGCAAAATACTTAATACTCACAATTCAACACTCCTTTTAAATAGTCTGATAAAATTATTTTATCTGTAAATCATTTGATTTTGCTATTCCAGTTAGAGAAGCTATTTATTTACTATTTGTTGTTAATGGTACATAAACACATATTTTATCCACTGATTCTCAGAGAAGCTAACTTTTTAACATATTAACAAGAAGATACATATCCCATGCTTTTGAAGTTAGCTCTTCACTTTGAAGTGGCTTCTGAGCAGTTGCTCTGTGAAGATGGATTGATTGTGGTCCTCATATTCATTTCCTGCTTTCTAGGCTAACAGGAAGTTTAGGGTGCTTTGGGGATGTTGCTATGGTGATTATAACTGAGGATGGATGCCTTAAAAAGTGCTTCGTTAGCTACCAAGCCCTATGTCATGTAGTTACACAGTTAGCATCATATTGGACCATATAGCATTTTGTCCTGATAAACTATAGAGTCTCTAAGGAGCTCATAGTAAATTATGGGAGCTCTAAAAATACACAGGCACTTACATACTTATTTTTTCCAAACATCTGTGGGCCAGTCATACAAACTTTCCAATCTTAAATATATAGTAAATGATTAAAAGTAAGGAGCAGGTTATGTTTTATTAATGGGCAAAAATAGTTAAATACACGTATGAATGAGAATTTGTAAGAAAAATTTCTTAGAAAACGTTATTCTTTAAATTATGCTATGACTTAAGAAATGGCATAACAAACAGGTGATTCAAATATGTCAGGGATGGGACACAATGAAATTCAAATCCTGTAGGATACAGCCTGAACAGGGACTCAGGAACGCTGATGAGAGCTACTTAACCACAGACACAAGGTAATTTCACTAAAAAGGGAGATGTGTTTACTGTACCACAAACACCTGAGGTGAAGTGGAGAGAGATGTTAGTACCTGTCCACTCCGCAAAGACCTCTTCAGGTTGAGTGAAGCAGGGATCTTGGTTGAAAGCACTTTGTGTTGTAAAGGTGTGTATATAGCATGGAGGAGATCAGGAGAAAACCTGACTGAACACTCTTCAAGTTGTACAGTTGCAGTAAGTGGAATGTCTACTTTATTGTTGCAGCTATACTCAATAGATAACAAGAAGTTATCTGAAAGGTAAAAGAAACCAAGGCAGTTATGAGCAAGCCCATGCATTAGACCCACATGGGTGTAACTAATCCTCTTTATCAAACAGAGGTCCTCATTATCTCCTGGAACCCATAAAAATAAGAACAAATGATATAAAATCAAGCTATGGAACATATACTTAAAAATACTGAATCATGGATTGTCATGTATACAAAAGCTCAGTGAAGACAAGCAGTTCAGGCAAGCTATGATTCGTTGCCAAAGATGCTACATGAGAAATATCAGCATGGATTCAACTGGATGAAGAGTTGTCAATGATCTTTTCTTGATGAAGTTAAATATTACAAATTATTTCTCATCCTATGTCAACGCCAATTTACCATGGGCCTTTATGTTGGATACAAAGGAATAACAATGGAATATAGAAGTGTAAGTTCAAGAAAATCTTTGAGACACTAACAGTTCAATGTTAAACTATAAAAACATTGAATAATAAGAAAACAAGACTGTTGTTGTCTATGGATTTTTCAGTGAATTCACAAAAGCAAGAATGCAACCTTGTTAGCAATAAGGATCTATGAAGATGTGAAACATATTCATAAGGCAGGGCAAATTATATGCAGCTACTATAAAAAAGAAGAATATGGCTCGTTGTCCTTTTCAAATGATAAGATATGTGTCCCTTGGGAAAATAATTCAACTATTTCAGTGATTCACTATTATTTCCCTACAGTTCCTTCCTGATTGTGAATATAAGGGTGACAAGTGACAACTCTTGAATCATAAAGAGTGTTTCACTGTATGTTTGGAGTAGCAACAAGGTCCAGAAACATTCCAAAGCAATGATGAATATTAAAGCAGCAGAGTGTACTTGAAATTTCCACTATCTATTATCTGAAGAACATAAACAGCTATCTATAAGGTTTGGCAGATATTAAACTTTTCATCACTCTCCTCTAGTCTATCTTTTATGAGATAAATCAAGCTTAAGTTACACATCTAAGAAATCTTTTCCATACTTAGACTAACTCGACTAATGCTCATGTATAATCAACCTAATGCCTAAGAACATTTTAAAGGCATTATTGTACTGAATATTTTATACCAGATCATAATTTTGCACTGCGTTGCAAAGCAATAGCACCTTTGAAATTGGATTCACGGGTCACTAAAATTCATTATTTAAAGATTAGCTGCCTCTGCTATAGATCAGCACTTTATAGATGAGGATATGCTATCAATCTAGACAAAAGAAGCCTATTCAAAATTACAGAACATTGCAAACCTATAAGGAAACAGGATTGGTGTTCCTTAGAAATTTTCTGCCCTTCAAAATATATTTATAATGGCTTCTTTCTTCTTTCCTTTCCTTCAACACACCCTGTTCTTTTCATGAAGACCTATCTGTGTTGTGTTCAATACAATTAATTAGATTTTTGTTAAATTTGCAAACCTGATCTTGTGGCATGTTTCTTGCACTTCCCTCACTTGGAATTCTCCATATTCATTGTTCATGACCTGTCTTTTTTCTTCATAAGCTTCCTCTGGAAAAATCAGTTCCCAAATGTCAATTTTGTAAGTACTGATTTGACTTGTATCATTATCTTTATGAATTCTTTTTTGACACTCTGAAAAGTAATCCCATCCTCCAAAATTAGAAATTATGCCAAAATGTCCCATTTGGAAATATATACATCATAAACTATTGAGTTAGTATAATTAAAGAAGATATTAAAATATACTACTAAAAGATTTATGTGTATGTATACAAAATCTCATAGGTGTCTGTGTGCTAACTCCACACAAGAAATAATTGTGAGAGATCCTTTCTTTGTCATATGAGTTTTGTTTTGTGCTGATGAGCTGAGACAGATAAGAATTTAAAATTGAGCTAATTGCTTTGGATTAAACAATGAGTGTATCTAAGGTTAAGCGTGCATTTTTGTCTGTGCTGAGGAACCTACAGAAACCTTTCTTAGTAGTTAAGACCTGATGACTCACTGAAACTCCTGATATTCCAAAAGAGCCTAACTCATAGTAGATAATGGTTCAAGGAAGGTGAGAATGCACTTTGAAGTTTCAGCAAAACTATTCAGAAGGAGCAGCTTTATTTACTTCCTTGTATTAGAAAAATTGAGGGAGAGTTACAATAGACAAGGCATGGTAAAAGTACTTCTAGTTTATTATTGTTGTTGTTTTTGTTGTTAGATAAATACATCTATGTGAAATACGTACAATGAGAATGGACAATAACTTGCTGTCACATAAATATACATGTCAGAGAACAACCTTTGGGATTCAGATCCTTTCTTCCCATGGATTCCAGGAATTGAATTCAAATCATCAGCCTTGTAAGAAAGCTAGAATTAGCTATTGAGCCATGTTGCTAGCTATAGCTTTATTAATACAAATATGGTATGTCAGTAAATATTGCTTAAGCTTCCAGAACACAACAAACTTAATCACTGAGCAAAAAGGTATAGCTGATAATAATATTAGTTGCAGGAATCTATCTGGCATGGCTGAAGTTATAAGCCAATAAACTGTATGAATTTAGGTGTCTTCTCAAAAAGGATTGAGGAGATTTAAGTTACATTTACCTAACTGTCCTGAACTTTTCATTTAGATATTTTTTTTTCCAGAAAGGATAAAGTTATCAAAGAATTTTATTCAGAAACCTCTCTCTTAGATCTCTTTGTTTCCAATGAAATACAATGAAAAAGAATACCAAATTTCCCTCAAACATCTTTGCTTATTTAAAAAGAATATGCAATGAATCATACATATGCTTCATGTCACTGAGGCTTCTTTTTATTCAAATTCCGTGTGAATTTGTCAGGATTGGAAAGCTTTGTATGAATTTGTTTTTATATGTGAGGGGGCATGCCTAGTTAAAACTACTGACTTTTTAATTCATTATTTATTATAGTAAATAGCCTCCTCCCTTATCTCCTCTTGGTCCCACCTTCCCTCTGTCCCGCCCTGGATCACTGATAGGGGAGGTGCTCCTTTCTTCTATCTGACCTAGCTGATCAGGTCTCATCTAGACTGGATGCATTGTCTTCCTCTGTGGCCTGGCAAGGCTGCATCCCCTTTCGCCCCAAGAGAGGTGATCAGAGAACCTGCCACTGAGTTCATGTCAGAGACAGCCCCTGCCACCCTTACTAGGGAAACCAGTACATCTGAAGAGGGGTTTTTAGGTCCTCTCCATGAATTGGCCTTGGTTGGGGCATCCATCTCTGCAACACCAAACACTATAGACATCAGAAGCAGAAGACAGGGAACAGGACAGGAGCCTACCACAGAGGGTCTCTGAAAGATTCTACCCAACAGAGTATCAAAGCAAATGCTGAGACTCATAACCAAACTTTGGGCAGAGTACAGGGTATCTTATGAAAGAAGGGGAGATAGAAAGACCTGTAGGTGACAGGAACTCCACAAGGAGACCAACAATAACTACTTATTTTTTCTTTTACCTCAATATTATAGTCCTTAGTGTAAATGGCTATGTACTAAAATAACTTACTGAAATTCCTTACTAACATTGAAGAATTTTTTTTTTTCAATTTCAGTCTCTACACTTAGTTTTGTTATTGTCTTTTCTTCATTCCTTCTGTTGTTCTGGTCACCTTCAACTTCACAGGACTTTCTTGCTTTAACAATGTCTGTGTATTACTTCCTTTCCTTAGATCTTTCATCTTTTGAGCATCTGCGAGTTTTGAAAACCCAATACTCCTTTTGTCATAGCCACCTGAATTATACACAATATATAATTTTTCAGTGTTACTCAAAGTATATCTTCCATTACACAAAGCAATCTCACTCAAGGAAACACTAAAATATATAAGACATATAATAAGAAGTATGATAGACGTCATCTAATCATTTTTGTTAGTTTTCATGTATAAAACACAAGGCACAGAGAAATGTGCTAATTCCAAATATCTTGTCTATTTACTGTCATCACTTAGGTTAGTAGGTACTAGCAAATTATGCAGCTGATTAAAATAAGCTAATAGGCATAACTTTGTGTGTGTGTTGGAGTGTTTGTATTTCATTTCAATTCTAAATTTGCTTTAAACATTCAAAACACTAAAATATAATTTCATGTACATCCTTATGAATGCTGCTTCGCACAAGAAACTTCATGAATTGATTACAATGAGTTTACTTTCTGACAGCCTGTACACAAGCTCATATTTTTGTGGATTGATTAATTGTCTCTTAATGTAATTTCAAAATTCTTTGTTTACATACACTACCATTGACTGCAACTGAACAACATGGAAATCTTGGTTCTATTAACCATCAAGATCTCTTTGAGTTATTTTCAAATCAAGTCCACTGAACCAATCATTTCAAGTTTTCATTAAAGTGTTACAATGAAATATACAGAATTCTGTAAAATCTCTGCATAGAGTTTTGGTTGCAATACTGCTACTGTTACAAAGTGACTACTGTATATTGAACAACAGATTACTTGTCGGGATCTCTAAATTTCCTTAATGTTATGGATATACTTTTCTTGTTAATTTCCTAGTCTGGAAGGGTGGATGGTTTACATTAATCATTAGTGTAAACTTATACACATGAGTTATGCAAATGTTTCCTTGTTATGGCATATTATAAATGGGATAGTAACAGTAAAACTAATATCCTTGTTGGTTTTACAATTGTATGCATAAATATCACTTCTGTGATAAATGAAATTATATTTCTTTTTTAATTTTTATTTTTTATAATAATTACAGTTTATTCATATTGTATCCCAGCTGTGACCCCCTCCTTCATTCCTTCCCAAACCCACCCTCTCTCCCTCATTTCCTCCCATGCCCCTTTCAAGTCCACTGATAAGGGAGGTCCTCCTCCCCTTCCATTTGACCCTAGCTTATCAGGTCTCATCAGGACTTGTTGCATTGTCCTCCTCTGTGGCCTGGCAAGGATGCTTCTCCCTCAGGGGGAGATTATTGAAGAACCAGCTATTGAGTTCATGTCAGAGACATTCCCTGTTCCCCTTACTAGGGACCCCACTTGGATACTGAGCTGCCAGGAGCTATATGTGAGCAGAGGTTCTAGGTGATCTCCTTGCACGGTCCTTGTTTGCAGTATCAGTATCAGAACAGACACAACTCTCCTTGTTAAATAACTCAAATAAGTTAATAAACATATAATTAAAATAATCAACATATTGTCAATCAAAAACAATTGAGAACACAATACTTCTTGATCAGGATACTGTAAAATATATATCTATAGGTTCAGTACTATATTACTGACATTGCTATTTACAATTAGTATCATCTGATATGCACAAATTATAAGACAATAACTCTTTATATTTTCTAAACAGCGCTAGGTACTAAAAACTATTTACTGAAGCAGAACATATCATATAACATGCACTTTCTCCCAGGTACAGCTAAATTATTTTTTCCACTCACAATAGAAGCGCTCTTCACAGATATAAAGTCAAAAGTCACATAAGGGCATTTTCAACAAGCACAAGCTGTATATGTTTCCCCAAGTAAACTGGGTTTAGAGGCATCCAGATTGGCTATACAGACAAGTATACGAGGAGTTTGTTTACAAATATAATGAGTATGCAAATGTCCTTGTATGAGTGAGCATCTTTTGGATATATGCCTAGGAGTGGTATAGCTGGATCTTGAGGAAGCAGTATTCCTAATTGTCTGAGAAAGTGCCAGATTGATTTCAAAAGTGGTTGTACAAGTTTACACTCCCACCAGCAATGGAGGAGGGTTACCCTTTCTTCACAACCTCTTCAGCATGTGTTGTCACTTGAGTTTCTGATCTTAGCCATTCTGATGGGTGTCAGGTGAAATCTCAGGGTCGTTTTGATAGCTAAGGACATTGACATTTCTTTAAGTGTTTCTCTGCCATTCTGTATTCTCCTACAGAGAATTCTGTTTTGCTCTGTACCCCATTTTTAATTGGATTACTTGATTTGTTGGTGTTTAACTCGAGTTTTTTATATATTCTGGATATTAGCACTGTGTCAGATATAGGATTGGTGAAGATCTTTTCCCAGTGTTTAGGCTGTAGTTTTGTTCTGATGACAGTTTACTTTGCTTTACAGAAGCTTTTCAGTTTCATGAGGTCCCATTTATCAATTGTTGATTTAGAGCCTATGGTATTGGTGTTCAGTTCAGGAAGTTGACTCCTGTGCCAATGAGTTCAAGGCTCTTCCCCACTTTTTCTTCTAACTGGTTTAGTGTTTCATATTGAGGTTTCATGTTGAGGTCTTTGATCCACTTGAATTTTAGTGCTGTGCATGGTGATAAATGCAAATATATTTGTATATTTTGCTCAACTATGTTCATAGCAGATTTATTTTTCATAGCCAGAATCTGGAAACAACTTCCATGTTCCTCAGCTGAGAAATAGATACAGAAGTTGTGGTACGTTTATACAATGGAAAACTACGCAGCAATTACAAATAAGGAAATCATGAAATTTGCAGGCAAATGGATGGAACTAGAAAAGATCATCCGGAGTGAGGGAACCCAGAAGCAGAAAGATACACATGGTATATATTCACTTATAAGTGGGTATTAGCCATATAATATACGATAAAAATACTAAAATCTATATCCTTAAGAAGCTAAACAATAAAGAGGACCCTAGCTAAGATGCTTAAACGTCATTCAGAAGGGCAAATAGATAGCCATCAGAAGTGGGAAAAGACAGGGAACCAGACAAGAGCCTACCACAGAGGACCTGTGAAAGATTATACCCATCTGGGTATGGAAGGAGATGTTGAGACTCATAGTCAAACTTAGGTAGAGTGCACGGAATCTTAGGGGAGATAAGACCTGGATGGGGTCAGGAGCTCCACAGGGAGACCAAGAGAGCCAAAATATCTGGACCCAGGGGGACCTGCAGAGACAGATGCTCCAACTAAGTACCACGGATAGAAAGGACTTAGAACCCCCGACCAGATGTAGCCCACAGGCAGCTCAATGTCGAAGTGGGTTTCCTAGTATGGGGAACAGATGCTGTCTCTGACATGGACTCATGGCTTTTTCAGCACCTCCGCCTAGGTGGTGCAGCCTCATCAGGCTGCAGAGGATGAGGATGAAGGCAGTACTGATAAGAGCTGAGAGGCTAGGGTCAGATTGGAGAAGAGGAAGACCTCCCCTATGATTGTACTAGGGGAGAAGCATAGGGGAGGTAGAGGAAGGAAGGGTAGAACTGAGAGGAGATGAGGGAGGGACTACAGATGGGATAAAAAGTGCATACATTTTAATGAATAAAAAATAGAATAAAATGTAAAAAACAATACAAACAAACAAAAAACAAATAGAATGCTCAAAAAGATCATAAATGTACACTCTAGATATGGGCTGCATCTCATGGTTTCTAAAGTAAACAGAAATTGAATAAAGCCTGCTGAGTCCTACAATTACCTCTCTCAGTTTGCTGTCTACAAAGAAATGCTTCTGCTAAATATTCTTAAATCCATGAGGCATGTTTCTGCACATGGAGTAATGCAAATGCGGGATGAATTCTCGAAATCTTTCTTCAAATAGATATTTTCTTCTGTAAAGCATTTTTAAAAAAATAGGAGGATATGTGGTTATGGTTTTTCTATAATTCCTTAAAATTGTATTGTCTAGTGAAATTTTAGACATTAATCTGTGTGTGCATTTCTAGGATTTTCAAATTAGCAGAGAAGTTCAGGATAGACTTCTCATGGTGCCCTAGATTATACAATCTAAATGTGACTTCCTAATCTTCCTTTGTACATTTTCTTTAGGCTCTCTTTCGTGCTTAAACCCCACTGTTCTGCAATAATGCTCTTGTGAACATTTTAAATTTATATTTTAGTATTTGTATACTGATGTATTTATTTTTACTTTTTAAAATAGTTTTTATTTTCTCATCCTGGTAGCAGTTTCCTTTCCTTGACCCTGCCTTTTCTCCACATCCACTACTACTCTTTTTCCCTTCAAAAAAGAGCAGGCTTCTCAAGAATAGCAACAAACATGGTATATTACGTTAGAATAAGACTAGGCACATACTGTCATATCAAGGCTGAATGAGGCAGCCATGTAGGAGAAAAAGGATCCTAAAAGCAGGCAAGAGTTGGAGTCAGCCCCCACCTCCACTGTTAGGAATTCCACAGGACCACCTCAATGTCACATGTTGCTAATTCTCGGGGCCATCAAAATGTGTTTGTGTGTGTGTGTGTGTGTGTGTTTTAAGCCCATTCCAGTAGTATTTCAAAGCCAGTTGGGGATGGGAATTTAGCTCAGTGGTAGAGCACTTGCCTAGCAAGCGCAAGGCCCTGGGTTCAATCCTCAGCTCTGGAAAAAAAAAAAGTCAAAGCCAGTTATTTCTTTAATATAGAGATAGGCTCAGCTCTCATCTAGTAAGGTATTCAAATTTAGTTCTCTCTGTCTCACTAGTTACTTTCAGAATCTTTCTTGAACAACTCCTTGAGTGCTTATTGTCAGATTATAGGATTTAGATCTTGTCTGATCCTTTATTACTTATATTTTTGCTGGAACCATCAAATGTTCTAACTTTACGTCTTGAAAATTATCTTGGTTCTTCCTAATTTTCTATTTAGTGGGAAGATCTATTTTCCCCCTTTTAATCTCTAGACTCACACATCATTAGCTTACTATTGATCATTTTTTATCACAAGTATTTATCTATTGAATTTCTATAGAGTGAAAATATAAAAACCATGTAACTGGTCTACTCTTTTTGAAATATGTTCCTTCCACATATTTTTGTATAAGGAATAAATACAATAACCTTCAAGTAAATGACCTGAAAATTATCCTTTAATCCAGTCTTTTTTCTGTCATAGTTACATATTAAAGCAATGTGTGTTCTCCGCTTAAAACATTTATTTACATAATAGTATATACCATAAAGACAAGTCTTTTAACAACTGTCATCATGATATATGATTGGTTTCACTGAGAATACAGATGAAATAGTTTCTTAGAGTAGTTTAATGCTGCAGAATTTAAAGTTAGTTTGCATTCCTAAGTTATGATAGGGGATAATAGTAATATTACATTAGAGTTTATATACTATTGATAAAAACTATTTTACTTATGCTTGCCTATTAATTTAGAATTTTAAAGAGTATTCATTATTTATTTAGATATTTCAATTTTTGATCATATTCAACCCACAACCTCATCCTTAATTTCTTCAAGCTCTGCCCTCAGGTGTACCCTCAACACCCAATTTCAAGTCCTCTGATATTGTGCTTACTAGCCCATTGACCGTATTTGTGTTTTCCGTACAATTCTAGGTGTGGGGCCATCTACGGAGGCATGGTCCACTCACCACGAGCTTTATAGTTAAAGCACATCAACACTTCTGACACAGAAGTCATCACCGGCCATATCTCTGCATTTTGGGTGGGGAATAATGAACCACTTTCCACTCTTTGATAAAATACTGAATGGATTGATATTGTACAGGCCTTTTAGAGGTAACAACAGATGTTATGAATACATTAATGAGCAAAGCTGTCATGTTCAGTAAACACTGTTTTCTGTTTTGCTCTGATCCTCTGCATATTCTAGTTCTTATGGTCTTTCTTTCCAACCTGTGCAGTGATCCCCAAACCTTGTAGAAGGTGTATGAAATAGATTTTGAGTATAAATAGCTGAGCACTGCACAGTTATTTTTTTATTTACAGTTAGTATTATATTTAAAATTTATTCTGTATGATATATTCACATAGAATCACAATGCTGTGGTAAATTCTTAAACCCAGGAAGAACTATGGCACAAATATAAACATTAAAAACCTCGAGTAAGAAATGACAGATATTATGACCATCTAACCGCAACAACAAAAATACAGAAACTTGAAAGAGGAAAAAAAATCAACTTAATCCATTGCCTTGACACACACTTATTGGACATAAAGTGCATGTCAGGTCCTCTTTTATGTACTTGGAACATGGTCATTGACACAAGAAAGTAATACCCTAGCTTTAGACATCAGGCAATGACCCGAAAAAGGTAAGAGTGATTATCAGAAAAAAAGCAACATTGGGAAAGATTGTCGAAGGAAACTAAATGCAGTACGTGGCATGGAGAGAATTGTCCTGAACAAAACAAATTGCACAACACTTACGGAATGACTCTCTGCCTTGGGGAAATACAAAACAGAACACAAAGAAGTAAGAGAAGCACGGAGAACTGCAATCATAACAACCGTAAGAGAAAAATGATACTCAAAATGAGAAACTCAGTATAGTGTAAATAGAATCAATCCCATGCAGCACAGAAATTAGATTCCCCAAGAAGCAAGGCAGGAAAAGCCAAATATCAACAAAGTAAATGGACAGCCAGGATCAATCATCCATTTCAGGTAGCAACTCACCTTTTAATCTACAAAATAAATGCCTTTTAATGACTCAAATCATCAAAAATAAAAGAAATGGAAGCAATTAATTGAATCTTTTAATATTACACCTGAATATGAAAAGGAAGCTTTATACTGGAAAAGAACATAAAGTATAATAAGGGTTATATAAAGAAGTTAAATTATGTGCAATAATTTTCCTTAAAATATTTTTTTGAATGCCCTGTGATTTAGAATTATAAATGTGTTTGAATAAGAATATGCCTTCCATAAAGTAACAATTGCTTTAGAAATTCAGCATTATTTACGTGAATATGAAATGATTTTCTCTTATGTTTTTACACTTATCATGGAGGTACAATTATTATCATATAGTTTAAGTTCATATAGGTCTTGGTTTTACTCACAGTTTTTGCACTACATCAAAAGTTATTGGTAAGATACTTGTAAATTTGAAGTGAGGAGTAACATGAGCTTCCAGGTGCTGGGGCAGAACTGAAATATTCCTTCACAGGCTCATTTTGTTAATGTTTCTTCAGCTAGCAGCATGATTTGAGATCTTTATATTGTAAGGCCAAGTTGGCAGAAATACATCACTAGGGGCAGGCCTTTGAAGGTTACCTCACTTCAGGTTCTGGCCTGCTTTCTCTGCTTCTTCGTCTGTAACAGTGCGATAAGTGTTTGCCACACATTTCCATCATCATGAAGGGTATTGCGCCTTCCCCTCTGTGATAGGCATGACTCTCTCTAACACTATGAGCCAAAACAAACTTTTCCACCCTTGTGTTCTTTCCATCAGGCATTGTGCCCCCCAGAAGTACAAAGGTAACTAGTACAGGCTTCTGAGCTGCTGATTAAAGCAACAAGGAAAGGAGTTAAAATGAAAGTAACAGCAAAACTATTAAGATATTACTGAGAAAGTCCAATGTCAAATGGTCAGCTCTGAAAATATACATACAAGCAACATCATTTGAATCAAACAGGTTATATTTAGAAATATATATGAAAATACATATTCATATATGCATGCAATAAATAATTAGTAAAAAAAAAGAGAGAGAAGAGGAGATGAATATATGGGAGATCTTTGGAGGGAGGGAAGGGGAAAATGCCCTAATTATATTATAATCTCAAAAACCAGAAACTAGAGAAATTAGACTCCCAATAACTTTGCCTTTACAAAACAGCACAGAATAGTCAGGATAGATGATAGCCACTGCCTGTGCTGAAAACAATAGGTGGTTTATATTTGATGGAAAATGGAGCACAACAGAAAAACACTCAGGACTAAGCCTCCATAGATGAAACTAGGTTTTCACAGGAAAGCTTTCACTGTGGTGTCCAAAAATCTTACCTAAATGTACCAAAGACATTCAAGATAAAGATAGGAAGAAATGGAGATATCAGTTCTAGGAATGCAAGTATTCATGAAAGTGTACCTAGCAGAAAGATTTGAGTCCTTCACTCTCATCCATTTTGTAGGTAATGACACACTGGGTAAGAACAGAGTCCAGTGCCCTGAAAGAAGCTTTCCCTGTGTGGTTTGCTAGGTCAAGCTTCCGTAATTACCTGTGATAGCACTTAACATGTAGGTTCCAAACAGAAGTCTTTCTACTCTTAAACATCAAAATGAATTATGAGAACTCAGAATATATGTTAGCAAATACAAGATGTTAATAAAAGTTAATGACTTCATTAATTTACTATTTCTAAACAATTGAAATGATCTTTTTTTCCTTGTGATTAGAATTAGAATGAAGTGTACAGATTATGGAAAGACAGTTATTGTCTTCATGGTTAGCAAAGTGTAATTAAGACAAATTCTATAACTTAGTGAATCATACCATTTATATTTATTTGGAGATTTGAAATATCCAGTTTATCTGAGTACGGATGTTAATCACTTAATATGCAACAAAAGGCACAGAAATACCATCTTTGACTTGGTATTTCTTGGCTGACTCTTATATCTCCTGCTAATGTAATAAATTCTCTTGTCATCAGTATTAGAAATAAAATTCTTTTTAGTAGTTCTTAATTTCTTGGTTCATTTTTAAACTAAAAGAGTGACTGCTTTACGTTCTTAAGACATCTGAATGCTGGCCTATGTGCCACAATTTTAAATTTAAATTTTAAAAGTTTAAAAGTCTTCTCTCTCACTTATACAACTAAATCTTCTCAACAATGTCTCTGGCACTAAAACTAACCACAATCTGTAAAGCATGAGTGTGATCATGCCCTCCATATTCATATTCTCAACCTGCCTTGTTCCTGTCAATAGCTCTTCATGATTACTAACTTAAAGTAGAAAACTCCCACAGGGTTCCCTGTAACACAACCTTATTCTTTCTGAAACTGACCTATCTTTTCCTTCATTTTCAGTGCCTTATCATACAAACCAAAATGTTACTAACATCAAGATGGTCTAATGCTATATATTTCTAGACATTGCACAGCATATTTATACTGTAATTCTCTTGAATATTGACATATTAGCCACAAGTGTATGTGTGTGTGTGTGTGTGTGTGTGTATGAGGGCAGCAATAACAATTGAAGAGAACAAGAACATGAAAGGAAATTGGGGCATAATAGAAGAGTTAAAGAGGGAGAAAAGGGGACAATGGAAATAATGTAGAGACGATACTCATACATGACATTCTTTAAAAAATACGTATTAACTTGATTGATTACCGTCACTTAGGAGAGTGTGAATATGCCCCAGGTGCTCTTATCTAGTTATATTATACTAATAGTTATCATCAAACATTGGTATGATGAATGGATGAGTGGGTGAGGTTCACAATTGTGATACTGATTCACTGACCTTTCTTTTTTTTCTCCCAATATTGATTCTTTTATGTACCAACTTCAATATGATCAAGTAATATTATCTATAGAAGGAAACTAGAGAAGCTGCAGGTTTCCAATTATGAGAGTTCATTCTGAAATAACGAAGCGTTTTTATCTATCATCCAAGGGCACTGTCTGTCAAGTTTGTATGAAAGAACATAAGAGAAAATGCACATTTTTTATATTTTGCAACATAATACATTAAATATCATTAATTTTATATGCTTTTTATTGTAGATTCTATAAATTTCTGGTCCAGTATTATCAAAATATATTTTCTCATTAGAACAATAAGTCTACATGTGTTACTTATCACCGGGATGTTTATATTAACACAGAAAATGAACTCAAAAATTTTCTAACCAATTCATTCAGTGATTGAAAGAAGTTTCTGTTATTTGGGAGCTCATTATTTATACTTACTTCATGATTAATATGATTGATATTGCTAATGATTTACTATTTTTACTCATTGCATACTGAATTTGAACAGCTTTAATCATTGCATACTGAGATTACCTTATGCACCATCACATACTAAATAGGTTTTGGGTTTACTTCCACATACCCAATTAATTTCTTATCTGGAAAAGCAATATAATCTTATGCTTTGTAGACTGTATAATATTACTTTTGAAACTTTTCTTGAAAAAAATTACTTTCAAAGTTAAGACATATTTCCCCTTTTAATATAGGAAATTATATATTGTATATGTAATTGCATTATGAATTTTTATGCCAAACAAAAAGTTGATTAACCCATTAACACTTGTTAGTATCATTGGAAACATAATTTTCTATTAGTAGACAATTTTAATTTACTACTAAAAAGTGAGAAAGAACTCTCAAGAATGTCAGACATTCTAAGTAAGAAATACCTGTCATTAGAGATGCTTGGAAATTGTTTTGTTGGTTTTACTTTGTACACAAACACATATTTTTCTCAGCCCAAATCACATTATTGTGAACTCTCTCATGATCATATCAAATTCATTACACATACATTCTTTCCATCTGAAAAAAATATCTTGTCAACATATGTTCAAGTTGGTATTTTTGTTGGTGGTGCAGGTGGAAGTATTTTTGGGTTGTTTTGTATTTTTTCTGTTTTTATTCATTCCTGGTGAAAATCCATTTTGATTAATAACCTTTACTTATGTAGTATTGTAATATCTTATACAAAATACAGTTTTGAAGTTTCTTTTATTAACTATTTTTTTTTTACTCTGACTGTTTTTTTTTCAATGTATTTAGCAGTTAAATATAAATCCATTCAAGTTCCCAGCCTGCATCAATTCCCTAGACCCACCCAGATCTATGTCCCTGAGACCAATGGGGATCAGGTATCAGGAGGTAAGAGCCCCTTCTCCATCTACTGGCCTTCCATAGCCTCTGCCTGCAACAGTGGCCAAGTCTGTCTAGAGCCCTCTGTTCACCACTTCCCCTGCATTCTCCACACCCCAGTTTCCCAGCCTACACTGTTTCCTAGGACCCTCCCCATTTGGAGGCCCTGGAGACCAGCAAGGATCAGGGAACAACAGGAATACCAGAGGACTGAGGCCTTCTGGGACAATGAGATCTACCAACAACCCCAGAGACCTATTGCCATCAAAAGCCACCAGGCCTGCTAATAAGAGTGTTCTCAGTGACTATTAATATTTACTGTTGGTTTTTCTTTTATTAAGGCTGCTGTTAATCCTAAACAGTTGTATAACCAAATCACCACACAGAGACTATGATTTATTTAATTAACCTAGAACATAGTCCTGGGGAAGAGTTACTCCATCCTAAACCTCTAAGCTCTCATAGTTTCCTAACATTTAGATTCCCCACATTATACTTGCTTTTAGTGATATATTAGGTCCAGTCCATCTCTGCACATCTTTCCAAGATCTCTCTCAGCTCTCTCTTCCAGCCTCTCCTGCCCTTCTCTCCTCCTCTGCCTCTCATCTTCCTGTCCTCTGACTCCTCCCTCTCTTCCTATTTCCTTTCCATTGATCAACATTGTGGCTGGTTGTTTATTTTTGCATGTTTACACAAAGCTGAGACAGGTGATGCTTAGAATAAGTATCACAATGCAGTGTCCGGATTGAAACCAAAAAGTAAAGGAGAGAAATTGGCATTTGAATGAACAAGGGTAAAGTGTACACATTTCAAAAGAACATTATACCAACATAAGAGTCTACCAAATGACTAGAGGACAGCTCAAGAACAGTAGTAACAAAACATGGGGCCATATGAGATCATCAAAACCCAACAATCCTTCCACAGCTAGTCCTGAGAATACTATCACACTGGAAGCACAATACAACGATTTTAAATCTGAGGTTATGAAAATTATAGAGGCTCCAAATTCCAAAGACTAGAAAATATTTTCAACAAAAACATAGAAGTAAACTTGCCCAACCTAAAAAAAGAAATGCCTATAAATATACAAGAAACCTACAGAACACCAAATAGATTGGACCAGAAAAGAAAATTCTCCCATTACATAATAACCAAAATATTATGTGGTTGCTTGGAACTGAACTTAGGACCATTGGAAAAAAAGTCAATGCTCTTAACCTCTGAGCCATTTTTTTAATCAAATACCATTTTTTAATCAAAGTTCTTTGATTAATTTATTTTGCTTATTCATATTTATTTAATTATTAATAATAATCATTTTATTTTATTACAATTCACTTTGCATCCCTATTGTAGCTTCCACCATCATCTCCCAGTTCACCTAAAGAACTAAGCAAAAAGGAGAATGATAAATCCTCACTTAAAAAGGCAAATGGAAGAGACATTGGAGGAGGAAGAAAATAGGCAACAGGATAGGAGCCTACCACAGGGGGACTCTGAAAGACTCTACATAGCATCCACAAAGACCAAACTGAGCAGGGCACAGGGGTCTTGTATGAGATGGTTTCTACAATCAAGGACCATGTGTGGATGTGGACTAGAACCCCCGCATGGATGGGGCCCATGATAACTCGGTGTAGGACTGAAGACCCTATTCAGGGAAACAGGGACTGTTTCAGTCATGATCTTGATGGCTGACTCTTTGACCCTCCCCCATACAAGCCTGGGAGTGGCAGACTGGCTAGATCCCAGGGGAGGACATTGCAGCCAGCCCTGAGGAGACAGGATAAGCTGGGGTGGGATGGAAGGGAAGGAGGTCCTCTCCTGATGGTGGACATGGAGGGAGTGGAGAAGAGGGAGATGAGGGAGGGAGTGGGAGGGTAGGAGGGAATGGGGGAGGGGGCTACGCCTGGGATTCAAAGTACCTAACCTGTGATTGAGATAAAAATAAATAAATTAAAAAAAAAGACTCTACATAGCAGGGTATCAAAGCAGATGCTGAGACTCATAGCCAAACTTTGGGCTGAGTGCAGGAAATCTTATGAAAGAAGGGGTCTTTTCTGAGACTGATACTCCAACAAGGACTATGCATGGATATAACCTAGAACCGCTGCACAGATGTAGTCCATGGCAGCTCAGTATCCAAGTAGATTCTCTAATAAAGGGAACAGGGACTGCCTCTGACATGAACTCAGTGGCTGGCTCTTTGATCACCTCCCGCTGAGTGGGGAACAACCTGCCCAGGCCACAGAGGAAGATAATGCAGACAGTCCTGATGAGACCAAATAGGCTAGGATCAGATGGAAGGGAAGGAGGACCTCCCCTATATGTGGACTTGGAGAGGGTCATGATTGAGGAGCAGAGGGAGGAAGGGTAGGTTTAGGAGGGATTGAGGGAGGGGGCTACAACTGGGATACAAAGTGAGTGAACTGTAATTAATTAAAAAAAGAAATGCTTATCTTCTTTAGATGTACAAATATTAGTATGCTTATACTATCTTATAGGTCTAGTACCCACTTATAAGTGAGTATATACCATGTGTGTCTTTCTGCTCCTGGGAAACCTCACTCAGGATGATCTTTTCTAGATCCCATAATTTGCCTGCAAATTTCATGATTTCCATGTTTTTAATTGCTGAGTAGTATTCCATTGTGTAAATGTAACACGATTTCTATATCCATTCCTCCATTGAGGGACATCTGGGTGGTTTCCAGGTTCTGACTATTACAAATAAAGCTACTATAAACATGGTTGAGCAAATGTCCTTGTTCTGTACTTGAGCATATTTTGGATATATGCCTAGGAGTACTATAGCTGGATCTTGAGGAAGCAGTATTCCTAATTGTCTGAGAAAGTGCCAGATTGATTTCCAAAGTGGTTGTACAAGCTTACATTCCCACCAGCAATGGAGGAGTGTTCCACTTTCTCCACAACCTCTCCAGCATGTGTTGTCACTTTAGTTTTAGCCATTCTGATTGGTGTCAGGTAAACTCTCAGGGTCGTTTTGATTTGTATCTCTCTGATGGCTAAGGATGTTGAGCATCTCTTTAAGTGTTTCTCTGCCATTCTATATTCTTCTACAGAGAATTCTCTGTTTAGCTCTGTACCCCATTTTTTAATTGAATTGGTTAATTTATTGCCTTTTAACTTCTTTAGTTCTTTATATATTCTGGATGCCAGCCCTCTGTCAGATATAGGGTTAGTGAAGATTCTTTCCCAGTCTGTAGGCTGTTGTTTTGTTCTGAAAACAGTGTACTCTGCTTTACAGAAAATTTTCGTTTTTATGAGGTCACATTTATTGATTGTTGCTCTTAGAGCCTGTGCTGTTGGTGTTCTGATCAGGAATATGCCTCCTGTGCCATTGAGTTCTAGGGTGAGATGATCAATCCTCACTTAATAAGACAAACGGGATGGAGATTGGAAGTAGGAGAAAAAAAGTAACAGGACAGGAGCCTACTGCAAAAGGCCTTTGGAAGACTCTACCTTGCAGTGTATTAAAGCAGATGCTGAGAGTCATAACCAAAATTTTGGCACAGTGCAGGGAATCATATGAAGGGGGAGTTATTGTGACCTGGAGAGGACAGGAGCTCCACAAGGACCAAATATATCAGGGCAGAGGGGTCTTCGATGAGACTGTTTCTCCAACCAAAGACCATAAATGTATATAACCTAGAACCCCTGCTCACATGTAGCCAATGGTAGCTCAGTATCCAAGTAATTCTCTAGTAAAGGGAACAAGGACTATTTCTGACATGCACACAATGTCTGGCTCTTTAGCTTGCCCCTCCTCCCGAAGGAGGAGCAGCCTTGCTAGGCCACAGAGGAGGACATTGTAGCCAGTCCTGAAGATACCTGATAAGCTAGGGTCTGATGGAAGAGGAGGAGGACCTCACCTACAAGAGGAATTAGAGAGGGACAGGGAGGAGATGAGGAGGGAGGATGGGATTGGGAGAGAATGAGGGAGAAGGCTATGTGTGGGATACAAAGTTAATAAACTGTGATTAATATAAAAAGATAAAAATTATAAAAAAATGTTCAGTGTCAAATGCCTTTTCCGCATCTAAGGAGATGATCAAGTGTTTTTGTTGTTGTTTGTTTGTTCTTTCTTTCTGTTTGTTTATATGGTGGATTACATTGATGGATTTTCATATAATGAGCCACCCCTGCATCCCTGGGCTGAAGCCTACTTGGTCATGGTGGATGACATCTTTGATGTGTTCTTGGTTTGGGGTTGTAACTATTTTATTAAGTATATTTGTGTCAATGTTCATAAGAGAGATAGATCTAAATTTCTCTTTTTATGTTGGGTCTTTGTGTGGTTTAGGTATCAAAGTTACTGTGGCCTCACTGAATGAGGTTGGTAATGTTCCTTCTGTTTTTATTTTGTGGAATAATTTGAAAAGTATTGGTGTTAGCTCTTCTTTGAAGGTCTGGTATAGTTTTGTGCTGAAACCATTTGGCCCTGAGCATTTTTTGGATGGGAGACTTTTAATGACTGCTTCTATATCCTTTGGGAATATAGGACTATTTAATTATTTACCTTATCTTGATCTCACTTTTGCAAAAGGAATCTATTTAGAAAATTGTCCGTTTTATTTACATTTTAAAATTATCTTGCAGATAGTCTTTTGAAGTAAGACCTAAAGATTCTTTGGATTTCCTCAGTGTCATTTTTTATGTCCCACTTTTCATTTCTGATTTTGTTGATTTGGATAGTGTCCCTCTGCCTTTTAGTTAGTTTGGCTGAGGGTTTATTGATTTTCTCAAAGAACCAGCTCTTGTTTTTACTTATTCTTTGAATTGTTCTCTTTCTTTCTAATGTATTGATTTCAGCACTGAGTTTGATTATTTCCAGCCTCTTGGGTGTGTCTGTTTCTTTTATTTTTCTAGTGCTTTCAGGTGTGTCCTTAAGTTGTTTCCGTGAGATGTCTCAAATGTCTATCAGAAGTCACTTCATGAACTTTCCCTCTTAGCACTGCTTTCATTTTGCTCCATAAGTTAAGATATGTTGTATCTTCATTTTTATTGAATTCTAGGAAGTCTTTATTTTTTTTATTTCCTCCCTGACCTATTTGTCCTTGAGTAGAGAGTTGTTCAGCTTTCATGTCAGTTTGGTCAGTGGACTCGGGGAGGGGCATAGAGGGAGAAGAGGGAAGGTAGGTGAGACTGGGAGGAGACAAGGGCTAGGGTGCTAGAGCCAGGATACAAAGTGAATAATATAAATTAATATACACATATAAAATCAATTTGAATAGTTTAAAGGTAACATTCATTTTTTCTCATAATTATACATGGCTAAAAATGTAATTTAGGGAGATCCTTTTAGATGGCGGGGAGCACACACAGTCTCTGAGTTGCAGAGAAGCTGTTGTGCCAGAATTGGTGAGTGGAAGGACAACTGAAGCCAGGGAAATGACAGTGAGGCTTTCTAAATGAAAGGGAAAATCACACGGGATGAGAACTTTGGTCTCTGATCACCTGTGTACTTCTTTGGGGAAGGAGAGAAACAAAGTTTGATTTCCCAGCACGTCCCTTTTTCGGGACTCCCTCCCCCTCAGCACAGCTGGGCCATCCTCCCAGTGTTCCAGGACTGCTAGAGGCCATACCAACTCCACAGGGTCTCCCAGCCACTGACTGTACCGGCCTCCCAAACCCTAGGTGACAGATAATAGCCACCAAATTCCAGCAGACCTGCCAAACAAGCCAGGTACACCAGGGGAAGGGGGTCTCCTAGATCTGGAGAGCACAGTGGAGGGCCCCAAGGACTTCCCAGAAGGCATCTGGAGCAGCATCCCAGTCTCCAGCTGCAGCTGGAATTCCTAATCTGGCAGCTGCAACAGCACTGAGCTGGCTGAGTGCCTCAGTCCTCCTGCATAAGGCTAAGCAGGTCCAAACCAGAGAGTAGAGAGCCCAGATAACCCAATCCTTGCCGATGTGACCTGCATGAGAGTGAGTGCACACTTGACTGTCTGCAGAGTCCCAGATCCAGGGTCCTTCTAAACTAGCAGCCAGGCATTGGACCCCTCCCACTCACAAACCCATTGTGGGTAATAGAGGGTCTCTTGGGACATTGAAACCCCTGATCTGCTGGTCCAACAGTGGAGTTAAAGCAGATAACACTGGAAATTCTGCCAAAACTATCATTAGCACCTGCTACATCTACAGTGCATGCACAAGTAACCCCCAAGGAGCCTGCAAGGCAGAGCCCCTCCCACACACTGAAGGATTCCGGATACTCTATTACTCTGTCCCTGAGGCACACTTCCATGCACATTTCCACACACACATGCCCCCTCATCTGCCCTTCTGCACTTGCATCTGCACTTTTGTGCCCATGGACTTTCCTCCCACAGATACAGCTGAAGCAACAAAGCACATGCTGAGGCCAAGGGACCTCTCTCAGCTTCCTGAAGAACTTTCCAGAAGCCAGAGAGAGAGAGAACCAGTCTGAACTGCTGACCCAGTAACAAACAGGAAAGGTTACAGATAAGCCAAAGGCCAGGTGTCGGCAAAAGATCACATCCAACATAAATCAGGACATCATGGATTCACAGAAACCTCAAATATTGATGGATGCTCTAATTCATTGGAAGCACAGGAAAATGAATTTAAAGTTAGACTTACCCAATTACTTGAGGCACATAAAGTGGAAACAACCAAATCTCTCAACCAAAGTGCATTTTCAGCTATGTACAATTATGAGAAAAAAAAACTATACAAATACAGAGAATTAAAGAGGAAATGAATAAATCTATCAAAGATTTGTCCAATCAAGTAGAGGCAAAGAAAGAGGAAATGAACAAAATCTTCAAGGAAACATAGGCAAATATAGCCAAACAAATAGAGGCACAAACAGAGATACAATTAATGTCATACAGAGAGAAAACAAACAAACCAAAAAAAAAAAAAATAGAGACCATAGTAGAGAGATAGGGATCCACATTCAAACAGATGAAGGAAATGGTGCAAGGCATGAAAACAGAATTAGAATCAGTAAAGAAAACAGAAACTAAGAAAAACCTGGAGTCAAAGAACTTAGAGAAAAGATCAGGAACCATAAAGGTAAGATCACCAACAGAATACGAGAGATGGAAGAGAGTCTCAGGTGCTGAAGATACACTCACAGAAATTGACACCTCTCTGAAATAAAAAGTAAAGTCAGAAAAGTTCAAACACAAAATATTCAATAAATCAGGGACACCACGAAAACTCAAAATCTAAGAATAATAGGAATTAATGAAAAAGAAGACTCCAGGCTCCAAGGTCCAGAACATATTTTCAAGAAAATCATAGAAGAAAATGTTCCCAACTTAAAGAAAGAGATGTCCATAAAAATATAAGAGGTCTACAGAACACCAAATAGGCTACACCAGAAAAGAAACACCTCACATCACATCATAGTCAAAACACTAAATCTGCAGAACAAAGAAAAGAGATGAAAAGCAGCAAGGTAAAAAGGCCAAATAACATATAAAGTTAGACCTATAAGAATCACACCAGACTTCTCATCAGAAACTATGAAAAGCAGAAGGGCCTGGGCTGGTGTCATGCAGACTTTAAGAGAACATAGATGCCAACCCAGACTACTATACCCTGCAAAGCTTTCAATCAACATAGATGGAGAAAACAAAATATTCCATGAAAAAACTAAATTTATGCAACATCTACACAGCAAACCAGCCCAACAAGAAGATACTAGAAGGAAAACTCCAATCCAATGAAAACCACTTCAACTAAGAAAACATAACATATAGATAATATCCCAACAAAAATTAAAAAAAAACAGCAATGAATCACAATAAGACTACCAATTCCACAATAAAAGAAACTAACTTTCATTGGTCACTTTTATCTATCAACATCAATGGACTCCACTTTCCAATAAAAGGACACAGACTGACAGAATGGGTACAGAAACAAGATCCAACATTTTCCTGTATCCAAGAAACACATCTCTGCAACAAAGATAAACACTAACTCGGAGTAAAGGGCTGGAAAAATGTTTTTCAAGCAAATGGATCCAGGAAACAAGCTGGGGTAGCTATCCTAATATCTAATAAAATAAACTTTCAACCAAAAGTAATCAAAAAAGATGCAGAGGGACACTACGTTTTCATCAAAGGAAAAATCTACCAAGAGGAGATCACAGTTCTGAACATCTATACCCCAAATACAAGAGCGCCTACATTCATAAATGAAATATTATTAAAACTTAAATCACACATCGATCTCAACACCTTAAAAGTGGGAGACTTCAACACCCCATTTACACCAAGAGACAGACCATCTAGACAGAAGCCAAATAAGGAAATAAAGGCATTTACAGAGGTCCTAAGTCAAATGGGCCTAATAGATGTCTACAGGAATTTTACCCAAACTCAAAAGCATATACCTTCTTTTCAGCACCTCATGGAACATTCTCCAAAATAGACCATATAGTTGGTCACAAAGTAAGCCTCAGCAGATACAAGAAAATTGAAATAATCCCTTGTATCATGGTCTGAAGCTGGTCCTCAACTACAATGGAAAGAGCAAAAAGCCTGCATATGCATGGAAACTGAACATCTTGCTACTCAAGGACAGCTTGGTTAGGGAAGAAATTAAGAAAGAAATTAAAGACTTCCTAGAATTCAATGAAAATGAAAACACAACATACCCAAACTTATGGGACACAATGAAGGCAGTGCTAAGAGGAAAGTTCATAGCACTAAGTGCCTTCAAGAAGAAATTTGAAACATCTCATACAAGCAACTTAATGGCCCAAATTAAAGCCCTAGAAAAACAAAAAGAAGCAAATATACCCAAGGGGAAGAGATGGCAAACTTAGGGCTGAAATCAATCAATTAGAAAGAAATAAAACTATCCAATGAATCAGTGAAACCAAGAGCTGATTCTTTGAGAAAAACCAACATGATACACTAACCTTTAGCAAAACTAACTAAAAGGCAGGGAGAAACTATCCAAATCAGCAAAATCAGAAATGAAAAGGGGGACATAAATACAGACACCGAGCAAATCCAAACAGTCATTAGTTCCGTACTACAAAAGCCTGTATGCACAAAATTTGAAAATCTAAAAAAATGGACAATTCTCTTGATAGATTCTGTCTACCAAAATTAAGCCAAGATCAGGTAGAAAGATTGAATAGACCTATATCCCCCAAGGAAATAGAAGTCATCAACAGTCTCCCGCCCAAATCAAGCCCTGGACAAGATGGATTCGGTGCAGAATTCTACCAGACCTTCAAAGAAGTGCTAACTCCAATTCTCTTTTAACTATTCCACAAAATAGAATTAGAAGGAACATTGCCAAAATCGTTCTTTGAAGCCACAGTCACCCTAATACCTAAACCACACAAAGACCCAACTAAAAAAGGAGAATTTCAGACCTATCTCTCTTATGAACATTGATGCAAAAATATTCAATAAAATACTGCAAACCGAATCTAAGAATACATCAAAGAAATCATCCACCATGACCAAGTAGGCTTCATCCCAGGCATACAAGCGTAGTTCAACATATGGAAATCCATCGATGTAATCCACTAAATTAAAAAAAAAACTGAAGGAGAAAAACCACATGATCAGCTCCTTAGATGTAGAAAAAGCATTTGACAAAATCCAACACCCATTCATGTTTAAAGTCTTGGAGAGATCAGGGATACAAGGCAAGTACCTAAACATAGTCAAGGCAATATATAGCAAGCCTATAGCAAACTGCAAACTCAATGGAGAGAAACTTAAATCAATCCCACTGAAATCAGGGATAAGGCAAGGCTGTCCACTCTCTCTGCATCTCTTCAGCATAGTACTTGAAGTCCTAGCTAAAGCCATAAGACAACTAAAAGAGATCAAGGGGATACAAGCCGTAAAGGAAGGGGTCAAAATGTCACTATGTGTGGATGATATGATAGTATACCTGAGTGACCCCAAAAATTTAAACAAAGAACCCCTTCAGCTGAAAAACACCTTCAGCAAAGTGCCTGGATACAAAATTAACACAAAAAAATCAGAAGCCCTCCTGTGTACCAAAGATAAAAGGGCCGAGAAAGAAACCAGGGAAACAATACCCTTCACAATAGCCACTAATAAAATAAAGTACCTTGGTGTGACTCTAACCAAGCAAGTAAAAGACCTGTCTGAAAAAAACTTCCAAGTCTCTAAAGAAAGAAATTGAAGAAGATATCAGAAGATGGAATGATCTCCCATACTCATGGATTGGAAGGATTAACACAGGGAAAATGGCCATCCTGCCAAAAGCAATCTACAGATTTAATGCAATTCCCTTCAAAATATCAACACAATTCTTTACAGACCTCAAATGAAAGAGTCTCAATTTCATATAGAGAAACAAAAAAACCCAGAATCTCCAAAACGATCCCGTACAACAACAGATCATCTGGAGGTATCTCCATCCCTGACCTCAAGCTGTACTATAGAGCAATAGTAATAAAAAACTGTGGATGTGGCCTGGAACCCCTGCCCAGATGGGGCCCATGATAGCTCGGTGTCAGACTGAAGACGCTAGTGAGGGAAACAGGGACTGTTTCAGTCATGAACTTGATGGCTGACTCTTTGACTCTCCCCCATACATGCTGGGGAGTGACAGACTGGCTAAATCCCAGGGGAGGACATTGCAGCCAGCCCTGAGAAGACAGGATGAGCTGGGGTTGGATGGAAGGGGAGGAGGTCCTCCTCTGTTGGTGGACTTGGAGGGGGCTGGGAGGAGATGAAGGAGGGAGGAGGAGGGTGGGAGGGAATGAGGGAGGGGGCTATGCTTGGGATGCAAAGTACCTAACCTGTGATTGATACAAAAATAAATAAATTTTTAAAAAGCTCGATGATACAAGCATAGAAATAGAAGGAATGATCAATGGAACCAAATAAAACATCCAGAATAAACCCACACACCTGAGTACTTGATTTTTGACAAAGAAGCCAAAACCATCCAATGGAAAATAAGATAGCATCTTCAACAAATGGTTCTGGTCCACCTGGGTGTCTACATACAGAAAAATGAAAACAGATCAATATTTATCACCCTGAACAGAACTAAAGTCCAAGTGGATCAAAGACCTCAACATAAAACCAGATACCCTAATTCAGTTAGAGAGAAAAAGTGGGGAAGAGCCTAGAACTCATTGGGACAGGACACAACTTCCTGAACACAACACCAACAGCACAGGCTCTAAGAGCAAAAATCAATAAATGGGACCTCATGAAACTGAAAAGTTTCTCTAAAGCAAAGGACACTGTTGTCAGAACAAATCAACAGCCTTCAGACTGGGAAAGGATCTTCACCAACCCTATATCTGACAGAGTGCTGATATCCAGAATATATAAAGAACTCAAGAAGTTCAAAAGCAATAAATCAAGCAGTCCAATTAAAAAATGGGGTACAGTGCTAAACAAATTATTCTGTGTAGAGGAACATAGAATTGCAGAGAAACACCTAAAGAGATGCTCAATGTCCTTAGTCATCAGGGAGATGCAAATCAGAACAACCCTGAGATTTCACCTTACACCCATCAAAATGGCTAAGATCAAAAATTTAAATGACAACACATGCTGGAGAGGTTGTGGAGAAAGGGGAACCCTCTTTCATTGCTGGTGGGAATGTAAAGTGGTACAACCACTTTGGAAAGCAATTTAGAGCTTTCTCAGACAACTAGGAATAGCACTTCCTCAAGACCCAGCTATCCCACTCCTAGGCATATATCCAAAAGTTGCTCAAGTGCACAGCAAGGACATTTGTTTAACCATATTTTTAGCAGCTTTATTTGTAATAGCCAAAACCTTGAAACAACCTAGATGTTCATCACCTGAGGAAGAAATACAGAAATTGTGGTATTTTTACATAATGGAATACTACTCAGCAATTACCGAGGAGGAAATCATGAAATTTGCAGGCAAATGATGGGATCTAGAAAATATTCTGAGTGAGGTATCCCAGAAACAGAAAGACACACATGGTATATTCTTAATTATTTAGACCCAAAAGACATGATAAACATACTGAAACTTATACATGTAAAGAAGATAAACTAAAAAAAGGACCCAGGGTAAGATGTCAATCCTCACTTAGAAAGACAAATGGGATGGGCATGGGATCATAGGAGAAAACAAGTAACAGGACAGTGTCCTCAGGCAGGGGGCCTCTGAAAGACTCAACCTTGCAGTGTATCCAAACAGCTGCTGAGACTCGTAACCAAGGACCAAATATATCTGGGCAGAGGGGTTTTATATGAGACTGTTTGTCCAACCAAGAACAATGTATGGATATAACGTAGAACTTCTGCTTGCATGTAGCCCATGGTAGCTCAGTATCCAAGTGGGTACCCTAGTAAGGTGAATAGGGACTATTTCTGACATGAACTCATTGGTGGGCTCTTTGACCTCCCCACCCTGAAAGGGAGGAGCAGCCCTGCTAAGCCACAGAATAAGACTTTGCAGCCAGTCCTGAAGAGACTTGATAAACCAGGGTCACAGGAAAAGGGAGGAGGTCCTTCCCTATCAGTGGACTTGGAAAGGGGCAGGGAGTAGAAGAGGGAACATAGAATTGGGAGGGAATGAGGGAGCCAGATACACCTGAGTTACAGAGTTAATAAAATGTAACTAATAATGAAAAAGAAAATGTACTTTAAGTGTTTAATAAGTTACCATCAAAATTTAAAATAAAATTAATGTGTAATTAATACCTAATTCAAAGATATAAAAAATGAGATGTCATAGAAACTATATGGACTGTAACGTTTAAGGTTTAGTGTCAAATAGCTGTAACTCTGGAGCAAAATTAAGTATTTCAGGACTGCTGAGATTTGAGGAAACCTCAGTTGAAGCACAAAGACTGGCATCCATGTTGTAAGAATTTCTCACACACTGTGTAGGCCTGTTGTTGCCGCATACTGACCTCACATCCCACATTCATTCATTGTATAGCTATAAGATAGTTCAATTTCCAGTGTATCCTATTTAAAATTTTTATTATGAATCATGAGTTCAGGGTTTTTTAAAATTTATATCTTATGTAATAAACTCCCTGACAATGTGTTGTTTACTTTCATTAATGGTAGAAAATCTTGTCCTGACTAGGTATTTTCCAATATCTCTTTCTTTTCTTTCTTTTTTTCTTTTTTTTTAACGCTCTTAGATTTCTGATCATTTAATAAAGGGGGAGCAGCCTGACCAGGCCACAGAGGAAGACTATGAAAGACAGTGCTGATGATACCTGATAGGATAGGGTCAGATGGAAGGGGAGGAGGATCTCCACTATCAGTGGACTTGGAAAGGGGCAGGGAGGAGATGAGGGAGGATGGCTGGATTGGGAGGGGAGGAGGGAGCAAACTACAGCTGGGATACAAAGTGAATAATTTGTAATCTATAAAAAATATTTTAAAAAAATGAAAAGAAAAAATTCTTGCCAGGCACTTATGTACCTCTTAACTTTGCCACCCTGACTGTAAAACTAGCAATAGAGTAAATCATAAGTATGGGATGGTATTCTTAGAAAATGTATTATGTATCCATTGATAAATGTTCCCACCTACATACTACAGAGGGATAAACCAGCAGACACTTAGCATTTTACTATATCTTCATGGTAACTGAAAGACTCAGTTCACTGACCTGAGTTGAGTACTAAGGATGAAGCAAGTGATTTTACACAGCAAAGCTATATTTATTTCCTGAACTAATTGGCACTTGTGTATGAAAAGGAGACATCTGTGTGATCTGAGAAAAGTAATAGTGTTCCATGCACACCCTTCTTAAATCAAGAAATGACATAATGACCGAAGGGACTAGGGCCCTAAAAGTTATGAGTGGAAAGACTAATCTGTGGTACAGTCAATATTTATCACAAGGAGAACACATTTGATGATTGATGTCTACAGCACAGTGCTCAAGGCTTACAGTTCCACTTTCACTCACTGCCTCACAGATAACATAAGACTGCTTTATGGATATGGTGAGCAATTTGTCATTTCTAGGTTTGATGCCCACTGTGGAGGAATAGGTTGGCTCTCGAACAATGGTGTCTAGCATCCTACTCACTAAAGTGAAAACAGAATCATGAATATGACATAAACTTTCAAAGTATCAATACATAAATGTTCCATTTCAGAAAAACTTTAAAACCATGATCATTCATAAAACATCATACACAACGTAAGTGTTCCTAGGGCGTGTACTGAAAGTGTTATTATTGTTAGAACATTGGCTCACTGTCATTATAAATCAGAAGTAGGCCCACAACAATCATGTTGTTTCAGAATATATTTCTTCTTGGTATAGAATAATGTCTATTTTATACATCTCTAAGCATAAAAATAATTACAAGCTAGTACAGTGTAACAATTGCAAATGTAGTTAAGAATATTTTCAAATATTAATGATAGTTCATAAGTTCAAAATCTCAGTATGAGAGCCTACAATTTCTCTCAACCATTCCACTCAGACATTACTTTATGATTTTTTCAAATTCAGAAAATTATGAACTAACATCTTTTAATCTAAAAAAGGATTTTAGTTTAAAATCCTTTTAAACTAAAAGGATTACATTTGTTTAATATCCGTCCATACAAAATAGTGTTATTCAGTATTGCTTTGATCAAAACCACAGTCTATTTCCTCACCTCTAATAACTACCCGTCCTCAAAACACATATCCCTCCCCCGCCTCATGTGATGTACTTATGAAGCCACTCATTCCACCTACAGCTAAGGCTATGAGTTGTGCTACAAGACAATATCAGTGTAGCTTCTAAGGGGACACATTTCTGGAGGAAACCAACTCCCTATCTGCCACAACTATCAGTTGCCAGTATGATCTTATGATTCCTTCTCCCATTCATGTGGGTACTTTGGCTGACTTGATCCTGTGCAGGTCTTACACATGCAGTCACAGTTGTAATTAGTGTAAGTGTGGAAGGGTTGTCATCTTGAGTGAATACCGTTTGACTACAGAAATTCACTATCTCTGTTGCTTATAAGTTTCAGTGCTGCCTTCTGCCATGATCTCTGAGTTTTGAGGAGACAGCAAATGATATAAATGACTTATTTATTTATACCTCAGTGCTCCACAGGCTTATTCTCTGTACATTGACCAGCTGTGGATCTCTCCATTATCTGTCTTCTAGTTTAGAGAACAGTTTATTGGTATGCTCATTTAACCGAATAACAATACTGTATTCTCCTGAATGTCCTATAGTCTAGCTAGCCACAGGTGTTTGCCACATTTGGCTGAACAAGATGTGGGAGTCAACTTATGGAGTGGGTTTTAAATACAACCAGAAAGGAAACAATTACTTCCATAAACTGCATGCCATTATTGTGTCACTGAACATGTACTTTACTAGCTCTGTATCACTTTACCTCAAAGAGTTAGTTGCTGGGTGAGACTGATTATTCGTTGTCTGGCCTGTCAGTGTGCCTAGAAACTTTTAGGACTATGAAAGCCAGTCAATAAAAATTAAAACCTAAGTTCCATTATAAAATTTATTCCTCCATAGATGAATAACTTAGATGAATAATGTCTATAGCATATGGTCCTATCATTAAGATCTAGGGGTGACCAAGAGAAATGGCAACAGTTTGGAAAGTTTGGAATGATATCTAGAGGACCCCAGGAATCAGCAACTCTGGAGGGGATAAGACACACCTGGCATTGAATATTTTATAGGATAACATATGGTGTCTGGGAGAGGCATTGCCCCTCCATTGAATCTATCTCATCATTCTATATTTCATCTATCTATCTCTAATGCTGTGCCTATCTTCTCTATTTTTATCTCTACCTCTACTTATTTATCTATCATCTATCTATCCATCATCTATGGCTGATTATTGTACTTTCAATCATCTCCATTTTACTGTGAAGTGGTCCCAAAATTACCTTAATTTCACCAATATTTAGAGTGCTAACATAAGTTACCTAATATTATAGGATTAAAAGAAATGTTAAATTTCAAAATATATACATGTGTAAATATATATATATATATGTATAAAATCCTGAATTTAATACATACTAAATTCCATATATAATGAAATGTAATATAAAAATGTTATATGTAATAAAAGTATATATATATATATATATATACTATAATATAATTTGTGTGTGTTGCTTTTTGAGAGAGGATTTCTCCTTTTAGACTTGGCTGTCCTGGTACCCTCTCCATAGACCAGGTTGGCCTTGAACTCACAGAGACCCACCTACCTATGCTTTCTGAGTTTTGGGATGAAAAATGTGTACCATTACCACCAGGCACAAGCTACATTTTATAGCTAATAGAAGACCAGTTTATGGGTTTAGTGTTTGTGCTTTCTAGGAAACATGCTGTTAGAAACATAAAGTAGATCAATTATCATTTGTAGAAGTATTGAGGCTTAAATAAAAACATTTTATATAAAACATCATCCAAGTATCAGAAACTAGTCAAAGAGGAGTGTCTCCTGGTTGTTTTTTTCTCATGAAATGTAAAGGTAGAAGACTGTACCAGGTGATACATGTTAGTGATCACTACACACAAGGCATATAAAGACACTTTTACTACTTATACAAATGACAAATAGCACAGATATTATAAAAGATGAGAGTTAAATGTGTAGAACAATCCCTCATCTCATAAATTAGTCCTCTTTAATTATCACAAAACCTACAAATTATCGTATAATACTAATGATAAATATATTTTAACAATGCTGTTAGATCACCTGAATATTTTTGTATTTTTTTGTATTTTTTTGAATCATAATCTCACATGATTTATTCTGGCTTTTAATTCACACTATAGCCAAGCTGACCTTTATTTGATATCATCCTTTCTCTACCTCACACACTGCTTTCACAGACATGTCCTATTGTACCCAGAACAGAGACATGACTATTTAACCATAATGAAACCAGAGGCTTCGTATGACAGGCTGAGCAAAAGCAATGAAAAAACAAATACTAGAAAAACCAGCACTGCGTTTAAAATTAAAATTCATGCTTACGGTAGCATTTCCATTCTATTCTATAACAAAGAAAATTATGGTTACTGATACTTTTCCTGAAAAATGTTAATAATAGCTTAATAAATATGTTCTCATATTACATCTATTTGATATCATCTAAGAGCACATTTTTATTACAATTATATAGTAAAAGTGTGCTATTATTACTTGATTTTCTACTAAAATCTGAGTGTTTATTCAAAGTATAAATTAATTAACTAGACATAGGTACTTGGTAAATGTGCAAATGACAATAAAATGGCTATGTATTAAATAAATTATTTTTCTTCTAAGATTTTTCAATGGAATATGACTATAATTCAGGGAAATTAATTGGATGCTCTTTATAGTCAATCTACTTTCTTATTGTGTATTTGTCTACTCTCTTATTATGTATTTGTTTATACCTTCTAAATTTATTCTATAAGGACACTTTAGTTGTTTAAACTTATTTTTTATAAGTAGGTAGGTGTGAGATCTATGGCAAAACAGATATACAGTCTTAGCTTGTAACAACATAGTTTTAGTTTGGAACCAGTGTACCTTTTCTACATGAATTCTGATTTTATGCTGTCATTGAAACCACATAGATGGATTCAAGTAAAGATTGTAACTATCTTGCAGCTAGCATGTAGTCTCAGATGTCTACTCTATTGCCTATTTCTATTGAAAGGCAGTTATAAAACAATTGAGAGGGTGCAACTTCATGATACAAAATTACAGCTGTCAAAAGAGAGCAAAGGTTATAACCATGATTGTTGCCACCTTGTAGGAGTAATGATAGGATAGGTGTCTTTTAAATTTGTAATGGCAAATTCTTTTATATAAAGAGTAAATAATATGCACTTTCTCAATGAACTAAATTCATGAGAATTTTTTTTTGAATACCAATAGAAAACAAAGAGTAAGGTGTTATTTCTGAATAGGACTTACAGTACTTAGGAGATCACTTTGAAAAAATATTTTTAATACTTCTAAAACACAGAAGCATTTTAAATATGGGTACTGGCATCCAACTAAAATTTCAGGCAACTTAAATTTCATAAAATGTATAATATTTATATACACATTTTGAATCATTTATTTCCGTTCATTATGTCCTTCCATACAATATTTAGATAAATACTCTCTTTTCACAATTTCAAATACCTCATAGCAAAAGTGAAAGTGAAGCAACACTTCTAAAAACTTAAAATAGATTGATATTAATTTATTTGTATTACTAAAGTTTATTACAAAATTTCATATAAATATGTTTTTATAAAAATGCAATCTCAAGATGATCTTTACTAGTTCCATCTATTTGCCTGCAAATTTCATGATTTGTTTTTAATTGCTTAATAGTGTTCCATTGTGTAAATTGCTACAATTTCTGTATCCATTCCTCAGTTGAGGGACATCTGTGTTGTCTCCAGATATGGGCTATTATGAACAAAGTTGCTGTGAACATAGCTAAGTGTCTCTGCCATTTGATATCCCTCTGTTAAGAATTCTCTGTTTAGTTCTGTACCCCATGCATGGAACTAGATAAGATCATCTTGAGTGAGGTAGCCCAGATCATGGAATATACTCACTTATAAGTGGATATTAGCCATATTATACAGGATAACCATACTTCAATCCACAGACCTAAAGAAGCTAAGTAACAATGTGGACCTCATGGAGCATGCTTAACTCTTATTCAGAAGGGCAAATAGAACAGACAAGATTGAAGAGAGGGAACAGGATGGAAACCTACCATAAATGTCCTCTGAAAGACTCCACGCCGAAGCAGATTGAAGCATATGCTAAGACTCATAGCCAAACATTGGGAAGAGTACAGGGAGTCTTAGGAAAGAGTGGGGAATAGAAGGACCAAGAGTGGGGAATAGAAGGACCAAGAGAGGGAAGGATCTCCATAAGAAGACCAAGGGAGGCAACAATTCTGAGCCCAGGGGGTCCTGCATAGACTGGTGGACTAATCAAGGACCACCTAGACTCCCTGCACAGATACAGCCCATATGCAGTTCAGTCTGCACATGGGTTCCCTAGTAAGAGGAACAGGGGTTGTCTCTGACATGGACTCAGTGGCAGGCTCTTTGACCACCTCCCCCTGACAAGATAGCCTCACTAGTCCACAGACAAAGAGGATCCAGACAGTCCTGATGAGACCTGATAGGCTAGGGTGAAATAGGAGGGGAGGAGGACCTCCAATATCAGTGGACTTGGGGAGGGACATAGGGGGTAAATAAGGAGGAAGGATGGGACCAGGATGAGATGAGGGAGATAAGATGAGGGTATCCTGTATACCACCAGGATACAAAGTGAATAAATTGTAATTAATAGTAATAATAATAATAATGAAAAAGTTAATAAAACAAAAATTATATTATTAAATTATTAAAATTATTATATTATTGGGTGTCTGAGGAAACGGGAAGGGAGGGTCAGGAGGTTGGCTGGATCTAGGAGGAATGGAGGGAGAGGCCTATGATGGACATGTAAAATGAATTAATTAATAAGAACTAAAAAGTACAATATTTCAATTTGTGACATACTTATAATTGCTAATTGAATCTGTCTTTATGTTATTTTCTGTATATATTATTTATATAGAGAGATTTGTATTGTAATACATTATATCTATATGTAATAATATTTAATTATTATCTATGCATTTGTGTATCATTAATAGAATATGTAAGCAAGTCGCACAATGAGGAATTATTTTCAATATCTATTCAAATTCAACATATTTTGTAAAGAAGGAAACAAAAAGTGTTCTGATTAAACTTTTGAATTCAGTTCTGGGTTTTAAATCATCTCTCATGTGTGACTGTAGAAAGAATGGAATTAATACAATGTCAGAGGAGCTCCACAAGGACCAAATATATCTGGGCACAGGGGTCCTATATGAGACTGTTTCTCCAACCAAGGACCATGGGTGGATATAACCTAGAACCTCCGCTTGCCTGTAGCCCATGGTAGCTCAGTATTCAAGTGGGTACCCCTTGTAAGGGAAATAGGGACTATTTCTGACATGAACTCAATGGCAGACTCTTTGACCTCCCCACCAAGGGAGGAGCAGCCTTCCTAGGTCACAGAGTACTTTGCAGCCATTCCTGAAGAGACCTAATAAACCAGGGCCACATGAAAGAGGAGGAGGTCCTCCCCTATCAGTGGACTTGGAAAGGGCCAGGGAGTAGACAAGGGAGGGAGGGTGGGATTGGGAGGGAATGAGGGAGTGGGATTCACCTGGGATACAGAGTTAATAAAATATAATTAATAAATTTTTTTAAAAAAGAGTTCCAGAAAAAATTTACAATATCAGGAGATAGATTTCTGTTATAAAACAGTCAAATTGATCACACTACCTTGAGACATTGCTGGAACACCCTTTATAGAACATGTACAGGAATAAAGGAAGGCAAATTTAGTGCATATCACTCAGTAATTCTTTTATGTAGCGTTCACGAAGCGATCTCTCCTGTGAATGAAACATGGAACTAGGGTGTACCTTCAATTGTTAAAACTTTGTATAATTAGTCTGTTCTACTTAAGGCAGGAGTGGGCTGATGGGAGAGGGTTCCTCTTTTCTGTGAAGAAGAGGAAAGAGGAAAGGGTAAAGACTGTGAGAGGAAAGAAGGGAGGGGCTGGATTTAGAACGTAAAGTGAATAAATAAATGTATTAATAAATAATAAATGTATTAATGTATATTATATATATATTAAAAAGGCATGGCTTAGACTCTGAGCTAAGTTATCTCTATTTTTCCCAAAGTAAGCTCTTTGTTTCAGTGTCAAATATTCTCCTAACTCAGGGAATGAATTCTCCCAAAAAATTCACCCTAAAGTTTGAATAGAATTTATATTTTAGAAACTTTTCATTTAAATATTATAGAAAGAAAATATTAGCAAAAGTTAACATGATTCCTAGAAAAAATGTTAATTGAATTCCAATAATGTAGTGTAGACTTTGGTTCATATATAAATTTTCAATAAAATAATGTTGGTGGGTTCTATTAGTAATAAGTACATGCAATCATCTTATCAGAAATAACTACCAGATAACATTCTTTCAGGACAATATCAATGGAATATTTTATTCATAACATAACACATTTGTTAACATCCAAATGTAACCTATGTATAATTTAATTTTTAGATAAATTTTCACAGAAATTACTTTCAATTTGAAAATGATGTATTTCCTAAGTTAAGTAATTAAGCAAAAAATTACAAATTATTGGAGCAATCCTGCTTTCTCACATTATATAAAGTCTTTAGACCATCTTTCCCACCTTCTTTCCTCAAAAATAATAGAGAGCTTCACAATTCTGGAGTCCTGTTTCTTGAATGACTAAGAAGCTCTAATTCTGCTAGTCTGTTCAGTAGTTGAGTGGACAGAGAACTCCAGGGAGTTATGTACACAATGAAGAGTCAATAGTGTTCTCTGTAGTATCTGAGACTCACCATCTTCATCATACTATGTATTTATCACTATCATAAAATAATAACAAAATTAAAGCTTATTGTTTGGCAATACCTAGGAAAATATTTATTAAAAAGACTCTTGAAGATGATGAGCCAGCTTTGATGAGACCTGATAGGCTAAGGTCAGATAGAAGGGGAAGAGGACCCCCCATCAGGGGACTAGAAAAAGGGCATAGGGGGAGAGGAAGAAGGATGGGTTTGACTGGGACAAGACCAGAGAGCGGGTCGCAACAAGTATAAAAAGTTAATAAATTGTGATATATAAATAGATAGATAGATAGATAGATAGATAGATAGATAGATAAAAATTAAAAGACTCTTAAAATAGTAAATTCTTAGAAATTCAAATATTAACACTAGAAGCATAACTTGAAGATCACATAAAGACAACACAAAACACAACATACTCTAGCAGTGATGATCATGATCTCTGGTTCTAGAAGAACTTGACTTCCAGATCATGACTTCTGTTGTATTATTGTGTTTGTTCCTATGAAATAAACTTAAATTATTTCAAGGAAGTTTAACTCATTGTAAAATGGATTTAATAATGAATCATTAATTCCTGATTTATGCTTTTGTCACACTTAAATGCATATAGTTATGTAAAATGCAATAAATGTCAAATAGAAAATTTTATGTCATAAATATGGAGATTTTTCACAACAATACATTCATTTTACAGATAATTCTAAACCTATACATTTTTTCTGCTTCTCTGTGTCCACATTTTCAGCATTGAGGAAAGAATCTACTCAACAAAAGTTGACAGGTTTTTGTTTATTTATTTTTCTGAGCAGCTAAAAATCCCAAGAAAGTTTGAGGCAGTAGTGACAGTTGTGATGTACCACCTAGTGTTCTCCTGTTATGTTGTAGAGCTTTTGCACAGCTGGTGAGTAAATGCTTTTAGAAATTACTTCAAGAAAAACACCACTAACAACTACTGTACAATGACACTTATACATACATATCCTAAACTGAATATTAAATGCTAGGAAATATAAAAACTATTTTTGCTTCAAAAGAGAGTGATGAAGGCCATTCTACCACCAGACTCTGTGGTCATATAATCAGCCATTGCATTCTGCCTGTTCTGAATCTGAAAATACCTCACAATAATCTTGTAGCATCATGTCTCCAAGATGAAGACATTTTGGAGGAAAGACAATAATTTTTAAAAATTCTAACTTGAGACATGTACCTTTAAGGATGGTTTATGACTAAAATTATGTATGTGCATTCATGTACATGTTTGTTCTAGTGTGTTAAACTTTAATGTAGCCTCTTGAAGGTGACAGGGATTTCCATGTTGTAAAAGATGAAATTAAAGAAAAGATAATGAAATAAATTTACAATTTGTATTTGTTACAAATGTCACTCAAGATGAGATGGGTTAACTTATGCATGCCTATCTCCTTCAAGGACTCTGTTTCAGGAGTTCTTTATGTACATTCAAATAAATAGTATTTTACAATAGTTAAATATGAAAGTGAGTATACTACATTATATACAATGTTCATGTATCTAGTAAGTCAGATTACATGATTTTATAATGTCACCAAGAGAAAGAAGGACCAAATTTCTAGTTGTCTAAGCACGTGTTAAATTTAAACATTCACTATTAATATAAAGAAGCATTTGATTTATACTAAAAGTACCAAGAAAAACTTCCAATTTTAAATAAAGCAAGAAACAATTGTGATTAGATTGGACAATACTATATAATGTTCCTTTAGAAATTAATTTTAATTGAATATGTACCACAAATGAAAAATATTTACAGTTTGGATAATTAATCAATTGAAATACCTAGGCAATCAGCCAAGATCTACCAGAACTATCAATTACTTTTGTTAGAGAATCTGATAGGAATTGTTGTTAAAGGTTGTGGCACAACTACTTTGCTATATAAGGGGAAAAATCAATACCATATCATGGAACAAAAGAACATTTAGAAATATTAAACATTTTGAGGATGAAAGTGAACAAATACGTTATTTGGAACAATCAGGTTGTTGATAATAGACCACTTTAATTACATTTTTTGTTTTGTCTTCTTTTTGTTGTTGTTTTATTACAATTTATTGGCTTTGTATCCTAGTTGTAGGTCTCTCCCTCATCTCCTCCCAGTCCCATCTTGCCTCCCTCTTCCTTGTTTTGAGCCCCAGCAAAGAATCTAAATAATGCCCTGTACATCAAGTTGTCTGTAAAGTCCGGGGAACAGAAAATGCTTAACAAACGTAAGTGGAGAAACAGCAAAATGTCATTATTGAAATTATACTTGCCAATGTCCAAGATGGCTGCCACTAGAGGACACTGTGTCTGAGGAGTAGGACAACAGAAATAACGCAGCGACCAGGAGACTGAACTCTGGGACCTAAAACGCCAGCACCCGTGATTGCCAGGTGAGCAGAACTCCCACGGTGAGAAAATCAAGTGGGAAAACCCTAGGGACACCAGTTATTCCCCGCAAAAACCTCCGGGTGACCAGCAGCGCACAGCTCTGATCGGAACGAGCAGCCACTGCGCTGGGCGCCCGCAGCCGCCATTATAGACTGGATCACACAGTCTCGCGGGCAGTCTGAGAAGGAACCTGGTGCCGTGTTCACAGAACTGCACCCTATGAGCACACACTGCACCCGGGTTCTGCTTCAACCCACGGGTGTGCGGCGGGCACGAACGGATCGCCAGAGCCACCCCAGTCTGAGAAAGGCAGGGGACCGTTTTGACCAGTTTGCACTCTGCGGGCACGGGCCACACGCTTCTGCCAGCAAAACCTCAGTCCGTGTGCCAGTCCGAGGGCAAGTCTGGGAGGAAACAGATCTGCTTCAACCCACGGGTGCTCTGTGAGCGTGCAAGGCTCTCAGGAGCCACCCCAGACTGACAAAGTCCCAGTACCATCTTGACCAGACCACACACTGAGGGCCAAAACCTCAGTCCCTGTGTGGGTCCACAGGACAGACAGAGAAGGGCTCGGGCACCATTTCAGATAGG
>CM053765.1:66788689-66812803 GCA_028658305.1 Pachyuromys duprasi | reverse complement strand
TGGACTTGGAGGGGGCGGGGAAGAAGGAGATGAGGGAGGGAGTGGGAGGGTAGGAGGGAATGGGGGAGGGGGCTACGCCTGGGATTCAAAGTACCTAACCTGTTATTGAGATAAAAATAAATAAATAAATAAAAAGAAGAAGACAAAATCCTCCCCAGGAAAATAAGAGACAAAATAAAGAATAATGTTTCTGCTCTTTCACCTTAGCAAGATGACAATTTTTCTTGGTGTATATCTCAGAAACATGATATGAAAGTATCATGTTCAATATCCAAACTAATTTCTTCTGATTGTGAGGGGAGCCTATTCTTTAGCTGGAAACTGCTTCAAAAATGAACTTATTATTCAATTAACCAATATTCATGATGATAAATATGTAGGTCCCATCTAAATTATACTCTACTATAACTAACATTTAAAATGTAAATGTCAAAATCCAATACCCCTTTGTGATAAAAGTCTTGTAGAGACCAGGGATACAAGTCTCATACCTAAATATAATAAAAGTTACATACAGCAAGCCAATTGTCAACATCAAATTAAATGTAAAGAAACTCAAATTAATTGCACTAAAATCAGGGACAAGACAAAGCAGCCCAATTTCTCCATACCTCTTCAATGTAATATTGAAGTTCTAGCTATAGCAATAAGACAACTAAAGGAGATCAAGGGAATACAAATTGGGAAGCAAGAAGTAAAAATATCACTTATTGCAGATTACATGATATTGTATGTAGTCTACCCCAAAATTCTACCAGAGAAATCCCACAGCTGATAAACAGCTTTAGCAAAGTGCCTAGATACAAGATCAATTAAAAAAAAATCAGCAGTACTCCTGTACACAAATGACAAATGAGGTAAGAAAAAAATTAGGGTAATTTTAGCCTTCGCAATAGCCACAAAGAATATAATAACGAATCCTGATGTAACTCTCACCAAGCAAGAGAAAGATCTGTATGACAAGAACTTCAAGTCTTTGAATTTAGAAATTGAAGAAGATATCAGAAGATGAAAAGATGTCCATGCTTGTGAATCTGTTTTATTAACATAGTAAAAATGGCCATCATTTAATAATTTATTTATTACAATTATTCACTTTGCTTCCCCACAGCAGCCACCTCCCTTGTCTCCTCCAAGTCCCACCCATCCTCTCTCTTCTCCCCCTATGCCTTTTCCCTAGTCCCCTGATAGGGATGACCTCTTCCCCTTTTATCTGACCCTAGCTTATTAGGTCTCATCAGGGCTGGCTGCATTATCTTCCTTTGTAGCCTGGTAAAGCTGCATCCCCCAGGGGAAGGTGATCAAAGAGCTGGGCATTGAGTTCATGTCAGAGACAAGCCCTATACCCGTTACTAGGGAACCCACTTGGAAAATGAGTAACCTAAAAAAAAAAATGACCATCTTACCAAAAGCAATCTACAGGTTCAATGCTATCTCCATCAAAATACCTTCACAGTTTTTTACAGATCTTGAAAGAACTAAACTAAACTTCATATGGAAAAACAAAACAAACAAACAAACCGAAAAAAACAAGATGGCTAAAACAATCCTATTCAATAAAAGAATTTCTGCAGGTATCTACATCCATTACTTCAAGGTATACACAAAACAATAGTAATAAAAAATTGTATGGTACTAGCATAGAAGTAGAGTGTTTGATCAATGGAATCAAATAGAAAACCCAGAAATAAACCCATATACACATGGTCAGTAGATTTTTGACAAAGGAGCCAAAACCATACAATGGATAAAAGACATCATCTTCAACAAATGGTCTGTTCTAACTGGATGTCAACATATTGACATATTGCATATTGAAAAATGCAAATAGATCCATATTCATCTCTTTGCCCAAAATTCAAATCTTCATCGACCAAAGACCTCTACATAACACTGGATACACTAAATCTGTTTGAAGAGAAAGTGGGAACAAATCTTGAACCCATTGGCACGGGAGACAGCTTCCTGAACAGAACACCAACAGCACAGGCTCTAAGGTCAACAATTAATAAAATGACTCTTGAAACTGAAAAGCTTCTGTAAGGCAAAAGACACTGTCAATAGAATAAAACAACAGTCTACAGACTGGGAAAAGATATTCACCAATATAACATTCAACAAAGGGCTAAAAATACAAAATACGTAATGAACTCAGGAAATTAATCAATAGGCAAAATAACCCAATTTAAAATATGTGGTTCAGAACTAAACAGAGTTCTCAACAGAGGAATATTGAATGGCCAAGAAGCACTTAAAGAAATGCTCAACTTACTAATTAGGGAGAAGCATATCAAAATGACTTTGAGATTCCATTTCACACCTGTCAGAATGCCTAAGATCAAAATCTCAAATGACAGCACATGCTGCGGAGGGTGTAGAGAAAGGGAAACACTCCTCCATTGCTGGTGGGAGTGTAAGTTGTATAATTACTGTGAAAATTAATCTGGTGCTATCTCAGAAAATTGGAGCTATAACTAGCTATATCTCTCCTGGGTATATATTCAAAATCCACTGCAGCATACAACAAGGACATTTTCTCAACTGTTCATAGCAGCTCTATTCATAATAGTCAGAATCTGGAAACAAACTAGATGTCCCTCAAACAAAGAATGTATGTATAAAGAAACTGACACATGTACACAATGGAATACTACTAAGCAATTAAAAAATAGAAAATCATGAAATTTGAGGTAGATGAATGGAACTAGAAAAGATCATCCTGAGTGAGGTAACCCAGACCCAGAAAGACACACATGGTATGAATGCACTTCACAGGCTCTAATATCAACAATAAATAAATGGGACCTCATAAAACTGAAAAGCTTCTGTAAAGCAAAAGACACTGTCATCAAAACAAAACGACAGCCTACAGACTGGGAAAGAATCATTACCAATCCTACTTCTGACAGAGGGCTAATATCCAGTACATATAAAGAACTCAAGAAGTTAAAAGGCAAGAAATCAAGTAATCTAATTAAAAAATGGGGTATGGAGCTAAAAAGAGAACTGACTGTAGAGGATTATAGAATGGCAGAAAAACACTTTGCTCAACGTCCTTAGCCATCAGGGAGATGCAAATCAAAACGACGCTGAGATTTCACCTTACACCTGTCAGAATGGCTAAGATCAAAAACTCTAGTGACAACGCATGCTGGAGAGATTGTGGAGAAAGAAGAACCCTCCTCCATTGCTGGTGGGAATGCAAACTTGTACATCCACTCTGGAAATCAATTTGGTGCTTTCTTAGACGATTAGGAATAGTGATTCCTCAGGACCCAGCTATATCACTCTTAGGCATATATCCAAAAGATGCTCAAGTACACAATAAGGACATTTGCTCAACTATGTTCATAGCTGCTTTATTTGTAATAGCCAGAACCTGGAAACAACCCAGATGTCCCTCAGTTGAGGAATGGATACAGAAATTATGGTACTTTTACACAATGGAATACTACTCAGCAATTAAAAAGGAGGAAATCATGAAATTCGCAGCAAATGGTGGGACCTGGAAATAACCATCCTGAGTGAGGTATCCCAAAAGCAGAAAGAAACATATGGTATTTACTCACTTATATAGACCTATAAGATAGGAAGGTCATGATGAAATCTATACACCTAGGGAAGATAAACAAGAAGGAGGACCCAGGTTGGGATGATCAATGTTCATTTAATGGACAATTGGGATGGACATTGAATGGAGGATAAAACGAGCAACAGGATAGGAGCATACCAAAGAGGGCCTCTGAATGAATCTATATAGCAATGTATCAAAGCAGATATTAAGACTCACAACCAAGTCTTTGGCAGAGGGCAGGGAATAATAATGAAAATAGGGGGAGTTAGTAAGGCTTGGGGAGAACAAGAGCTCCACAAAGACCAAATGGATCAGGGTACAGGGGTCTTTTACCAGACGGTTTCTCCAACCAAGGACTATGTATGGATAGAACCAGAACCCCTGCTCAGATGTGGCCCATGGTAGTTCGGTCTCCAACTGGAGTCCCTTGTAAGGGGACAGGGACTATTTCTGTCATGAACTCAATGGCTGGCTCTTTGACCCTCCCCCACACATGTCCAGGAGTAACAGCGTAGCTAGATCCCAGAAGAGGACATTGCAGCCAGCCCTGAAGAGACAAGATAAACTAGGGTCAGATGGAAGGGGAAGAGGTCCTCCCCCATCAGTGGACTTGGAGGTGGGTGGGGAGGAGATGAGGGAGGGACAGGGAGAGTAGGAGGGAATGAGGGAGGGGGCTACGCCTGGGATGCAAAGTACCTAACCTGTGATTCATATAAAAATAAATAAATTACATTTCAAAAAGTGAATTTTAGCTGTAAGTACAGGATAAGCATACTGGAAGGCACAGTCTCAAAGAAGGTAAGTACTAAGGAGGTCTCAAGTGAGGGTGCATAAAGGGAGACAGAATAGACAGAGATAGTGACAGAAGAGAGAGAACAAAGAAAGACAGGGGGCAAAGAGAGTTAAAAAAAGTAGAGACCAGATTGAGGAAAGCACAACAAGATGAAAAAAAGTACTGCAGAGAAAAGAGAAACTAAGTGTGCGGTTATCTCTGTGACAAGCTGGAGACTAAATCCAGGTAGGCTCCTGGGAGGCTCTGAGGAGCACTCAAGCAGAGACTACTGCAGTAGAGGCCATCAAGATTGAAGAGGACACTCCTAACTAGACAAGTCTCCTAGTAAAAGGAGGGAAATTTCAATGGAGCCACAAAAACTTCAACCCAAAATTTACCCTGCTTAGAAGATGTTCAGGAATAAAGATAGAGCAGATAGAGCAGAGATTGAGGAAATGCTCAACCAATGCCTAGCCCAAACAAAGACACCTTATCGAAGACTGACAACCCCTGACCATATGAAGGATGCTTTGCTAAACTTGCAGACAGGACCATGACAGGGTTGAAGAATGAGAGGTGCTACGCCGAAGTGCCTCAAAACAGATACTGAGACTCATAGTCAAAGCTTGGGCTATTCAAAGGAAGTCTTGTGGAATAGTGGGAGGAAAGAGTAAAAGATCTGGAGGTGCCATGTGCTCCACAAGAAGACCAACAGAGACCAGTAATCAGGGCCCAGAAGAACTTGCTGAAACTGAGGCATCAACGAACTGATATGAACTGATCTGGACCTAGAACCCCTATAAAGACAGTTGGGATGCTTAGACCTCATGGAGTCCCCTAATAAAGGAAATAGGGACTATATTGGACATGGACTCACTTGCCAGCTTTTTGATCAGTTTTCCCCGGTGGCACTGCTTGCCAGTTCACAGGGGAAGAGGAAATGCTCAGTGCTCATGCAACTTGATGAGATGGGATGGATGGAAATGTAAGCTCCTCTTTTCTGAGAAAAAGGGGAGGGGTAGGAAAGGAAGATAGGACTGGGAGGGGAGGAGGGATGGAGCTACAACAATGATGTAAAGTGAATAAAAAGAATAAATTGAAAAAATATATTAACAATCCTAATCCTTGGTCATTTCAGAATATCCTTCTCCATGCTTACCACAAACAGGAGAAAGAAACAAAGAAACAAACAAACAAACAAACAAAGACAAACAGAAAGAAAAGAAAGAAGAAATAAAGGTGAAATCAAACATTAAACTGAATTTTTTTTCCCCTGAGCAAACTGTCTCCAGTGATGACCCAAATTACTGAGCAAACATTAAATAGAATCTGGTTTTTTTTTCTATTTTCTGAGCAAGCTGGCTCAAGTGATGACCCAAATTACTTATTTTGTGTTCATGCTCATATGCCATTTGCCATGGAAACAAATGGACACTGTTTTATCTAGTCTTCGATTGAAAATATTTTGACCGGCCTTGATGATGTTGCATGTCAAAGAAAGAATTAAAGGTCTTTCAAGTCCAAGGTATAAAGGGCTTCCAATTTTCATTTCATTGCTCTTAGAAGTTACCTTTATTCTTTGAGATCTCAGAGCCACCTGCAGAAGCCAAACCTTTCAAGATGAATGTGTTTCTTTTGACAGCCACTCTGTGTCTCCATGCAAAATAACTGGACTAACAAATGTGTGAAGGACTCCTTTTGGATGTTTCAGAGAAGCCAAAATTTTCATTTATTCAAACAAACATTATCATGAGAAATAATACAATTGCCTTCTTATACTTTTGGGGCTTTTATGCACATTGATGAATAACTGCAATTTTCTTCTAGATCTATATTCTACGTACAATTTGCTTCATTTAAATTTTCCCTGTTAAATTTTTTTAATTTAATTTTTATTATTAGTTACATTTTATTAACTCTGTATCCCAGGTAAAGGCCGCTCCCTCATTCCCTTCCAATCCCACCCTCCCTCTCTTGTCTACTCCCTGCCCCTTTCCAAGTCCACTGATAGGGGAGGACCTCCTCCACTTTCCTCTGACCCTGGTTTATCAGGTATCTTCAGGCCTGGCTGCAAAGTCCTACTCTGTGGCCTAGGAGGGCTGCTCCTCCCTTGCAGGGTAGGGAAGTCAAAGAGACTGCCATTGAATTCATGTCAGAAATAGTAATATTTACCTTACTAGGGTACCCACTTGGTTACTGAGTTACCATTAGCTACAGGCAAGCAGAAGTTCTAGGTTATATCCACACATAGTCCTTGGTTGGAGAAACAGACTCATATAAGACCCCTGTGCCCAGATCTATTTGGTCCTTGTGGAGCTCCTATCCTCTCCAGATCATATTAACTCCCCCTTCTTTCATATGATTCCCTGCCATCTGCCGAAGGTTTGGTTATGAGCCTCAGTTTCTGCTTTGACACACTGCTAGGTAGAGTCTTTCAGAGGCCCTTTGTGGTATGACCCTGTCCTGTTAGTTGTTTTCTCCTACATCTCATTTGTCTTTCTAAGTGAGGATTGATCATCTTACCCCGGGTCCTCTGTTTTGTTTATCTTCTTTAGGTGCATAGATTTCAGTATGTTTATCATATCTTATAGGTCTAAGTAAGTGAGTATATACCATGTGTGTCTTCTCCTTCTGGGATACCTCACTCAGCATGATATTTTCTAGATCCCACCATTTGCCTGTAAAATCGGACCTCATGAAACTGAAAAGCTTCTGTAAAGCAAAAGACACTGTTGTCACAACAAAATGACAGCCTTCAGACTGGGAAAGGATCTTCACCAATCCTATAGCTGACAGAGGGCTGATATCCAGGATATATAAAGAACTAAAGAAGTTAAAAAGCAATAAATCAAGCACTCTAATTAAAAAGTAAGATATGGAGCTAAACAGAGAATTCTCTGTAGAGGATTATAGAATGGCAGAGAAACACTTAAGGAGATGCTCAACGTTCTTAGCCATCAGAAAGATGCAAATCAAAATGACCCTGAGATTTCACTTTACACCCATCAAAATGGCTAAGATCAAAAACTCAAATGACAACATGTGCTGGAGAGGATTTGGAGAAAAGGGAACCCTCTTCCATTGCTGGTGGGAATGTAAACTGGTACAACCACTTTGGAAATCAATCTGGCACTTTCTCAGACAATTATGACTAGCACTTCCTAAAGACTCACCTATACTACTCCTAGGCATATATCCAAAAGATGCTCAAATACAAAACAAGGACATTTGTTCAACCATGTTTATCTCAGCTTTATTTGAAATAACCAGAACCTGGAAACAACCCAGATGTCTATCAACTGAGGAATGGAAACAGAAATTGTGGTATTTTTGCACAATGGAATACTACTCAGCAATTAAAACCGAGGAAATCCCTGTTAAAATTGGAGTGGATTTTCTGTTAAATTTTTGATACCTACTTGAAGACATGTGTATAGCTAAGTCATAATGTCATAGGGCATCTATTTTAAACACGCAATACAAATATTTCACATGATAAAAATAGTTTTCCCCATGATTTACAGTGTTCTAGAAAAGTAAATATGAGCCTTCATATGTTTGTACATATCCATTCATAAGAGGGGACTCGTACTGAAAAGTTGGAAAAGTATCAGCATTTAAAATTGTTGCATGTTATGACACTAAGCTAAATACTTTAAATGGATTATTGTAAGATACAATACGAAGGTATTAAATATAACAAGCATTGGTCAGTACTTGAAGGCTGGGCAAACTCAGCTAGGAAGCTTGATAATTTTGTTTTTTTAACTTATAACTACAAAAGATTATCCAGCTCACAGGAGAGGCTATGTTGAAGTACAGAAGCATGGCAACAGTGTTACATGCATCCATTAGAAGAGCTGCCCATTTGACTGCTAATGATGGGGAAATTATCTGAAGATATAAGTCAGTTATATCATGAACTACTTCTTAATTAATTTGGCACTTAATGAGGACTTCATGTTGGGTCGTGGTGTGGTATGGGACATCACTTGGGCAAGAAGAAAAGATGTGGCATCTCAGATCCTTCCTCTTCCTCCTCCCCTTCTTTTTCCTCCTTTACTTATTCTTTTCTTATTCTTATTCTTTTTTGATACAAAGTGAAAAAAATGTAATAAATAAATATATAAAATTTTTTTAAAGCTTGATAATTTTTATTCATGTTTCAAACAGCAATTTACATAATCCAGTCTCAGAAACAAAAATAAAAGTAAAAACTATATACAACACTTCTACTTGCATTCATAACAAACTATCAGAGGCTTGGATGCTCCCAGTAGCATAAATGAAAGGAAAATATAGCAAAATACATTAAAAACCATAGAAAATAAAAGAGCAGAGCTTAGGTGTTATGGTTGCAAACATTTCTTGGTATGTAAAGTAATGGTGACAATATGAGGTAACAGATATTTAAATCACAATTTTACATATTCCACAGTATACAAATATCACAATATGTAGGCTCATAGCAAATCATTATGAACTCTGTTAATTAAGGAAGATAAGCTCTCATATGTTGGTCTGATTAATAAATTTCATTTTAGTAACATTACAAATAGTGAATTCTTGTCAATTTTGTTTTTCAAAGTTATGTTTATTTAGGTATTAATAACCTAGGAGTTTTACAAAATTTTAATGTTTCAACATTAAATATAAATAAAATCATCAATGAGTAAAGGAAAATATAAGATAAATTAGAAACCTCTTCACTGAGTGAAGAAAATCAGACTCAGAAAGATAAATAAAACATTTTCTCTCATTTGAAATTTCAAGTGTGAATTTCTAGATATGAATATATTATGAATAAATCAGGAAAACAAAGAAAGTGAACACAGAACAAAGCAAACAAGAACAAATAACAAACATGAAGGTCAGTAGAAGGAATTCTAGAGAGGGCAATAGATACTAAGACAAAGATGCTATGAAGCAAAAGTGAGAACAAGGTGGGTAAATTTAACTCTGCAGGGGGAGGAAGAACTATACAGGGATGAGAGACCACTGGCACAGTAATATTACTAATGATTTTTAAGAAGGAATAGAGAAATATTTCATGAATATATAATATATAGTATGTCAGTGTATGTGTAGAATTACACATACATTTTATTTTATAACGAAGTTCCATCTTTTGGAATGTTGTTTCCCTCAAGAACCATACTAGAAAACAACTACTCCAGTGTCAGCCATAGGAAACCTCCCTTTGAGTTGTTGGTCAAGGGAGTCAAAAAGACTACAACTTAACACAAGTTATTGCATTGCCTTGGTTACTTTCCAGAACTTAAGACTAACAACCTGTTGCTAAAGCTACAACAGATTCTGGACATAGGACTTGTGGGAATTGTGCTGACACTAACCCAAAAAGCTCATAGGGAAAAAGCAAAACTTCCACCCAATCGTAAGACCTCATAAACCACAATTACTAACTCAGCAAAATGTCTGCAAGGGTACAATAATAGTTCTAATATCTTGGAAATATAGAACACACAACAAACAGAGAATGTTTACGAGCAGCTTGTTGGAATCCTCGTCAAATGAGACTGAGAAGGATGACATAACTAGGAAGCAAAGAAGTTAATGAAAGAAAGTGTGCACTGAGATGCTTTGGCCCTGTTCTCTTTGCACTGTCTACTCCTAACCCCAGATGCTGTCCTTCTGCTCTGATAATCCTGCTTCCTGCCATTTTTTGTATTAAATTCTCCACAAGGGGCACAAACACCAAAACTAATTCAAATAACTTTGGGACATGATTACTTCCAAGATAATATAAATGTGTTTTGTCTGATAGGATTTCCACAAGAGTTGTCACTTAATTTTGCTAGCAATGGAAAAAAAAATAAAATAAAAGTAAATTAAATTACAAAGCACTCATGCTCTGCATGGGTTCAATCCTTTGTCATGTAATTTCCTGTAGTAACTTGTCCTGTGAACAATGGCTTCCATGAGCAGAAAGTCCAGTGTTCTCATTTTATCTCTGCACTGGAAAGGTAGGTTAGTCCTGAAAGAACAAACACAGTTGAGAACATTTAGGCCAGAGGCACTGAGACTGCATCCTTCACACTTCAATAGATAACCCTCTAAGAATTAGCATCAATTTAAATGATGTGTGCAGTACCCTCTTCTCTGAAAGTAGCTGCTCCACTTTCTCTTTTTTGAACTACTTACATGAAAGAGAAAACTACTTTCTCAAGAGAAGCCTTGATTGCTGGAGCAAGATCCCATAGCACTAAACTTGGAAGGAAGAAAGAGAACTTTGGAATGAGACTCCCCTATTCTCACAAACACAAGCATACACACATAGGCATTATTTTACAATGCAAATATGTGTGCTATACTTAATACGTAGAGCAAAATGATGAACTATAAAAAGTGATTTTAAATGTAAAGATTAAGACATTGAAATTATTCATAATATTAAATCATGCAAAGCACTAAAAGAGCACAGGGCCTTTTATCTTGACTTACTCTTTATGGAAGGAATAAGTTTAGTGATATTCTCAATCTGAAGACTAATACGGCATTAATCTAGGAAAGACATGTTTAGCTGCTAGTTCAAGGTTTTTATACGTTTAAATTGCAGAGCCACAATTTGAAATTTTTTGGACACTATAGAAATAATAGGAACAAATTCTATTTGTGATAGTTCTCCATTCACTCTCAGGGTTGCTTTTTGGATTGCTTCTGTAAAAACCATACAAGAAGGTTTAAGGAGCATTGTGGAAGAGAGGGCAGAAATGTCGTAAGATAATCAGGGATTTTGAAGTGTGACTGTGTCTCCTAGTAATATCAGAAGCTAACCCCATAAAGTCTCAACAGTATGGCTAACAACACATGTGATTAACTAGGATGACACTACTGGACATGCCAAAGGTGACAGGAAAAAGCCCACAGAGATTAACATTACGTAAAAAAAAAAAAAAAAAAAAAAAACTACTGGCAATTGAAGAAAGCTAGAAGCTGGAGAAATGGCCTTCCCACTGGAAAGTCCAAGAATTGGTTGCCCACTAACAAAAGGTTAGCTCTGAAAGTATATATACAAGTCACATTTTATAGACTAAGCAGCTTATATTTAAAAATATATAAAACTCTATATGTTTCTACCTATATATTATAAATATTTGTGTGTATGCATATATGTATACATACACACACATATACACATGTGATAAAATTAGTCTACAATACCATGAATTTGAAGTAGGGCTGGGAGAACTGTATGGTAGAGTATGGAGGGAAGAAAGGGAAAGGAGAAATGCTATAATTATAGTATAATATCAAATTTAAAATAAAGATATACAATATTTTTGGGCATTACTTTCTTTTAGTTAGATTTATAGTTTCATTAAATTACCAGGTACATTGTGAGCTACTTCAGTGTAAATTCTGACCCTGTCTCCTCTTTCCCATAATCTCATCTCCAGAAATTTTATTCTGGGTCACAAAATTTTCATTCACTAACCAAAATTTACAAAATCTTCATTTATGAACTATGGTGGAAGTCTAAACTTGATTGGCTGACAATGAATTTACTTTTTAATCCTGTGACTAGAAGATTGCATTCAGCGTTAATGCAATGGGCTTCAGGAGTTGTTGTCATTTTGGAAAAGTATTTATTGGGTTAGCATGTTCCTTTTGTGCTTAGTGTTCCCACCATGTGATCCACATCATGCAATGGATGGTGTTTTAGATTGGGCAGTATGCAATTTCCTGAGATAAAGAAGAGGTGTTGTGCATGTAATTTCTACTTACTCAACCTCTTAGAGGTAAGCAAGTGTTTCCTGAAATATAGTGTTTGGTCCAGGTTAGAGGTTTCTGTCATATTTGTAGGAACTACAGATATGTGTATGCATAGTACCCCTTAGCCAGCAGTTTGGATGAATATATTGCTTTTGTCTTTGTGATTTTGGAGTCTAGATTGGCAAAGTTTCCTAATGGAGACTTGTTCCATTTTCTTGTTTCTTGATAATGGATTTTCCTGCACATTTGTGCATGGGACCATTGAGCATGACATTGTTTAAGGCACACTCAAAATAAAACATTGACTATATTCTATCATTACTTCTAAGGGAAATAATTCTTTTCTTCAAATCTATTCTTCCTGGCAGAAAAAGTACACAGCTATGCAATTTGAAACAAAATACACATATCAGCTAATGGTATCGCCTATCAACATCTACACATGGCTAATAGCAGTTTGTCCTATTGACTCAAGGCTACAATAGAACTAGGACCCAATATATCCACAACATTTTTTTTCAAAATAGTGAAGTGAGTCAGAGGGTTCTGTCATGTTTATATAAGAACCACTGTTGAGGAGCATGGGAGGAGATGAGGGAGGGTGGGACTGGGAGGGATTGTGGGAGGAGGCTATAGATTGGATACAAAGTGATTAAACTGTAGCTTATATAAACAATTTAATTAAAAAAAAACCACTGTCCCCCAGTATCTCTTCTAATGTGTTTCTTGAAGGGATTTGTTTAAACTGATATTTCACAAAATTCTTACTTGTTAAGGATATATGTACATATGTACCAAGAATAGTTCTTGTCACTAGATTTATTAAGTAGAATATCTAAGTGTTTCGGTTGTGTGAAGAAGGTATTGTATGTGTAGGGTCATGAGGTTCTTTCTGCATTCCATGCAAAGTCATTGAAATCAAAGTTATTTTCCCTCAATGTATTAACATACTCTAATGATCACGGCATGTAATGCATATTTTGGGTAGAACAAAAATTGGAAAGATTGGAAGGGTGGGGAGCCTTTATAAGAATTCTGAATTCTTTTTCACAAAACAGAGACTGTAACAGGAAATTTCTGTTTTCAAATGTGAAAGTAGAAATGGAAACATTACAATTAAAACTCAAAATAAACCAAAGCAAAGTGGTACTCTGAGGACACCTAGATTCTTTCATGTATTCCATATATATTGTTATTTTTAACTTTATTATTATTATTTATTACAATTTCTTCACTTTGTGTCCTGACTGTAGTCACCTCCCTCACCTCCTCCCTGTCCCACACTCCCTCCCAATTCTCCCCTATGCCCCTCTCCTAGTCCACTGATATAGGAAGTCCTACTAACCCTACTATCTGACCCTATCAGATATCATCAGGATTTCCTAGATCCTCTTTTTCTGAGGCCTAGTTAAGCCACCTTGCCATGGAAAAGTGATCAAAGAGCCAGCCACTGAGTTCATGCCACAATCTGCCCATGCTCTCCTTACTATGGCACTCTCATGGAGACTGAGCTGGCTGTGGGCTAAAGCTGAACAGGGGTTATTTTAGATTTCTGTAGAATAATGGACTTTTGATGGTCCAATTTTTACCTCACTCTATTTCTCAGAAATATACATTTTCCTGATCCTGATCTTTTTTTTTGTTTTAATTTCAGTTCTGTCTTGTGAGTTTCACTAAAAATAAAATAAAATAAAATAAAAACTTGCTGTGGGTCAATTTTGTATGTACTGTTCAACATCATCCTATAGCTATTATAAACAAATGCTATAGACCAGAAGTTAGACATATGCCAGAAGATCCAGCAGGCTTGTTTCCTCCTGAGGACTCACTCTTTAAAGTGTAGACAGCTGGCGTGCATGTAGATTTTCTCTGTACCAGCACAACTGTGGGTTCTCTGTATGGCCAACCATCCCTTCAAGGAAATTTTACTCCATTTTATTATTGTTATTATTGTTTTGGTTTTCTGCATTTGTGTTTTGGGGTGTGTGTGTATGTACATGGTTCATGTAGTGTCTCTTTTTTAAGGTCTGTGTATGTTTATGTCAATATGTTTGTGATTACATGTGTATCCTGAAATCTATGTACCACAGAGGACCTTCAGAAGTTCAAGGATAGCCAACAATAATTTCTTTTCCTCTTCTAGTATGTGGGTCTCAAAGGTGAGGTCCTGTTTGGCAGCAAGCTCCTTTATCTCACAGGTCCAGTACAATGTTTTGATTCACATTCTCAGTTGCTAGTGATTGGTTTAGGGTAATTAATGAAGTCATTAATATTCTCCTCATGAGGAATGCATTTAAAGATGTCTCATCTATGTTCCTATATATGGTGAAACATTGCTAATTGTATCCACCCCACTGTGTCACAGAACACACATTATTCCTCCTGTTGACCAATGACATGGCACTGCTTATTTTTCTTCTCCTCCTTCCGTTTTCTATTTTTTCACATTCTCAGATTAACAAAATTCAACTTTCAATTTCTATGGGATTAACTTGATTAAACTCCATGTATAAGAGCGATCAAACAGTGTTTGTCAGTTCATTTAATGCAGCCCTCATGGTCTGCCCATGTCTGAGAAAGGGTTAACATACAGAATATAAAAGGAATTCAAGCAACTTAATAGAAAATGTAAACTTAATTATTATTAATTTAATTACTAGCTAAAGGTCTGAATAGATATTTCTCATTTGAAAGTAGCAAAAAGGTATACAAAAAATATTACCAATAGACACAAGGGAAATGTGAATCAAAATCACACTGACAACACTTTACCTAATTAGTAGTGCCCATCATCAGGTCTCTTTGACTTCTTCCTTTCCAATTTGTATCCCCTTGATATCCTTTAGGTGTCTTATTGCTCTAGCTAGGACATCAAGTACTATGTTGAAGAGATATAGAGAGAGTGGGCAGCCTTGCCTTGTCCCTGATTTCAGTGGGATTGATTTAAGTTTCTCTCCATTAAGTTTGACATCAGCTATAGCCTTGCTGTATATTGCCTTTGGTAGAGTTAGATGGAAGGGGAGGAGGTCCACGCATATCAGTGTACTTGGAAAGGGGCAGGGAGGAGATGAGGGAGGGATAGGGGGATTGGGAGAGAATGAGGGAGGGGGCTATGGCTGGCATACAAAGTACATAACCTGTGATTAATATAAAAATTAAAACAAAAAAATCAACAGGAGAAAAAGAGTGCCCATTATTAGAAAAAAAAAGCTGATGAGAATATTGTAAGGGAGATTAACATTATCAGATAACATCATCACATCCCCTGAATTTTAGTTGTTTCTTTCTAAAAACCATGTAGATATCAGAATGCTAGAATGCTAGAATGCTACAGACTATTTCTTATAAACTATCCATGTATCTCTGAACATACCCACTTTACAAAGGACAGGAATACAATTATACTATGAGTAGGGTGTGTTCATAAAAACCTCATATTGAACTTTAATCTGTATTATAAGATACTGATATACATACAGAGATAAATATGCATCTGTACAATTTATCCAATCTATATTTCTATCTATTTATTATTTTTATTATATATATATATATATACTATACATATACATATAGTACAGGGAGGACCCTGTACTATATCAGTATCTCTGTGAAAGAAGACATTCACATTAGACAGTAATTGTTCATTCTTTAGAACTTATTTAACGGGATTCTGTGGCCCCTAGGTGGTAAGCTCCATTCTGATGTTTGTCTACAGGGATATTTCCAGAACCTAATGAAACTCATCCTTACTGTCACCCTCTCATGCTTTCTCTGTGGAAATACCAGTTTCCTCTTGCAGTCCACCTTCAAAGGAGGGGAAATACAGTGAGCAGCTATACTCTTGATAAATAGGCAGGAGTCCAGAGAGCATGGTAGGCCATACTCCTGTGTATAGTACAAGACGAAGGCAAATAGGCAGGTGGAATATAATGTGAAATTTAGTAAATAAATGGGTAACAAAAAAAACGTTAATTACATTTTGGTTATGCTAAACCTTGCGCAAGGAATAGATCATTAGCAAAAAAAGGACCTTCTATTTAAAGAAAATACTTATTTGTATTTAATTAATGTATAACAATAAATTGAAAAATTAAAAATTACATTTTTTAGATGTGGAGAGAGAAGTTAGAGAAAGATATTTAATCTTTTTTTCAGATTTCCATTTGCTTTTTATTAATTAAAATATAATGAAATATGACAATATTACATTACATTAGACTCAGGTAAATGTTGTAGGAAGTTTGTTGTATCATGATTATTAACTAATTCTTTTACTTTTATATCTGTGAATATTTTACATGAGTATTAAGAAATTTGGCATCCAATAATAAAACAGTATATAAGTATATTATTTATTCTGTATTTTCTAATATGGGCTATGGTGGCAATATACAATAATGTTTTGTTTTGTGATAAAATATTTACAATAAATGGTGGCTTCATTAATTCAGAAAGTATATATTATCAGCCTTTTAAAACACATAGCATGCAAATGTAGGGCTCTTTTTAGAAACAAACTTTTCTCTTTGCTTTCTATGCCCTAAATACCAAGCACTTAGTTGGTAATTAGTACTCCTACAGGAAAATTGCTTCTTTACTTCAGGTCAGTGCTCAACAATAATTAAAATTACTAAACACTAGGGAAAAGGGGCTGGAAAGCAGAAGGACATGGCAACATGATCCAATTTTGAAGTTGTTATTTAAAATTGGGAAATGCTCATACAAAAACACTGGGAAATCAACCATTATATGTGATTCCCCTTACTGTACTTACGTTCTGTTAGCACAATTTAGTATTTATTTATTATTTGTAAGTTTTCAATCAATATTTACCTAAATTAATGATAAAAAATGAGTAGTACTTGAATCTTTTACTTAAGGATGTTATCCAAGAATTAATACTTAGAAGCCTAAATTATGTAAAGGAACTCTAGGAGGAGTTTAACATTACCAACAATGGTTTAAAAAAAATAGTAATACAATGGTAGAAATTACAAAGCTGAAGGTTAATCTTAAATCACCAAATTAGTTCATTTGAGAAGAGAAATATTTGTGAGGAAGAAATATTGAGAATGTAATTAAATATATCCCACTAACTTTTTATTCTTCTCCTTAACTACTTTAAAATATCTATGGTTTATTTTTTGTCATTCTTGAGATTTAAGTATAAGTAAAACAAAATTAGACAACCTTTTGGGGGACAAATGTTTCTTTCTGCTTACGTGGATATTTTGGCATACTGAAGGTAACTGTTAGTCTTCATAACATAGCATCAATTAAAATGTAGATACAGTAACTAACAAAATTGTTACTTAAACCAATTATGGCTAAACATTTTACACCAAAAAATGATTCTACACCCACACACGCTCCTGCACACATACATTATAGTTTTTCACTCAAGATATTATATATGCACTATGATAATACTGATAAAATTATTTTCTTATAAGTGAAATATTTCAAAAAATTTAAAAGGTGATTAAAACTGAAACATTTTTTCACGTCTTCTGTTTTTATTTTTCTAATGTGAACAAAGAACATAGTGGATAAAACAAATTCTGATATTGCAATCTATATAGCTATCAAGGATCTTAGTAAACATCGTTAGAATTAAGACAGGAATGACCAGTGTTTTGCACTGTGTGAGGGCTTGGATGTGGTTCTAGGAACTGATAGATCACAGTCTTTACACCTGTCTAACAAGCACTCCACCATGTATCTGTGTTCCAACCTGCATCTCATTCTTCAGAAGTTTCCCTAAGCTTGTATCAGTGTAAAATAATTTGTAATAGGAGTTTTAAGGTATGTTTAAAATATGGCAGGCACAGTGATGCATGCCTTGAATCCCAGCACTCAGGAGGCAGAGAGAGATAGAGCACTGAGTTCAAGGCCACAGTGATCAACAGAGCAAGTTCAAAAAGACCCAAGGCTATATACATACACACAGAAGCCTGATCACAGAAAACAAACAAACAAATGAAAATGAAACTAAATGTGCACTTGTGCAATGACTTTGGAAATCAATTTGGCACTTTATAAGACAATTAGGAATAGTGCCTCCTCAACATCTAGCTATTCTCCTCCTAGGCATGTATCCAAAAGATGCTCAAGTACACAACAAGGACATTTACTCAACCATGTTCATAGCAGCTTTGTTCATAATAGCCAGAACCTGGAAATTACCTCGATGTCCTCAACTGATTAATTATACAGAAATTTTGGTACTTTTACACAATGGAATACTATACAGAAATTAAAAACAAGGATATAATGAAATTTGCAGGCAAATACTGGGAACTACAAAAGATCATCCTGATATATCCCAGAAGCAAAAAGACACACATGGCATTACTCACTTATAAGTGGATATTAGACATATAATATAGGATAATCATACTAAAATATCTACACCTAAAGAAGCTAAGCAAGAAGGAGGAACCTGGGTAAGATGATCAATCATCATTCAGAAAGGCAAACCAAATAGACATCAGAAGAGAATGAAAACAAGGAACAAGACAGGAACCTATTACAGAGGGCCTCTGAAACTCTACACAGCAGGGTATCAAAGCAGATGCTCAGATTCATAGCCAAACTTTGGTCAAAGTGCAGGGAATCCTATGAAAGAAAGAGGACATAGACATGGCCGTAACTGGAGATCCACAAGGAGAGCAACAGAACCAAAATATCTGGGCACAGGGGTCTTTTTTGAGACTGATATTCCAACCAAGTACCATGCATGGAGATAACCTAGAACCCCTGCACAGATGTAGCCCATGTCAACTCAGTGTCCAAGTGGTAACCCTAGTAAGGGGAACAGGGACATCAGGGACTGTTTCTGACCTGAACTCAGTGGCTGGCTCTTTGATCACCTGCCCCTGAGCAGGGGTGGGGGGTAGGGGGCACAGCCTTACCAGGCCACAGAGGAGGACAATTCAGGCAGTCCTGATGAGACCTGATAGGCTAGGATTAGAGGGAAGGGGAGGAGGACCTCTCCTATCAGTGGATTTGGGGAGGATTATGGAAGGAGTATAGGAAGGGTGGGCAGGATTGGGAGGGATGAGGGAGGGGGCTGTAGCTGGGATACAAAGTGAATAAACTGTAATACATAAAAGAAATTAAAAAAAAAGAAAAAACTAAAAAGATATTCTTAAAATATCTTTCATGATAGTATACGTTTCTAGTTTAAAATATTTAGTTACAAATAATCATTATTCAGGTTCACATAGACTGAATTGACAAGCACATGCCCTATACTTCGTCCAGTGTTTGGCTGTGAATCAATATTTGTTTCTAAGCCTTGTTGGGTGTAGACACTCTAAGGCTAGTGTCTTTCACTCTTTTTCCTTCACTTGGGTCTCTTCCTCCTGTTGAGTTTCCTTGTTCATCTGTGATGTGAGGAATTTTTCCCTGTCATTTTAAATTTTGTTTTGTCATGTTTTGTTGTTGTCTCTTAAAGGCCTGCTCTTTCCTGAAGGGAGGGGATAGAGGAGCGGATCTGCGAAAGAGGAGAAGTGGTGGGAAATTGGAGGAGTAGAGGGTGGAAAACTGTATTGCATGATATGTATTGTATATGGTGTTTTGTATGAGAGAAAAATCTATTTTTCAACAAAAACAAACAAACAAACAAAAAAACAAATATCAGTACTCCACTGAAACAGCTCTTCATGAAATATAGTACAATATAAAACCCATATCCTAATGTTTAGTGAATTTTGTGGTTCTATTTCTTCAACAATGGAAAATTTCAGTCTGTCATATGATCCCACTCTGCATCGATTTAGATAAAATGTGGATAATTTCTTAGTTTTAATTGAGTCCAATACAACATTGGGTTTAATTTTAGTAACACATTCAATGTGACGAAATAATTTGTTTATCCGATAATTATGCACCTGTTGAACATTATATCATTCATGGACTTTTAAAGTAATGCAGCTCATACAATATATGAGTCTGTCTATCCTTCCCTTTCCGTTTTAAACAATAATTCTATTCACACTTAAAAATACAATCTCTTTTCAGAAAATAATATAATTGATAATTTTTATCTGAAAATATATACATGACAATGAAAGTCAGTGCTCATAGTACAAGGCTCGAAACTTTTTTTTTTGGCAAATGCATAATTTCTGTCTTAGTTGTAGGTGAACATATACTGGACATTAATTCTTGGCATAAACTATATGAGCTGCAACTTTGGATTCAGTATCTTCTATCACTAAGTTACAATGTCACTAGACCTTGAATCTCATTCCTTTGGGATGAAAATTATTTCCGGGAGTGAGAAAAACAATCAAAAGAAGGAAATTGAATATAAAAAAAATCTCTAATAATTCTGCCCTATATGTATTTTTTCAGTTGGCCTCAGAAGTCAGAGACTATGACTATAAGGAATGAGGCAGGAAGAAAATGTGCTGAAGACAGCTTGTTATAATTTTTACTTAAATGTTCTGGCACAGAGGTTAGACTAATTTAAGTTCACTGTCATTATCCCCCAAAATATAATAATAAAAAATCAAAGAGAAAGAAAAACACATATACAATATTAACATCCCCAAGACAATAGTATATCAACCTGCAAAGGCAATAAATATACATTTGTATCCTCCCCAAGTTGCTCTTGGTTGTATAGTTTTATCACAATAGATACACTAAATAAGATAGTAGATTTAAAACATGACAGTCAAAAATTTTGTCATAATATCCTTATTACCAAGAATCACATTGTTTAAGCAAATATATTTTTCCTTCTGTAAAATGGTTGATTTGGAGACTGCATATTTTATGAAAAAATTAAAATTTATCTGTCTTTTAAAAATACCAGTATTTCTGAATTTTCATTAATCTTGCATTCAGGGCAAAATAAGGAGCATATTTGCAGAATACCTGTAAACCAATTATACAAAAATCATCTTACTTGTGACAGATTGTAAAATGCCTTTATTATTACATTATTTACAAAATAATCCTTAGTTATATGCAAGAATAATACATGATTTTTATTTACTGGTCATTACCCAGCCCAAGCTTATTATGTTTATAAATCATATTAGTTGAGATTCAGACTTATCAAAATTGATAAAAATACAGTGAGAGTAAACAAAGATATATGTACTTAGATGATGATTATTGTTACTGGCCTTGATCCTGTGACAACCTGTTTTTACACACCAATGTATTTAATCCAACAGATGCTGTGCACTGTGGAGAGCTGCCTGTGCCTCGCCACTGTGCCGGTTTCTGCCTGCAGCCATCACAACAGCCAATGCTCTTGCGGACAGCTACTTATTTGGTGCTCTTGCTGGACAGGTCCTTATTTGGCTGTGCTGTGTCTGAGGATCCGCCTTCTCTTGTGTGTACCTATCCGCACTTCCTACGTGGCTACCCGGGGTTGGCTGGCTCAGGGGTACTTTTTCCTGGGATGGGCTCTCCTTGAAGAAGAAGAGGAGGAGGAGGAGGAGGAAGAGGCTGAAGCAGAAGATTGTTCAAAACTCCTGAATAAACTGCTTGAAGAAGAGATCCTGTGCCGTGTCTTTCCTTGCTGGTCGAGGTGGACGCTACAGTTGGTGGCCTGTACGGGGAACCTTCTCTTCTTTCCACGGCTCAGAACTTCTAGCAGTCAGGGCAGCGCGCTGGTAAGTTCCCAAGGTAAGGTGGGACAATAAGGTCTGCTGTCATTGCGGCTAGTTGCTGTTTTCTGTAGGTAAGGAAAGAGCGAAGACAAGTTCGCAGAGTAGCGAACCAAAAGGGAAATTAGTGGAAAGTTCGCTGTGTGGCAAACTGAAAGTAAAATAATGGGCACTTCACATTTACACCCAATTTTTTTGGCTCTTCAAGAGCTGCTCTTATCCAAGAACCTTAAACTCAAGCTGCAGCTATCTTTGCTGCCATTTCTGTTGCGGCAGTGAGTGCCACAGTTTCTGCAGTGGCTATGGCCAGTACAGTGCAAATGGTGGAAACTTTGAATAATCTCTCTGCTAATGTGGCTCAAGCTCTTGATATTCAATCATCTTTAATTGCCCAGATTAAAGGAGGGCTCATGTTAGTCAACCAAAGAATTGACCTGGTGCAAGAGCAAGTTGACACCTTATGGCAACTAGCCCAGCTAGGCTGTAAATGGAAGATGCAGGGCCTCTGTGTCACTTCAGTACAATAACAAAATTACACACGAGCTGCTAATTTGTCAAAAATTTTATTCAAGTATCTTATAGGAAATTGGTCAGCAGATTTTGAAGCAACCATTCGAGAGCTGTGCCTGGCAATAGTGCATGTGAACTCCACCAGAGTTGATCTCTCCCTTGCTACAGGACTGACATCTTGGATTACCTCTGCCATGGATCATTTTAAGGAGTGGGCAAGCATTTGGGTGGTAGCAGGCCTTCTGATGCTAGCCTCCCTGGTAGGCCTGTGGGGTTTTTGTCTGATGAGGGTCACACATAATAGAGACTGGGCCATGATCGTTCAGGCGTTCACAGCTATTGAGGCTGGACAGTCCCCCCAAACATGGCTTGCAGCCATGAGATAACAAGACGTCACATTCAGGCCGCAAGGCTGAGCACTGCACATGAGACTTGCGGGCTGCTGATAGTGGTCTCATGGAGAGCATGTCTGATAGCATGCGGGTTAGTACCACCCTTCCCCAATTAATTTCCTTTTCACCTCCTGCCTCTGGAAAAATGGTACTGGGCGGGTTGAACTCAAGTTGGGTTGAGAGGCCTGATGCAGAGTCAGTACAATGTCCTGATTTGGTTGCCGGAGATCAGACCTCTACTCTCGCCTGTTTCATTTTTAAACAAAAATGGGGAACTGTGGAGAGCTGCGTGTGCTTGAAGAAGAGCTCATGTACTGTGTCTTTCCTTGCTGGTTAAGGTGTACGCGACAGTGCACAGAGCATATTGTGCTACAATGCATGGGTTTGTGTCCACATTTTCAGGAGCCATGTGTGATTTATGTGCTCTTGGCCTCATGGTTTATAGTATCTGTGTACCAGGATTTTTTGCCACAAACTTTGAGCATATGGTCAGGGCCAAATGCAAACCATTGCTTCTTTCTAAAGTGTGCAGACATGAAATTCCCAGATGGTTGTCCTGTGCTAGTTTTAAGGCAAAAAGACAAGTATGAAAAGAATAGATGTGTACTTGTAGTCTATGTGGGTGTTATGAATATATGTTACAAAGAAGAGAGGAGAGTGTTGATGGTATTAAATTGAACTTTGTAATTTACCAGTGGTTAACTTTGTCAAGTTGCATTTTTTAAAGTTCAAAGTTCTGAAAGTTTCTTCCCTACTTCATTCCTCTCCTTCTTTTTCCCTTCTCTCCCCACCCCCTGTCTCTTTTTGGTCTGTCTGTCTCTCTGTTTCTCTTTCTATCTGAGTCTGTTTCTCTATCTGCCTCTGTCTTCTGTGTCTCTAACACTCTCTCTGTGTCTCTTTCACACATACATACAAATACACACAGAGAATTAAAATCACTAGCAACTTACCTCTATAGTTGTAAAACTGACAGTAATAAGTTAGAGGAAATTTTAAATTTTTAACCAATTTGAAGAGATATGTTAAATATTAGAAGAGATAATCTCTTTCTCTCGCGCACTCCCTCTCCTTCCCCGCTTTCTCTTGTTTTCTGTCTTATTAAAAAAATGACTTACAAAAAATAGATCCATATTTATCACCTTGCACAAAGCTAAAGTCCAAGTGGATCAAAGACCTCAACATAAAACCAGACACACTAAACCGTCTAGAAGAAAAAGTGGGAAAGACCCTAGAACTCATTGGCACAGGAGACTTCTTCCTGAATAGAACACCAACAGCACAGGCTCTAAGATGAACAATCAATAAGTGGGACCTCATGAAGTTGAAAAGCTTCTGTAAAGCAAAGGACACTGTCATCTGAACGAATCGACAGCCAACAGATTGGGAAAGGATCATTACCAATCCCACTTCTGAGAGAGGGCTAATATCCAGTATATATAAAGAACTCAAGAAGTTAAAAAGCAAGAAACCAAATAATCCAATTAAAAAATGGGGTAT
>CM053765.1:66746392-66788189 GCA_028658305.1 Pachyuromys duprasi | reverse complement strand
TTTGTGTGCATCCGCTGTATGCAGGGCTGTCAGAAATGGTGCCTGAGGCCTTCTCTGTCTGGCCTGTGGACAGACACCTGAACTGGGGTTTTTCTGGCGGATGCGTGCAGCTTTCGCCCTCAGTGTGGGGTCTGGTCAAGATGGTCCCAGGATCCTCTCAGTGGTGGGTTGAGACAGAACTCGGGTTCTTCCCAGATCCGCTGGCGGACTCACACACTGACTGAGTTTTTGCTGGCGGAAGCGTTTGGCCCGCACCCCTGCAGTATGTGGACTGGTCAAAATGGTCCCCCAATCCACTCAGCCTGTGGTGGTTCCTGCGATCGGTTCGAGCCTGCCGCACACCTGTGGGTTGATGCAGAACTCGGGATCCTCCGAGATCCGCCGGGGGACTCACATACTGACTGAGTTTTTGCTGGCAGAAGAGTTTGGCCCGTGCCCCTGCAGTGTGCGGACTGGTCAAAATGGTCCCCCAATCCACTCAGTCTGGTGTGGTTCTGATGATGGGACCGAACCTGCAGCACACCGGTGGGTCGAAGCAGAACCCGGGTGCAGTGTGCGCTCGTAGGGCGCAGTTCAGTGAAAACGGCACCTGGTTCCTCCTGAGACTGCCAGGGAGATTGTGCAATCCAGTCTATAATGGTGGGTGCGGGCACCCAGCGCCGCTGCTTGTCCAGATCAGAGCTGTGTGCCACTGGTCACCGGGAAATTTCTCCAAGTAATAACTGGGTGTCCCTAGGGTTTTCCCACTTGATTTTCTCACCGTAGGAGTTCCGCTCACCTGGCATTCACAATGCTGGCGTTTTAGGTCCCAGAGTTCAGTCTCCTGGTCACTGTGTTGTTTCTGCTTTCCTATTCCTCAGACACAGTGTTCTCTCGTGGCAGCCATATTGGATCTCTCGGATTTTGTCTTCTTAAGAGACATTTAAAACATAAATATGAGATTATCCTCTTTTTTGTATTTAATTTTATTTATATATTTATTATAATTCAGTCACTTTGTATACCGATGCAGCCTCCTCCCTCATCTCCTCCCAGTCCCACCCACCCTCCTTCTTCTCACTCTATTCCCTTTACCTAGTCCTCTGATAGAGAAAGACCTCCTCCCCTCCTATCTTACATTAGCTTATATGGTCTCATCAAGCCTGGCTGCAGCATCTTCCTCTGTGGTCTGGCAAGGCTGCACAAAGAGCTAGACTCTGATTTTATGTCAGACACAACCCCAGTACCCCTTACCAGAGAACCCACTTGGAAACTGAGCAGCCAATGGGTTTCCTTTGAACAGGGGTCTAGGTCCTCTCCATGAAAGGTACTTGGTTGGAGTATTGGTCCCTGCAGGGAACCCTGGACCCAGATATCTTGACTCTGTTGTTCTCATTGTGGTGATCCTGACTCTTCCAGGTCTTTCTTCCAGGTCTTTCTATCTCCCTCTTCCTCCAGAAGGATTCTGGAATTCTGGCCAAAGTTTGACTATGAATGTCAGTATCTTCTTCGATACTCTGGTGAGTAGAGACTTTTAGAGGTCCTCTGTGAAAGGCTCCTCTCCTATTCCTGTAGAGAAAGGGGAACCCTCCTCCATTACTAGTGGGAGTGTCACCTTGTACAACCACTTTGGGAATCAATCTGGTGCTTTCTCAGAAAACTAGAATAGAGCTGACTCAAGCTCCAATAATACCACTCTTAGGTATATACCCAAAAGATGCCCCACCATTAAATAAGGACATTTGTTCAACTATGTTTATAGCAGATTCATTTGTAATAGCCAGAATCTAGAAACAACCCATATGTTCCTCAGCTGAGAAATTGATACAGAAATTATGGTACATTTACACAATGGAATACTACTCAGAAATTTACAATAAGGAAATCATGAAATTGGCAGGCAAATGGTGGGAACGGGAAAAGATCTTCCTGAGTGAGGTAACCCAGAAGCAGAAAGACATATGTGGCATATAATCACTTATAAGTGGATATTTGCCATATAATATAGGATAAACCTATTAAATCTATCGTCCTAAAGAAGCTAAACAAGAAGGAGGACCCTAGCTAAGATGCTTAATCCTCATTCAGAAGGGCAAAGAGATTAGACATCGGAAGTAGAAGACAAGAGATTATCTTCTTGAAAAAGCTTTCTTTAATTTTAGCAAAGGTGAAAAGGCATTTCTATCATAAGGCTATGACTGTAGTTTTATTCTTTATTTAGAATTAGTCTTATCTATTTTTTGGCTTCCTATACTAATGCATGAATGCTAAGAGGAAATAAAAGAATGTGTTAATTTTACAACATCCAGTATGATATTTAAGCACCATCTGTTGAATGAGATGGTAAGGACACTTATATTGCTTTTATTATTTTTTTATGGTGTCCAAACCAAATATTTTTTATGGTGTCCAGATCAAATATCTGGTTAGTTTTTGTTTGATTGTTTGTTTTGTCAACTTGATAAAATTTAGGTGTATCTGGAAAGAGATCTCAAATGGGAGAATGCCTTTACCAGATTGTCTGTAGATATATATCTAGAGTATCTTCTTTTCCTGATTAATGACTCATGTGGAAGACCCCAGCTCATTGCAGGTGGTACAAACTCTGTCTAGGTGTTTCTTAGTGGAATAAGAAAGAAATCTGAGTAAGCCATAGGGAGCAAGCATTTCCTTTCCTAACTTGTTCCTTTACACATGCAAATAATAGCTAGGCCATTCAAATTGACAACCAATATTTCCTACATTATCTCATCATTCAATATGTAAATCCTATGACAATATTCTCTCCAACATGATGACCACCGTTAAAAACACAGCAATAGTAAAGGCTACATTAATTATTTTTTTACTGCCGTTTTCTCAGATACACTGATGTTGTATCTTCCATTTTTGAGGTCTTCAAAACATCCTCAAAAGTTTACATCAAACATTATAATCTTGATACTGTCATTACTCATAATTATAGCTATTATAATAACTTACTTTCAGGCAACACAATCTCCAGAACTGTCTCAGTTTCCAATTTTTTCATCAATTCTTTCAAGTTTAGTAGGAAGTAAACCCCCTTCTCTCTCTCTCTCTCTCTCTCTCTCTCTCTCTCTCTCTCTCTCTCTCTCTCTCTCTCTCATTCACTCCTGTGTGTGTATGTGTTTCTTTGTTTCTTGCCTGGAATAAACAGAATATTTTCCATTCATATCTCTCCATCTCTTTCTGGCATCATTTCTTTTGGTTAGTCATAATTATATTTAATCAGTTTTTTCTACTTTTATTTTATTATGTCATTGTTTCCTTCTGACTACAGAACAACACCCTAGATAAAGCCAATATCTACCTATATCATATCATATCCACAATGGAAACCACATAGAGAGCAATAAACATTAGCATTGTAATAATCTGAGGTAAAATTTACAGTCACTTTTTTCCAGTCAACATTTTCCAGAATGTTGACAGACAATCCTGTAATATTTTCTAAGGGCTTAACTTTCCTCCTTTTCCATTGTGAACCCTATCACTTTTGCTTCTTTCCTATAGGTGAAATCTTTTCCTCATCCTTATTCTTGACATGTATTCTGAGCTTTAGATTTAGTCATTAGAGAAGACCTCACAAGTTCCTACCTTTTCCCAATCATACTCACTGTCCTGCACATGCCCCGGCCTGCTGTCTTTCTATACTAAATGAACATTCTTTACAACTAATAGGAATACCCTTTCCTGCTTCTGTATGCCTCATCTATGCTCACATCTATGCTCTTCCTGGGATTCTGGTGATATTCCTTCAGCCATTCTTTTGCTGAGAACTCACACCTCCATCATCCCATACAAGATGTTATCTCTGACTAAAACAGGGGACAAAATCTTCTTTGTGATACTTATCATGTTCTCCAGAGAAAGTAAAACAAGGGACATAAAGCTGAAGGTAAATCAATATTGTACTCTCATCTGTTTAATCGAGTCATGTCTGGTAGAGTAGGAGTCATTATGAGGCTTGCTCTTCATTACAAATACATGAGTAACATTTGCAAGTATACTGTTATGACATGTTTCCAGGAACACATCCCTATGTCACTGTTGTAGGATCAACACAGGCATAAGAGGATTCTCAGTAGAGTTCTGATGTAATAAATGAGCAAGAAGGACCCTGAAAACAAAAGAGGCCATCATTCTTTCAAAGGAAGGGATAAAATGGAGCAGAAGTTCTGTTTCCTGTTGAAAAGTAGCTATTGCTTTATCCACTTTTCTTTCTTTTCTATCATCATTTTTAGCTAAATTTTTATTATTTATATTGATTACAGTTTATTTACTTTGTATCCCAGCTGTAGCTCCCTCCCTCATTGCCTCCCTTATGCCCCTCTCTAAGTCCACTGATAGGGGAGGTCCTCTTCCCCTTCCATCTGACCCTAGCCTATCAGGGCTCATCAGGGCTGGCTGCAATGTCCTCCTCTATGGATTAGCAAGGCTACTCTTCCACACACTCCCTTCGGGAGGTCAAAGAGGCAGCCACTGAGTTCACATCAGAGACAGTTCCTGTTCCCTTACTAGAGAATGCACTTGGATACTGAGCTCATAGGCTACACCTGAGCAGGGGCCCTAAGTTATATTTATGCATGCTTCTTGGTTGGCTAATCAGTCTCAGAAAAGACTCCTGTGCCCAGATATATTTGGTCCTTGTGGAGCTCCTGTCCTCTCCAGGTCTTACTAACTCCCCCTTCTATCATCATTTTTGACAGACATATTCTCCTTTCATATTCCATGATTGTGTTGTGTCGTAGGGATGATTTGATGTGGTATAAACTGCAATAAGAAAAACTCTTTGTCATGGTACTCAGAAAAACATTAGCAGGTCAATTCTGTTAATTTCTTTTAACACCTACTTTAATACTTTAGGTACTTTCTTTGTCTAACCTTGACATAACTAGACTGTACCAATGTAATAACTCTCTAACACCTCTTAATGTGGTGTAATTACTTCCATATGTTATAATATACCTATGTTATCCTAAACCATGCCCAAACCCTAACCATAACCATAACTATAACCCGAACGCAAACCTTGACACTAAAGCGAAACTTAAACTGAAATGTAACCCTAACCCTAACCAGAACCCTAACCCTAGCTCTCTGCCTATTCCTAACCCTTACAATAACCCTAATCCTAACCCTAACCACACCCAGAACCATAACTCTAATCCTAACCCTAACCTTAATTCAAACCCTTACCTTAACCGGAACCCGAACACGAACCCTAAACGTGTCATGTACCTTAAACCTAACCCAAACCGAAACCCGAACCCTAACCAAAACCATAATCCAGACCACAGTGCTGTCAAAAACCAGAAACTATATAACGTTACCTGGTTTTTCAAAATGCTTAAATTTCATGAAATTCCATATTTAAAAAGCCAAAACCTCTCATCACTGTCAAGCAAAACTTAACCTAGCCCAAATAAGCAGAAAAGAAAATTTTTTTCCTGATGGTACTTTAATACAAGGATAACTAATCTCAACTCCTTTGAGATGAATAATGTTGTGACTGACAAAAATGGTGTTGAGGAATATGCTAACTGAGCTACTACTTATAACATGGTTAACACTTTTACCCAATTCCCAGTAGCAGATAGTATTCTTCAACTAGTCCACAAGCTGTAACATCTTTTATTTCATCTTAGGTGTTATTATTATTGTTAATATTTAGCAGGTAGAAAATTTAGACACAATAAACTATCATGATGTCACATAACTATGAAATAATAGAACTTGACTTCTTAGAGAGTCTGGCTCCAGAACATGTTCTGAGTGCACAATATATGAAGTTGCCTCAACTTGCTTTGATTATTCTGTTTTTAATGAGTTGGAATGTCTCTTAGCTTATATTAATATAATTTGATAATTGTATATTTCTGTGGTTGTGCGTGACTTATATGTATTTCTGCATATAAATATTTTTCTGTTTAGTTTCCCTTTATTTATTTTCCTTATTTATTTAAATTTTATTTTGTAGTACTGAAGACTAAACCTAGAATCTCCTATGACTCAACATGTAAATAAACTAAAAAATAAAGCTGTTGTTTTTGAGTCTTGATTAACCCTTAGTTGTTCCTTATAAATTCATTTCCTTGAAATTCAGTTACATATAATAAATTCTCTAAAACTATGCTATTGTAGTAAATGCTAAAGTGTTGTATAGATGGAACATAGGCTCCTAGTTATCATGAGAGGGCTGCATCCGATGAGCCCCATGAAGATGCATTCTATGAGACTAGAGTTTTATAGCAGCAAAGACTCTGTGCCATTGCATTCTGAAAATGAAGAAAGTGGTTCAGGAACCGCATTCTATGGACATTTCCCAGTAGCTTGGAAGTTGCTCCCTTAGTCAAAATTTCAGGTAACAACATGGCCTCAGTATTATCTTGATTTTAGCCTAGGAAGACATTATGGCAGATCAGAGTGTAGCTGTGGCCAGTAGTGTAGTTTACAAAACTTGAGGTACTAGATGAGGTACAAGACTGGGACAAAATAAATATTTTAAATAGCTGAAAGTTTGACTATCCTATAACATTGGAATGACCCAATATCCAAGAATATCACCAAGAGTTCCTTGAACAATATAACAGGATGTGACCATCCACCTTCATCAGAGTTTTGATCAGTGTTTCTCCTAAGATAAATATATATATGTATATAATGAGAAAACCAAAGCCCATTTATAAATATCGAGGCAAATCTATAAAGCACACAATTTCTGAACAAGATTCATTGGTGACATTTTGACATTAATATTTAACCTAGGGATGACTGGGTGTCTTTTTTGATTAAATAGCTCTCAACATGCAATTTTTCTAATAGCAACTGTTAGAAATAGTAATTATTTCTAACATTTCCTTTTACAAAGTTAAAAGAAAATCTTTACAATACTCCCTGACCTCATAGAAATCACAATGATAGTACAAAGGTTTTGGCTTAAAGGGTTATCTTGATCACTGATTTTTTTCTTTAATTTTCTTACACTTCTTTTTAAATGTTTACATTTTATTTTCAGGAAAGATTTGTTGTTTTCTAACAGGAAAAAAAAAACTTTTCCTAAAAGAAAAAAATATTCTTTCTTTAGAAAAGAAAGGAAAATTTCTCCAGAAATAAAATGGGATATTAGAAATAAAGATAAAATCATAGGTTCCTAGAATAAAACACCTAATTATTAATCCATCAAAAATCAAAAATCAAAATATAAATTTGTACAATAAATAATATTTGGAAAAAGGGTTCTTTGTAAAATATATTTTTACACTTGTATATCTTATGCTTAAATAGTAACAATAAATAAACATAAAAATGTGGAAATCTCTGATCTCCAGATATATTAAACAAGGAAAAATGTAACTTGCAAGACACAGCTGAAAACCTTTGTCTAAAAAACCAAGTGAGAAAAATGGAAGAACGTACATGATTTAAAGACACTATATATAATTTACAATATATATACACTGTATATAACTATGTATATATATTACAGACTTTATAGCATGAAAACAAACAAAGAATATTCACTTTATTTCTTTTTATATCCTGAAAAACTCAATGGGTATATAAAGCAAAACAATGTTCTCATTAGTATTAAAAGCGCTGTATTAACATATAATTATTGATCTTCATTATCATCAATTAAAGATAATGTTTAATATACAGGTTTATTTTCTTTTGTGATTTTAATTAAATAATTAATTAATTATTTTATTAATTACATTTGGTTCACTTTGTATCCCAACTGTAGCCCCCTCCCTCACCCTCTCCCAATCCCACCCTTCCTCTCTCCTTTCCTCCCATTCCCCTCTCCAAGTCCATTGATAGGAGAGGTCCTCCTCCCCTTCCATCTGACCCTAGCCTATCAGGTCTCATCAGGACTGGCTACATTGTCTTCCTCTGTGGACTGGTAGGGTTGCTCCCCCCTCAGTGGAAAATGTTCAAAGAGCCAGCCACTGAGTTCACGTCAGAGACAGTCCCTGTTCCCCTTAGTAGGGTACCCAGTGGACACTGAGCTGCCTGGGCTACATCTGAGCAGGGGTTCTAGGTTATATCCATGCATGGTCCTTGGTTGAAAAAACAGTCTCAGAAAAGACCCCTGTGCCCAGCTTTTTTGGTCTGTTGCTCTCCTTGTGGAGCTCCTGTACCCTCCAGGTCTTTTTATCTCCCCCTTCTTTCATAAGATTACCTGCATTCTGATAAAAACCAGTTGAAAAACTCATGTTCACTCTTCTGGTAACTATAGTTTTACTCTTGTTTTCTCATGTGAACTCTCCATTTCCTACCTTAACACTTTCTGTTTTTCTTTTTAAACAGGAATTCATGTTAGAATATAAAGTAATAAATTTTATCATCTTGGTTTATATGAAAAATAGAAAAACTCACATAAAAATTAAAAAAATACTAGGAATATAATTGTATGTATGCACCAAAATTACTGACAAATTCTCACTTAGAATTAAGTTAACACTTGACTCATACTTTATGAAATCCAACAAAAAGAGGATACCTGTTTTTAAAAGTTATGCTTCTGGGCTTCCTTTTTTCCCCCTTTCCATCCTTTGAGAAAGCCAAAGATCTGTCTGGATCTCAGAATCTATCTATCTGTCTGTCTATCTATCTATCTATCTATCTATCTATCTATCTATCTATCTATCTATCTATCTATCTATCTATATCTGTCTGTCTATTTATTGATCATCTATCATCGGTATAATTTATCTATCTATCCTTTATCACCTACCTATCCCATATTTCTCATCTGCCTGTCTATCTATCTATCTTCTATCATATGTACCTATCATTTATTTATCATCTATCTATCAATCTATGTCATATATCTCTCATCTACCTCTCATGTATCTATCACAAGTATCTATAGTTTAATCTATGTATCATTCATCTATCACATATCTATATCTGTTTATATATAATTTCATAGGTATAATCACTTTATAAGTATTTTTGACATATTGACATGAAGATTTCCATATCTATTCAATAAAATGTCTTAAAATTATTGGTTAGTGTATTCCTACAAGAAATCAAATAAAACATAAAAAACAGATTAAGCAAATAGAGATAAAGCTTTAGTCTGTGATTACATGTATGATTCCTTAGTTATTTAAATAACATTCATAGAGACAGGATTTAAGCCTAATTTGTACAGTTTAATTGTGTGACTAACAATTGTAAGCTTTCAAGAAACTTAAAAAATAGACAAAGTTAAGAATATAGCTCAGTGGTTAAGAGCCCTTGATACTCTTGCAGAGAACACAGTTATTTTCCATAAAATGTAAATATGGAAAATATTATTAGTCTCCATATTTGCATAAGCATTAGATCCTGATAGAAAAGCTTAGGGATAATTTAAACATTATGTTTAGTTTTTATTTTAGCTGAGGAGTTCAATATAAAAAAAAGTGCTGACTAGTTTATGAACGAAATAATCTTCTAATTTCTATGATCTTCTTAGCTAATACTAACTGTAAAAACCATTAAAGTCTGTTCTCTTCTCTATAATTCAGGCAAGGAAGTCTGGTTCATAAAATCTAGGGAATGAGAATGAAATAGTTAATACTATATGTACATTTAATATGGGATAATGTTTTTAACACTTAAGGTACTTTTCTGTTTGAGTGTTACTATTTCATATCTTCATATTATGATAAAGACAAGTTTGTAAACTTTTACCCATGCTTGTTTATACAAGTGACCTGCCTATTTACAAAAACCCTCATATGCTTTAATACAGGCAAATATTAAACTCAATATTTGTGTGCTCAATACAAAGAATATTTTATTCCAACAATCAATCTTCATAAGCTCACAAACCAGACTGAATAATACTCTTTGCCTGCACAATAAACTTAAATGGTAAATATGCACCAGGATTTTAATTTTTCACATGGTGCAGTAGATAGCCAGACCTTTAGTCACTTTGATTGTACCTAAATATAGCAACCATTTCCAATATAAACTTCAAATTTGCAATATTAATTAATAAAAGAATGACAAGTGGAATTATTCCCAATTAAAAATGTCATATAATCTTCTCATTTGAATTCCTTCATTATTTGCCCATACCATTTTTTTCTATCAAGTTTCAAATATTATCTAAAACTTTAATAAATTCTTATGTTATAATATATATTTACATTTCAAATAATATGTTACTATGTTAAGTAAATAATTTCTTAGTGTTAATGTAGAACACCATTGTTCGTTACATTTCATGATTTTTTTTTTAATTCAAATACTTCTGCTTGGGAGGTTTTCATTATCACATGATAGTTTTTTAGAATAACCTCATGTTTTATAGAGCATCATTTGCCCATATGCTTAGTGGTTTCACACAGAATATTTACTTCCTATATGTGCTGTACTTTCAGGGGAAATTTTTTTTTGAAATTTTAAGTACCCAGTAACAGTAAGTAAGTGGTTTTTTTTTCTTAATATCGTTTTTTTTTCTTAGTCTTAAAATGTCAACACAAATTACTTAAAAAAAAATCTTTAAAAGGCTCCTTTACAATATCGTACAGGACTAACTTGTAAACTATCTGTTAAAATAAAATGAACTTTATCTTTTCTATTTTTTCTTATAACAGTTTCTATTTGTTAAAATTTTATTATTGATTTTTTATTTGAAATTAAGAAAATTCCACAAAAGATGATAATTGGATATTTTAAAATATCTAAACGTTATGGACTAAATTAAACTGGTTAGGCTGTACTGCCATAAGTGGATATTTTATAGTTCATTATGCGTTGTTATTAACCATAGCCTTTTGTTGTGGTTACTGTTGTAGAAATCTACAATTAGGATTACGGAAGTTTATTTTCAATTTTGCACATATCAGCTGGATATAAGCTACAGCTGATACTAAACCCTTTGTAACTGAATAACAAAGAATATTTTTCACCTCAAAAGAAGAATTTTAGGAGAGAAAAATGTCAACACAGTGATTGAGATATATTTAGGCAGTTCCTTAGTGTAGTTTTAAGAGTTTATAGGTAGAGATCGATTATTATTTTCACCTTTTATATTTTTGCATGACTAGCACTTTCCAGCCATCATGAATAAAATCCATAAAGATGAAGTTTCCAAATCAATGAGAGCTTGAATTTTTTATATTCTGTGACTAATTAATGTGGTGTTTACAAATAAGACCTTAAAAGTTCTAGAGAGTGCAAAGAATAACAACTGCTCATTTGGTGGTTACAGGAACTCACTACCCTACAAACTCAGCGGAGATAACCTACTCCTGGAATTGGTTCTTTCATTTCTAGCTTGTGATTTATCCGAAGTCATATTGCCACTTAGTTTTTAAAAAGCAAAAATTGTTCTAATGAATTAGATACATTAAAATTATAACAATGTTTCATAAAATATCAACAAGTATAACAATATTTAATTATAATATAATAAGCAAATATATTTAAAGATAAAAATTTATATTATAGTTTAGAAATTATTTCTCACATTGTCTATTAGAAATTAATCAAGTCTAATTCAACACACAGGCATATGAACAACATACTAATGAATTTTCAACAAAAATATCAATATATTTGAGTATCCTGAGGTAGAACTACCAGGACATATAAGACTGTGTATGTATGTATTTATGATGAATATATAACAAATAATTACTAATGTCACAGAGTATGAATAAAGGAATAAAAAGCAATATGCATTTTAAAAAGATGCCAAATCTTGTACTATGAAGATGAAATTGAAGCATTTTATATCTACAAACTTATAGACTTATTTTTAAATCAGAACTCAATGGTTGCTCTGACTAATGAGAATAACGTATTGTGAAAGAGAACATCTGAAAGTTGCTAATTTAATATTGTTTGCCTGAGTGCTGTTAAATTTTATGGCAATTTCTATTCTCCACATTTATTTATTTAATCATTTTACAGCCTGATAACAGCCTCTTTCTCATTTCCTTCTAGTCTCACCCTCACAACCCCACTTCCCCAATTCCCCACTTTTTTTATTAGGGAAGGGGAGGCCCCCAAGGGGTACCAACCCACCTGGCACTTGAAGTTGCAGCAGGAACAAGTGCATTCCCTCCCACTGAGGTCAGACAAAGCATCCCAGCTAGGGAAAAGGATCCAAAGGCAGGGAATAGTCAGAGCCTTTACTCCCATTGGTAGGGCACTATATGATGGTTAAGCTGCACAGCTGCTTCGTAAGTGTAGGGGGTTAGGTCCTGTCCATTCATGTTCTTTGGTTGGTGGTTCAGTCTCTGTGAGCCTCCATGGGTCCAGGTTAGTCTACTCTGTAGGTCTTCTTTGTGGTGCTTTTGACTCCTCAGGCTCCCTCAATCCTTCCTCCCACTCTTCTGCAAGACTTCCTCAGCTCAGGCTATTGCGTATCTGTGAGACTCTGCATCTGTTTCCATTGCTGCTGGATCAGGCCTCTTAGAAGACAGTAATATTAGGCCCCCATCTGCAAGAATAGCAGAGTGTCATTAATCGTGTCAGGGGCTGGCTCTCTCCCATGAGGTGGGTCTCGAGTTGAGCCAGTTATTGGTTTGCCATTCCCTCTATCTCTGCCCCATTTTTATCCCTACAGTTCTTATAGGTGAGACAAATTTTGGGTTGAAGGTTTTATGGGTCAGTTGATGTTCTCCGGTTCTCCACTGTAAATCCCATCTGGCTACATGAGGTTGCTACTACAGGCTCCATATCCCTGGCTGCTAAGAATTTCCCCTAGGGCTAGTGTCACTCCTATTGAGTCCCAGGAGCCTCCATTTACAGCCTCTCCATTTTCCATTCTCTCTCCTGGTCCTTCCCTTCACCCCAAACGTCTTCCCCACTCCTGATTTCTACCCCTGTTACCCACCCTACCCCCAATCCCACCCAATTCCCTCCTCCCATCTACTTTAGATCTCTTCTCCCCCCGCCCCCTTCTGAGTGAGATGCAAGCATCTTCCTTTGGGCCCTCCTTGGCTTCTTTGGGTCTATGGGTTGTAGCACAGTTTTCTTGTACATTGTGGCTAATATTCAGTTATAAGTAAGTACATGCCGTGCATGTCTTTCTGGGTCTAGTTCTTATCACTCAGGATGATATATTTTATTTGCCTATAAACTGCATGCTGTCTTGTAATATTCCATTGTGTAAATGCACCGCATATTTTTTATCCATTCTTTCTTTGAGGGACATCTAGGTTGTTCCCAGATTCTGGATATTGTAGATAAAGCTGCTATGAACATAGCTGAGCAAGCATCCTTCTTATGGACTGTAACCTCTACAACATTATGATTATATTCCTCATGTCCTTATGTCCAAATTAGTTATAAATGCATTTTATACAGAGATTTTTGACTAGTAAGCCTTTTGAAACTATACTATGACCAAATATCTGAGCTGAAGAATTTTTTTAAAGATATAGTTATCTCACGGTTTCAGTGGTTTAAAATCTATAAATTTTGACCTGCATATTGGGAGGGCATCATGAAATAACACAGCAGAGACAATTATGTCAGGATCTCAAGGAATCAGAAATTGGCAGATCCTTAAATGCCCTTCAAGGGTACAACTCAGTGACCTTATTTCTCCACATAGCCCATACCTCATTAATTTTCCAATATTTTTAGAATGTCATTGTAACAGTGAGGTAGAGCTGCTTAAATTAAAGAACTCAGAGTTAACTTGGGTTTGCAGATATCTGTAGAACATCTATAATCGGGATACTCTAACATTTTTCTTCACTTTCCTAGATCACACTTAGGATAAGATTCCTGTTCAACTCTAACTTACATTACTTATAGTATTTACTCTTACTATTGAAGACTTTAGACTTGAATAAGGAGGATTAGCACATTCTTAACATTTTTGAGATGTCATAATGAACAGATGATCTACATCATTTTTAAAATGAGGGAGGACCTCAGTGGACTAGGGGATGGGTATCTCAGGAGAAGAGGGAGGAAGGGAGGGACAGTGAGGAGGGTGCAACAGCTGGGATACAAAGCAAATACATTGTAATAAATAATAAATAAATAGTTTTTAAATGTCCTCTGCAACCCAGAAAAAAGACTCCCAAATTTCAGCAGTTTTTGCCCTAGGCTTAAAGGAATATATACAGTCATCAACCTAACTGATTATTATGTGGCTGTTGTGAGTGATTCCTTGTTGGAGTATATTGTGTGAAGGTTGATTCTGTGTATTCAAATGTTGATTGTTGTACCAGCAGAGAGCTGACTACTGGCCAGACTTAAGTATTGTTATTTTTATGGCTTACCACCTGCATCATATTTTGTAAATATTCTTCTTCCCTTTCCTGTTGATATACTTAATAAAGATCAGAGACCAGAGCATGGTGGGTTATTGAGAGGGCATAAGGGTGACTCTAGCTGAGACTCCTAGCTGCAGGGCATGTGTACACTGGAATGGCTACCTCAAGTAGTCAGGCAGGATTTCCAGTGGTGGGAGAGGGACACCAACCCATCCATAAAACCTTCCACCCAAAATTACTCTGCCTACAAGATGTGCAGGGATAAAGATGGAGCAGACATTGAGGAAAGGAATGACTGTCTCAACTTGAGATCTACCCCATGATAGCCAACCCTTGACACTATTAATGATCCTCTGCTATACTTGCAGACAGGAGACTAGCATAACTGTGTTCTGAGAGACTCCACCCCGCAGCAAATGCTAACAGATGCAGGGTCCCACAGCTAAACAATAGGATGAGCTTGGGGAGTTTTGCTGAAAAGCAGGAGGACAGATTAAGGGAGCTGGAGGAACCATGGATACCACAAGAGGACCTACAAAGTTAACTAACTTGGACCCATAGGGCCTCACAAAGACTGAACCACTAACCAAAGAGCATGGATGGCCTAGACCTAGATCCCTCTACATATGTAGCTGATCTTCATGAGGGTCACCTAGCAATTACGGAGGTGCCTATCTCTGACATTGACTCATTGGATCACTTTTCTCTAGCTGGCTGTTTTGTTGGGCCTCAGGGAAAGAAGATGCCTTCTATAGTTTTGATGCAACTTGATATGTTGTGCAAGTTGGTATGGGAGATTGTCCCCTTTTCTGAGAAGCAAGTGAGGGGTCAAAAGGGGAAAAAGGGTGACAAGATGGGACTGGAAGGAGAGGAGGGAGGATGCTTTGGTAAGGATGTAAAGTGAACAAATAAATAAAATTTTAAAAATATTTATTGTCAGGATCTAGGCAGGAAAGGGTAAGGGGACTTCGTGACTGAGAGGGGTTATCTGTGAAATAAATCAGCAAAGGAAGATTTACCAGGTGACATGGAGTTGGAAAGAGCAGGTGCTGGGCCTGAGTGAAAGGCCATGGTCACATGGCAAGACATGGACTAGAATATAGGGTGAATTAAGTTAGTCAAGCTAGCTAGGAGGTAGCCTAAGCTAGGCCTAAGCTATAATAAATAAAAATAATAGTATATTTGTCATTATTCTGAAGCTGGTGAGTCCAACACAGTCCAGCAATAATTCCTTCTCCAACTAGTTTATCCCTGCTGTCACCTTGAATTTCAGTAACAAGAGATCTTCTTGATAAATATTTTGTGACAAGCATCAGGACTACTTTCATGCAGTGATGCCATTTACTATCTGACAGGTACCTGGATGGCCAATCATGAGGTAATTAAGAAGGACACTGTAGTCTAAGTGAGAACACTTGGGTGGGCACCAGTTTTGCCCATTTTGATCTTGTTCCCTGTCTGTAGAATCGTGAAACTCTTTTAAACACTTAGTTTGCCTCTTTACTGTAGTTGTGCTAAGAATAAATTCATATCCTACATTAATCAATACTTGTACTTTCATTGGACTGTATGACCATACTTTGTCCTTTGTGGCACCAATGAGATTACACCTTTGCCTAGGGATGTAGCAGTATTACCTTTTGGTAAAAAGTCTGTAATATTTAAGCACTGTGTCACATTTACATCATTTTATGATTCACTTCTTAAAAATCCTTAAGGAAGGATATAATAATGGAGTATAATATTGAATGATTTATCTGTAAGGGAAAGCATGCCCTCTGAGTTTTATGATGTAATTCACACAGTGTCATACATTAATTTACCATTTTTAGAAACAGAAAAGATTATCATTTAAGTTATGTGAAGCTATAAAACAATAATTGAGTGACTGAAGAGGTGGCTCAGCAGTTAAGAGCACTGGGTGTTCCAGTAGAGGACCAGAGATTTATTTCCAGAACCCACGTAGCAGCTCACAAATATCAGTAACTACAGTTCTAAAGGAAGGGATGCTCTATTCACTGTATGCTCTATTCTGTGGGTATTAGGCACATACATGCATATGTACATAGATATATATAAGCACAAAACACACATAAAAACAAAAATAATATTAAACAGAAATAAAACATTTTCAGCAAAAAAGTATGGCATAATTGATTTACCATAAAACCACCATGATGAAGTCATATGTAATAATGTGACACATAATTGAAATAATCCTTCTTCTATAAATATATCCACAAAGAATAAGCCCATTCAGTTGGTCCATATGTTAAGGCCTAATTATTCTGTTATAAAGTGAAATAGAAATAATTTTGAAACAAACATTCCTCAAAAGAGAAATGTGGGTACTGGAAAGATGGCTCCACAGTTCAGAGAACATATTGATCCTAGAGAGGACACCTGTTTGATTTTCGTAACCCACGTGTGGGCAAATCACCAACACTTTTCACACTATTTCAAAAGGATCTAATGTTATCTTCTGACCTTCATAGTCACATTCATTTGCATTCATGTGCTCATGTCCACATACAGACCACATGCATATAATTAAACCCCACCCAAAACACAGACTACCTAGAATAGATTTGTACATATAAACATATGTGTGTGAGTGTATGTGTGTGCATACATGTGATCATATCTATGTGATATATCTATACATGTAACTGTACCTATGTAACAGATACAATTAATGAAACAAGGCTATGAATTTGAAAAGGGAAAGAACATACAAAGAGTTTGAGAGAAGTTATCAGTTAAGACGTGAAGGGAGAGAAACATGCAATATTAAAAAGTAAAATAAATTAAAAAAAAAGATGAAAGTAAAAATAAATCATTTTATGCACCCTTGAATACTATGTGGGCATTACAACATGAATAATGTGCTCATAATGACAAAAATATACTAAATATTCACACAGAACAAAGCAATGATATTAACAGATACATAACGTCATATAATTTATAATTAAATAAATATTCATTTGAATGTGTGCATTCACTTGTGTGCAAAACATTAGACACATAGGTTAGACTTGTCTAAGTAACATAAAACTTTAAACTTTGAGTCTAGAGAATCAAGTACTGAGTAAATTCTAAAAAGTGAGATTGCATTAATCAATTACATACTAATTTCAGAAAATACATAAAAATGTCACCCTAGGTTAGATAGGTCAGAAAAAAATTATCTTTTATGAAATTAAACTATAATGAGTGCATCCAAAGAGCAATTATTTCAGTATCTACAAATTTGTTTTTCTTTATTTAAGAATCAAGAAAACTGATGAATCACAGTTTTTATATGTTTTCACAATTTTTCTGATATGTAATCTTCATTTTTAAAAGCTTCCTTATTCTTTCTATATCTTCATTAAATAGACATAGCCTGCCTTTTAATGATGGCCTCTTTTTGTGCTGATCACAGCAAAGCAACCCCAGCAGCACTTACCATGTGTTAATGAACTGAAAATAACACATGCATGATTCACCAGAGTCTGACACTGTCACAATATTAACATCATTTCCAGAAAAAATTTCAATCAACAAACCGACATGTCTGAAACTCTCAGGAGTTGCTTAGAGTTACCAAAAGGCTTAATGTCAGAAAATGATTGCCAGATAGGGAAAATTTGAAACTAATATTATATCTTATAGATTTCTTTTGATGTTGAAGTATAGAGATGACAGATTAATTTTTATTAGTTACCTTAAGTAATTAATTAACTTAAGGAAACTTAGTGAAATAAAAATATACCTTTTTAAGGTTCTAGATATTTCACCTTAATAAAACATCAGTAAATATAAATTTATTCATGGATAATTGAAGTACCAGATACTCTTTCTGATTAGTTTTTAAACATATAAAACTTTGGGGAGCCCAACCTAATTGTTACATCTACAACACAACTGTTGCACTTAAGTATCAGGTTTCATTATGGAAGAGATTATTAAAGCAAGAGCAACAGAACGTTTGCTTTGAGATTGTTTCTCTTGGAAATGACAGAGAGGCTACAGCCACAAAAATTACACCAACATGCCACTTCAGCAATGTCTGTATGAGGAAAGCTGATGCAGAAGAGGGAAAGCTCACAAGGTCTCAGCCCAACAAAGACAAAAACTTATAGACAACTAATGAATGTCCAAAGCTGGAGAAATGTTTTGTTCCAGGGAAGAGCACGCAGTGTATAAGTCTTTCTGCGAGCCCTCTGTCCTCTCACCACTGTGCACCCTACATCTGATGTCAAGCTGCTGGGGGTACTCTGCTGGTTGAGGTTGCAGTTCCTGCCTGGACAGGAGAGCTTAGAACTAAAGGCAGAACTCCCTCCCTTCCTCTGGGTCCCCTGCTCTCTGCCTGATTTCCTCTAGAGAGTCTTTAGACTCAGACTCCTCTAACCACACTTGATATTTGGCCCCTGACAGAGCTCCCAGCTAGCTCTCTAACCCTGCACCTATATGCTAATTAGGTACTGATATTCTATTCTTATGATAGGAGCGTGCGTTATAATGCAAATCAAGCACCTTTGAAGTGCTTACTTCCAACCAATTATGTACACTTATTCTTGGAGACCTCTCCAACCTTTCCCCTAGCATGCAGCCTTTGTTCTCTGGAATTAAAGTTGAACTAGCTCAGCTGTTTCCAGGGTATGTGATCCCTGTATGGCAGCTTCTGATCTCCTGGCCATCCTCACTTCCTGGGCTGCCAGGCAGGAGGAGAACCACACCTAGCATGCAAGACTTGGAGCTCTTTTGGACCTTGCAGTTGGGAGTCTTCTCCTTTTTCTATTCCTATTGATATTAGGTTTGGTCTTTTTATAGCTTCCCAGATTTCTTGGATGTTCTGGGTCAGGAACGTTTTAGATTTAATGTTTTCTTTGACTGATCTATCAATTTCTTCAATCATACTTCTATACTTGGGATTCTTTCATTCATTTCTGGTATTCTTTTTTTTGAAATTTTTATTTTTATCTTTTATATTAATTACAGTTTATTCACTTTGTAACCCAGCTGTAGCCCCCTCCCAATCTCTCCCTCCCTTCCTCATCTCCCCCCGTGACCCTCTCCAATCCACTGATAGGAGAGGTCCTCCTCCCCTTCCATCTGACCTTAGCCTATCAGGTCTCATCAGGACTGGCTATATTGTCTTCCTCTGTGGCCTGGCAAGGCTGCTCCCCCCCTCAGGAGGAGATGATCAAAGAGCCAGCCCCTGAGTTTATATCAGAGACATTCCCTGTTCCCCTTACTAGGTACCCACTTGGATACCGAACTGCCACGGACTACATCTGTATAAGGGTTCTAGGTTATTTCCATGCATGGTCCTTGATTGGAGTATCAGTCTCAGAAAAGACCCCTGTGCCCAGATATTTTGATTCTGTTGCTCTCCTTGTAGAGCTCCTGTACCCTCCAGATCTTATTATCTCCCCCTTCTTTCTTAATATTCCCTGCTCTGCCCCAAGTTTGGTTATGAGTCTCAGTATTTGCTTTGATATACTGCTGGGTAGACTCTCTTGTTTTCTAATGGTGGTGCTTATGTCTATAGTTCCTGTTTTCTTCCCTTGGTTTTTCATTTATAGGATTGCCTTAGATTTTGTGTTTGTTATTACTTCTATTTCCATTTGCAGGTCTTAAACAGTCTTATTCATTTCCTTCTCCTGTTTGACTGTATTTTTCTGTATTTTTTAAGAAATTTATTCAGTTCCTTTACCTGTTTTGATTATATTTTTCTGTACTTCCTTGAGGTATTAATTTTCCTCTTTCAAGGCCTCTGTCATTTTCATAACATCAGCTTTAAGATAGCTTTCTCTCACTTCAGGGGTACTAGGGTGTTCTGGGCTTGCTCAAGTAGGTTAGCTCGGTTCAGGAAGTGCCATATGGCCCTGCAGTTTGTTGTGCTCTTACACTGACCTGTAGCCATTTGGTTGTCCCTGGATTTAGCAAACATGGTGATGCCTCCTGGTAGTTGGCCTCTAGGATTGTGGGTACACCTGGTGGTGTAGGTATACCTGGTAGCAATCCCCTGGATTTACTGGGTGGTCACAGGCCTCGGAGGATACAGGGAGAACTGGTACTCTCTATGGCTGCTGGTCTCTGAGATTGCAGGTGAGGAAGGGAACCAGGAAATGGGGGCCCACTGGATGCTGTTGGTCCCTGATAGCTTCTAGGTTCTGCTGCTCCTTGTGGCTATTGTTTCTGATGGTTGCCAGTTTCCAAAATGCAGGTGATGTGGCCTGGGAAAATGAGCATATCATATCAGAACTGAGTGTGTCCTCTTCCCTTGTGGCCTGATAAGGCAGTCTCTTCAGAGGGAAATAGTTGAAAAGCTGGCAAGAAAATCCATGTTAGAGAGAACTCCCAAGGTGATAGGAGATTCACAAGAAGACCAACATAGCCAATTAACCAGGGCAAAGAAGAGCTTGCTGAGACTGTAGCACTAATCAATGACCTTGCATGGATTAGACCTAGGCTCCCACAAAGATGTAGCTGATGATCAGCTCAGGTATCATGTGGGTCACCTAATGAGGACCTGTGTCTTTTTATTGGAGAATTGAGTCTATTGATGATGAGAGATATTAATGACCAATGATTGTTAATCCCTGTTATATTGACATTGGTGGAAGTTGTGTGTCTGTGTGTGTGCGTGTTTACCTCTTTTTGGTTTTGCTGATGCTTATTTTCCATGTTTACTTCAGTGTAGGTGGCCTCCTCGGTTTGCAGTTTTCCTTCTAGTATCTTCTATAGGGCTGGATTAGTAGATGGGTATTGTTTAAATTTGGTTTAGTCATGGAACATCTTGTTTTCTCCATCTACAGTGATTAATAGTTTTTCTGGGTGTAGCAGTCTAGGCTGACATGTATGTTTTCTTAGTGTCTGCAATATATCTGCTCAGGCCCTTCAGGCTTTTAGAGTCTCTGTAGAGATGTCAAGTGTAACTCTGATAGGTCTGCCTTTGTATGTTAGTTGGCCATTTTCCCTTGCAACTTTTTTGAAACTCTTTTTCATTATTATTATTAATGAATTTATACATTTATAAATTCAAAATTTATACATTTTGAATCCTGACTATAGCCCCTCCCTCATTTCCTTGGTTCCCACCCTCCTTCCCCTTTTACCCCCTATATCCCTCTCCTAGTCCACTGATAGGGGGGGTTCTCTTCCCTAACTATCTGACCCTAATGTATCAGCTCTCAAGAGGACTGCCTGGATCCTCTTTTTCTGTGGCCTACTAAGGCCACCTTGCCTGGAGGCAGTGATCAAAGAGTAGGCAATTGAGTTCATGCTAGAGACAGCCCCTGCTCCCCTTACTAGGGAATACACATTGACACTGAGCTGCCCATGAGCTACATTTGAGCAGGGGGTCTAGGTCCTCTCCATGCATGGTCTTTGGTTGATTCATCAGTCTCTGAAGCATACTGCCCCCCCGGGTCCCAGATTTTTTTGGGGGGGGGCTTTATTAGTCTCCTTATGGAGCTCCTGACCCTTCTAGATGCCTTGCAACTTTTAATATTCTTTTTTTCTGTTGTTCTTTTGTAGATTTAGTGCTTTGATTACTATGTGGCAGAATGATTTTCTCTTCTTGTCCAATCTAATTGGTGTTCTGTAAGCTTCTTGTATTTTTATAGGTATCTTTTTCTTTATGTTGCGGAAAATTTTTTCTGCGATTTTGTCGAAAATATTTTCTGGGTCTTGAGGCTGGGGTTCTTCTCCTTCTATTCCTATTATTCTTATGTTTGGTGTTTCCATAGTGTCCCAGATTTCTTAGATGTTTTGTGTCAGGTACTTTTTACATTTAACAATTTCCTTGACTGATGTATCGATTTCTCCAATTATATCTTCTTTTTCCGTTTTTTTCCCTCTTCCATCTCTTACATTCTGTTGGTGATGCTTGCATCTGCTGTTCCTGTTCTTTTCTAGATTTTTTCATCTCCAGAATTCTTATATTTCCATTTTCATATCTTAAACCATTTTAATCATTTATTTCAACACTTTGATTGTATTTTCTTGTATTTCTTTAAGGGGTTTATTCTTTTCCTCTTTAACAACCTCTATCATGTTAATAAGATTTGATTTGAGGTCATCTTCTTGTGCTTCAGCTGTGTTAGGAGGTCCTGGGCTGGCTGTAGTAGAATAGCTAGGCTTTGGTGGAGCCTATTGCCCTGGTTCTTGTTGATTGTGTTCTTATGCTGGCGTTTAGCCACATGTCTGCTCCTGGTACTGGCTGGATGTTCCTGGTGGAGGGCTTCTCAGGGAGGCAGTCTTTGGCCTGACACTGGGGCTCAGGAGACAGAGGGTAGTTAACTTCTGCTGTCTGTGACCTGGCTGGCCCAGGCATGTGGGAAATTGATGGAGAGGGTACTAAGTTGCATATTCTTGAGGCCTTCAGGCCTCCACAGGATGCTGTGTGATAGGGGGCTTGGACAGGGTGCAACTCCCCTCTGCTGGCTGTGCCCCAGGTGAATCAGCTGAAAATAAATTGTCATCAAATAAATTTAATTTAAAGAACAATACCTTGTTTGCAATTCTCTTAAAAATAGTAAGTGAAAATTATATAACCAATTATAAACATTTAGTATTACCGTATATAAAAGCGTATTTTTTATTATTATACCAGACATTGTGAGAATAAGAAGGCTTGTAAGGAATTAATCTTTGTAGTCATATATCTGCTTAGTGTTTTAGAGTATGATTTCTACCATATGCAGTTATGTCTTAAGGAAATTGATTTAATCAAAATTAGTGTATGAGACAAAAGTAAAATAACAGCATTTATATGATTTTAGTCAACGTAGTAAAATTTATTGTTTAATAAACTCCCACTTCAATGTATAAAAGTTAAAACTTCCAAAAGTATACACTTGTTTAATTTATTTCATCAGCTTTCACTAAAATACATGATGTATAAATCCACAAACACATTCATAATAACCAATCATATAAATGCACATTGTCATGTGGACACACACAGTTACCAATAGTGTTCCTGCATATACAGGTATGTGGTCATGCATAAACCTATAATATACTTAATTTTTGCATACCAACTTTCAAATATTAAATATCACAATATAATAATTATCTTTTTGCCTCATAACAGACATATAGAAATTATCAGGTTTGCAGAAATTATAAAATATTAGAGATATTGCCTCAATTAACACTCATTTAGATAAAATCATTTAAGAGATATGTCATTAATTATTTCCATAAGTAAAATATTATTTCCATAAAGCTACTATGGAAATAATAAATATTATTATTTATTATAGTATCATGTTGAATGTCACTTCCATCTTTCAAACTGCTAATCTTCAGATTGGATGGAAACACAATGCCAGGCATCTGCTCTGTTTGTTTGTGTTATATAAAGAATCATGAGTCTTGTGAGATGTTATCTATTTTAAGCTTAATTGATTTTATTTTAATATATGAATTCTCAAATTCCTACTTGTAATAACAATGCTTGCCAAATCATAAATATATTTTTCTCTTGCCAATAAGAAAAGTCAAAAGAGTGTGTTGATATCTCATGAGTCATTTATAAATAATACGGCAATAGCATTTCCAGCTGACACTTGGGAAAGGTGACTGCCTCGTGGACTTAAATAATAAAATTCTCAAAAGGACTTTAAAGGCTTAAGTTATAATCTTTCATTCTCATCTACTATGTGCTCAGTCACACAACTCAATAACGCTGACAAACCTAATTTTCTAAAGAGCTTGAGGTTGTTTGTTGATGCGACAAGGACAGGACAATTTACCAGGGGATGCTTGTGTCCAGTGATTCTTCTATCACAGAGAAACGGTAGAAGACAAAACAGAGGGTGTTGCTTGCCCAGTCTTTCTCTTCTCTTTTCTTAAAAGTCTTTTCACTCAGAGTAAATATCATACCAGTTCTATTATTGATTCACCATCCTTTATATTAAAATGAAGGCATTGATTATAGCTTTGAAATAATTAAAGGTAAGCAGAATTGCAGGAGGAAGGTGATTAAATCATGGAGCTGGAGAAAGTGTAGGTGAGTTTTAAGTCATAATGAATGTTATGAAGTAGAAACTTCATTTTAATCTGAAGTCATTAAAAGGTGGCCTTAGGCCATGCACCTTGTTTCACAGTTTGAAACAAAAAGTGGCACTAAATTGTCTTTAAAAATCTATGGGAATAATTTTTAAAGGATAACAGCGGTAGAAAAGTTAGCATAATAATAATATGGAGTGTCCAAGTTTTGTTACATATCAACAGTGTACTCTGGGAATTACATGTGGTATAGAGCCACATGGTACAGACCTATCATATTACCCTCAGAGGAACATAGAGATTGTATTAGCTACCTAGTCAAATGAAAAGGTTATGTTCAAAACAAGATTTTTTTATTTTTATTTTTATATCAATCAGAGGTTAGGTACTTTGCATCCCAGGCATAGCCCCCTCCCTCTTTCCCTCCCACTCTCCCCATTCCTCCCTCATCTCCTCCTCGCCCCCTCCAAGTCCACCTACAGGGGAGGATCTCCTCCCCTTCCATCCGACCCCAATTCATCTTGTCTCCTCAGGTCTGGCTACAATGTCCCCCCCTGGGATCTAGCCAGGCTGTTACTCCCTGGCATGTATGGGGGAGAGTCAAAGGGCCAGCCATCGAGTTCATGTCTGAAACAGTCCCTGTTCCCCTTACTAGGGTCTTCAATTGAATACCGAGCTACTACAGATTTTTGTAGAGAGGCACTGAAACAGTTCAGACATATCTGCCAGAAAGTACCTTCAGCATTCAATAAAATGGCTAACAACAGCTTTTCATTTAAGAAAGAAGATGTTTCTTAAATTAATGTTATGCACATCAAAATTATGGAAAATGTATCTTTGAGGCAGTGATTTATTTCTTTTCTTTCCAAAGCAAGGTAGTTACCAATATTGGAGAATGTATTAATGAAGTGTAGTCTGCGGAGCTTTGCAGAATAAGGTTGAAGTTAGTTATCTCTGGAGAGTCATTTATTTGTGCTGAGTCAACGATGATAGACTCTCTTTTCTCAGTGGGGTTTAAAAGTCTCCCCTGATCTGGTCTTGTAAGTAGCATCACATAGCCCTCAGAGCAGATTATAGGCCAGACCCTTCTCCAAATAAAGAAACTGCTGTAGCAAGCATCTAGGAATTCCTAGAAATTCTCCACCCTGCTAAGGATCTTAGTCTAGTATTGACCTTCCATTGTACTTGGAGATTAACCTCCTCACTCCCTCACATAGGATAATTATGTACTGTGATAATTAAGTCTATTTTCCTTCTTGTGATAGGACCATTAGTATCCATGAAGAGAGCGAATCAAACACATTCATCCTCGAAATTCCTCCCTCTGCTCGGGATGTATATTGCTCTTGATTTCACATGAATAAAGGTTTCAGCTTTTGCACTTTAAGATAGTCTGCCACACAGGGCCTCTGAAAGGCTCTACCCTGCAGGGTATCAAAGCAGATGCTGAGACTTATGGCCACCCTTTGGGCAGCACGCAGAGAATCTTATGAAAGAAGTGGGAAATATTAAGATCTGGAGAGGACAGAAGCTCCACAAGGAGAGCAACAGAACCAACAAATCTGAGCACAGGGGTCTTTCCTGAGACTGATACTCCAACCAAGTACCATGCATGAAGATAACCTAGAACCCCTGCACAAATATAGCCCATGGCAGTTCAGCATCCAAGTAGGTTCCATAGTAATGGGAAGAGGGACTGTCTCTGACATGAACTGATTGGCCTGCTCTTTGATCACCTCACCCTGACGGGGGAGCAGCCTTACCAGGCCACACAGGAAGACAATGCAGCCACTCCTGATGAGACCTGATGGACTGGGATCGGAGGGAAGGAAAGGAGGACCTCCCCTATCCGAGGTCTTGGGGAGAGACACGGGTGCAGAAGGGGAAGGAATGGAGGGATTGGGACAGGAGGAGGGAGGGAACTACAGGGGTATATAAGGTGAATAAAGTGTAATTAATAAAAAAATCAAAGAAAAGAAAACACACTGCAGGTGATGGCTGGTGAGAGAGGGAGAATTATCCTCTCCTGGAGATAATCCCTTATTAGGTTATCCAAGGCAAAGTTGTCAGTCCTGAAGCCATACACACAGGAACAACAAAAACAAACTCTGCAGGTTGTATTTATACATTTGTGCATATGTATACATGTGAGTGCATGTGTGTGCATTCACACGTGTGTGTGTGCGTGTGTGTGTGCACATGTGTGCTCTAGTAACAACTGGGGAAGAAGAGGTTATCAATTTGAAAGTGGATTGCGGGTTGTGGTAGAAGTTGGAAAGAGAGGAAATGAAGTTGGAGAAAGAGGAAAAGGGAAGGTGGAAAGTGATGAAAGTATATGTTAATTCAAAATGTATAAACAATTTTAAATTGACAAGAAAAATACACAGCAGCTCACCATCTCCTATGAGAGAGAAAAAAAAGACAGTCTGAGATTCGTCCTTTATCCTCCTAGGCCTACCCTCTGGCCCACTGAGCCTGGCCCTTCCCAAGCCTGAGTCTTGGCTGCAAACTGACCAGGCAGGGGCCTTGGCCCACACCTCTGTAGTGCTTAGCACAGTCACTTAATCAAGAGCTCTAACACTTTGGTATCTCCACAGGCTTTGGAATGCATGAGCTTCCATTGGCACCTCTGATGTCATGCTAAAAGACCTAAACTGTAACACTCTGTGGAAAACCCTTTTCACACCCCAGCTTAGTGCACTCAGGCCTCACCCTACAGTGTTCTAGCTGCTCCTGAGAGAAGCAGAATGCCTGTCCTCCCTCCTGAAGCCCAGTTCCAGGACCCCAGCTGGAATCCAGGCCCCAACGAACAGAGAATGACACTAGGCTATAACAATATATGAATCACAGGGCCTTTTCAAACAAAGTAAAAAGAATCAATGAAGGATTAGGAAATGTATAAAGCACCCACACAGTGAAAGGGCTGCACTGAGAGTAGTTGAGAAAAATAAATAAATGAAAAACACTTTCAATGATGATAAGAGTTATGATTTTTAAAGAAAGTCTATGGAAAGTGACTTTTTAAAGCAGCTGATGCTGTAGGCGGGGGTGGTTACTAAGGAAGAGATGGCTCAGGATTAGGAGGATTGGCTTCTCTTCCGGAGTACCTGGTTCAGTTCTCAGCACCTGAAAATGACTCACACCAGTTTGCAACTCAGTACCAGAAGATATGAAACTATTCTTTTGCCTTCATGAGTGGCAGTTAGACATACAGTATACACACGCGCATGCAGACACACATTCACACACTTTTTAAAAATAGAGTAAACGCTGAGTAAAGGCAAAAGAAGATTAGTGAGCTAGAGTCCATTCCAAGCCACATAGCAAGTTCCTGTCAGATATAAACAAACAAACAAATTAAAGCTGAACATGAGGCCCATATCATATAAATTGATGAGACAATATAAAGCTGCTAGAGATGTGAGCCATAGTGATATCTAGAATACAATAGTTTAGACAGAAGTTACAATTTGAGAAATTATTTTTTGTGATTCGTGGCACACACATATTTGTTTCACATATTTGTATGCAACCATATTTCATTAAGAAAACGAAACCAATATGCTCACATTTACATGTTTTGGTATATGAGAAATTTGTTCCTCAGATGTGGTACAATTATTTATTAGTATCTAAAATTAGTTTTGGGAAATAAAATGCCAGTTGTTCAATTAATAGTTCTAAATTTACATTAAATTTATAAAACATATATTTTCATGATCTTTTTGAAAACCATCATAATTTCCAGGTAAACCATATTATAAAAGATTATAGTTAATATGTAATGGATTAATCATACACATATATTCTGTGCTACTTCTTCGTGAAAGCTAGGTGAGCACCAGAAATTGATTATATCTTTGTCCATAATTTTATCATTTATTAGCTATCTTTTCCTTCTAGAGATTATAGATGAGAATTCAAAGATGATATTATATTTCATGTAAAGCTGGCTTCGTATTGCTATACAGTAAGTATAGCATTTTAATAAATATTAATATATTTTAATAAATATATTCAAATATAAGCCAATTTGATATGCTAATTTATTCTAAATAATCTTCTGATTTACATATTCAAAGTTGTAGTCCCTTATAAAGTCATATTCCCTTATAAAGTGGGAGATAGTGAAGAAAAATAATGCCAGTGGTCACCACTCTAGCTCTAAAGCACTAAGGAAGACTAATTAAGAAATATGCAAATAATTATATTATTCTACTATTATTGTGAAAGGTACAATCCAAATATCTTCTCAACATTCTACTTTAAAGGTCAAAAGAAGAAATCAATCCTGGAGAAATTTATAGTACAGAAAGTTGGATAATATTTTTAGGCAAATTATTTTTCCCAGTTAGCATTACAAAATTTCATTTCTTTAATCATTTTTGATGGTTATTAATTTTCATACATTGATCCATGTATTTTTTTCATTGTTTGGAAGAGATAAAAGGAAGTAACTTGGATCTGCATAAGAAAAAAGTTAGAGGTTTTTTTAACTGTCAACCATTGACTTCAATTTTAATTTGAAAGATGCTTCCCACCTCTGAATTCTCTGTATAAGTCTGGGTCACCTACAAGAGTTAAGAAGTGCCATAAAGCACAAAGCACTATGTTTGGTATGGCTTCCAATCATCCTTTTCTTGGCATCATCTATTTTCTGATTTTTTTTCAAGTGAAATCAAATGAGTTTTTATGGGTCCCAATGTCTCACATTTATAGATGCTGACATTTCAGGTTCAAAAAGCATCAAATAACATACACTTGAAGACTGTACAGGATACTTAAATGAGATTCTGCTGGAAGAGATTCTAAAGTATAAAAGATGGTTGCCCTCTAAATGAACCTGTGAATCTTAGATCTGAGTAATGATTGTACAATTCTAGACAATGTGTACATGAATTCAATCCAATTTTTGAGTTTTTATTTGCTCTTTTGCCAAAGAACATTCTATATTAAAAAAAAATTCTATATGGCATTCTAGATACTAGACAGTATATATTTTTTTCCTCAAGTTTTATGGTTTTGACTTGTTAAATGTTTTTCCTTCCTGCTATTTCCTGAAGTGATTTATTGCCATCAACTGCAACTTCTCTGGATGTTATGATATTTTCTGGTCCCTTAGGTAATGCAATATCTAGAAGAATGGCAGACTTTTGAAACTTGCAGACCAACTAAGGAATTCAGGTTATGTGAACATGGGAGCAAAATGACTCTTTAGAATTTCTCACTGCCCAGTATGCATGCCCTGTATAGTCACAGAGGGACCTATTAGTGTACATAAAGTCTGTGCTCCAGTTCCTGCTGGTGTCCTGCAGTTACTTAGGATGCTGAAACGCAATGAAGTTATTCATCTTTTTTAACCATATTCTGTTTCTGTGGTCTCTAATGCTAACATTTCTGAGGTCAACACCATATGTTTTTCTCTTAGTTAGTGACATTATTTACTTCACAGATAATCAGACTATTCCTCACACTTGAAGATTTCCTTTGTGGGTGATTGGTGTTTATGTTTGCATGGGCTATACCTTAAAGTGTGTTTGTGGATCAGAGTCTCCTGTCCCTGAGCCACAACACAAAGTATTCAGTGTTAGAAAATACGACCACAAATAATACAATACCATGCATATTAGTCAAAAAGCATAGTTTCTAGGGCTTATAGTTACTTTCTACTTTGAAAGGTATTTAAGGAGTAAATGCCAAATTATTACTTTGCTCAATAATTACTTTCCATGTAAATTACACTCATATTTTCTACCATTCCTATATTTCACTGATTAATTTTTGACCATCTTCATTTTTCTTAAGATCCTAAAGAAAAAAAAAGATCCTAAGAAAAAAAGTAACGAAATATTTTAATGAATCAACCTAAAATTGTTTAACACAGAGACCACACTAGAGTAAATAATGTAAAATTATTTTTATTAATGTAGGATGACATATTTGAATTAATATTAATCTGTCATTTTAAATAATAAACATATACATATATATTTAAAAACTATTGCATGTTGTTCATTAAAAAAACCTGTATTGCCTTAATTAGAAAGCCATGACATTTTGCACTTAATATTTTAAATAATAAAGTACAGAACAGTACAAAACATAAAGTACAATAAAGTACATCAATAACATCGTTAATAATGAGAGGAGAGATATTTTGTGATAAAAACATAGAGACTGATACTCCAACCAAGGACCATGCATGGACATAGCCTAGAACCCCTGCTCATATGTAGCCCATGGCAGCTCAGTCTCTAAGTGGATTCCCTAGTAATGGGAGCAGGGATTGTCTCTGACATGAAATCAGTGGCTGGCTCTTTGGTAAACTCCCCCTGATGGGGGAGCAGCTTTACCAGGCCATAGAGGAAGACAATGCAACCAGTCCTGATGAGACCTGATAGACTAGGTTCAGAAGGAAGGGGAGGAGGACCTCCCCCATCAGTGGACTTGGGGAGGGGGAGATGAGGGAGAGAGGACGGGATTGGGAGCAGATGAGGGAGGGGGCTACAGTGGGGATACAAAGTGAATAAACTGTAATTAATATGAAAATATAAATAACATTTTAAAAACATAGGAAGAAAGATGGGGATATTTTTTGTGTTACTGAATGAGACATTAGCTTCTTAAGACTCTGAAGAAAAAAAGATTAGTCAGACATTTAGAGTTAAAATATACTAAATAGGGATATATTCCAGATCAATGAAGCCCAAATACAAAGGCTGACATATTCATGGAATAGTAAGTATATCTTTGAAGTTAGTGGGAGAATGGGGTAAATCATATGAATATTGAAAATACTTGTCCATATCTCCTTTTTAATATAGGTAGCAAAAGGAATGGCTTTCAACACATTTAATTTTGAATGTAATAATTTTCATTCTAATAATTTAATTGAATACTATGTTCAAATGCTGAAAATAAGGGACATCAAATAGCTGTCACTTGACTACTGCATGCGTGCAGCTTCTAATTAGGGTTGGTTTCAATAGTGATAAAGCTCCTTCTGAAATAGAAGGAAGTTATGAGTCTCTTCCCTCTCTAAATATATGCATTTGTTTGTTAATATCTAAACACACACACGTACACAAACAACTTACTACCTAAAAAATTCTTAATTCTTAAAATTAGTACATTATTTATTCATTTTAGTGTGCTGTGATTAGATCATATTCTTCCCCACAACTCCTCCCATATCCAACCCACATGCTTAATATCCAAATTTCCTGTTCTTTGTCTCTCTCAAAAAATAAAATGAATGCCAAAACAAACAAACAAATAAATAAATACAAAAAATAAAATTAGACCAAAATATCAGAACAAATATCACACAGAAACATAGTCTGACATTTTAAAGTAACATATCAAGATTTAATTTTCCCACATGCTTTTTTCCATTTAAAATTTTGGTAAGTTTGCTAGGTTTTTCAAGTTAATATTCTCTATTCAAAAATGATGTTTTTCTTATGTTTATATGTGGGTCTGCCAATGAAAGGCACCTCTACCAAATATTTCAGTGTTTTATTTGATAACTCTCAAGATACCCACTTTTACATGAATGACTTAGGTATCTTGATACCACATTTATGGCAGAATTTTGCATTACTAACTTTTTTCTGGTCACTCTAATTTGGCTTCTTCAGAGTTGGGATTATGACTGAGCCCCCTGACTACACATACACACCTGCTTTTATTCTATTAATATGTATGCAAGATTGCAGTGTATGTGAGCACAGGACTGTGCTAACGTACTCTCTTTTGTACGGCTATGAAAAGGCCAGGAGCTGAACTTGTGATGCCTATTTTCTTTTTTAAACAAGTTCTTTAGCTTCTCTTCTGTACCATATCTGCTGAGCGCAAGTGTTACATTTAGGAATAGACCAGTTGGTCAGCAGGCCTCATGTCACCACCTGAACATGTCCTTCTGAATTTTCAGATTTGCATCACCATCCCAGCTTTACATCTGTTCTAGATTCTCAGCACTAATCCTCAGTCCTGCAGAGCAACATTATGAACTGAGGCCTCTCTCCAGCTCAAATCGGCTCTTTTTATATATCTATCTTCATTTTGATTATCCATTAACTGAATTGGATGTGTATGAGAAGATTTTCATTTGGTTGTTTTGAGTTATCAGATCTTATATTTTAAGATATCTTAATCATATAATAATTTCTTAAAATATTGTTAAAATGTAGTTCTAATTTTCATACTACGTAATTTTCATGATATTCTGTTACGTGATTACTTTGGAAAGTGATTATTTTGATCTATAGAATGAACCCAAGATTTTATTCTCTCAGTGCATGCACTCTATTACTGAGATAAATTTGGAACCATTTGGTATGTCTTGGTCAGTCTTTAACTAATATATACTTTGACAGTTAATATTAATATGACATAAATAAATTACAGAATATATTAAGTTGCCATATTCATACACTTTGAACATTTTAAAATCAACTTCTAAATGTGTAACTCTACTCAAGGAATTTTCAATGAACTACCAACATAACTAAAGTACAGATTACTACCTGAGCAGGTTTTTTGGCTTTTTGGAATTTTCTTTTTTCATTGTCACAAGTTGAATGTTTTTTTTTTTTTTTTTTAGTCCTGTGAACACTGTTTCTTAGTATAACTAAGTATTTGCTGTCGTTATTTACGTAACACAAACAGTATAGCTTCCTTTAAGGACAACCATTCAGTGACACTTATGAGTGATATATTTCACAAATATTCAACGAGTCACAAAAATCATTAAGAAATATAGGCGTTTTATTTATTTTTAGTGAGGCAAAATTTAGTAAGAAATACACACAATTTAGCTGTAGACTTCATTTGGTTTTGGAGATTGAATGTGTATCAATATACAATTAAATATATGTCACTGGATGAATCTTTTTAAGTTGTGTCATACATATGCCATAGAGACAGAGAAATTCTTAGTAAATTGTATAAGCGATTGATTAATGTCAGTTTGCTGTGGTATCTCAGCATCAGCTCTTTAACATTTAGTAGTTGTGGACATTCAAAAATTAGTCCTGGTTCAAGGCATAAATGATGCATTTTACTGTAAAAATGGGGCTGTGCTGAAAGAATGTATATTGATTCTTAGAGAATTATTGGACTATGTATCTAGGAAGATGATTCTGTGAGAAAAATTACGTGCTACTCAAAGGTGACAACCTGAGTTAGAATCCTCAGAAACTTCTTAAGTTCTTTATATATTCTGGATATTAGCCCTCTGTCAGATATAGGATTGGTGAAGAACCTTTCCCAGTCTATAGACTGTCATTTTGTTCTGAGGACAGTGTCCTTTGTTTTATAGAAGCTTTTTAGTTTCAAGAAGTCCCATTCATTAATTGTAGATCTTAGAGCCTGATCTGTTGGTGTTGGGTTCAGGAAGTTGTCTCCTGTGCCAATGAGTTCTAGGGTCTTCCCCACTTTTTCTTCTAACCGATTTAGTGTGTCTGGTTTTATGTTGAGGTCTTTGATCCACTTGGACTTTAGTTTTATGCAGGGTGATAAATATGGATCTATTTGCATTTTTCTAGATGTAGACATCCAGTTAGACCAGAACCATTTGTTGAAGATGCTGTCTCTTTTCCATTGTATGGTTTTGACTTCTTTGTTAAAAATCAGGTGTCCATAAGTGTATGGGTTTATTTCTGGGTCTTCTATCCAATTCCTTTGATCCAAATTCAGAAAGGCAAACGGGATGGACATCAGAAGAAGGAGAAAACAGGGAATAGGACAGGAGCCTACCACAGAGGGCCTATGAAAGACTCCACCCAGCAGGGTATCAAAGCAGATGCTGCAACTCATAGCCAAACTTTGGGCAGAGTGCAGGGAATCTTATGAAAGGAGTGGGTAGGGCAGAAAGCACTGGAAATGACAGGAGCGCCACAAAAAGAGCAATAGAACCATAATATCTGGTCAGGGATCTTTTCTGAGACTCATACTCCAACCGAGGACCATTCATAGAGATAACCTAGAACCCCTACTCAGATGTAGCCCATGGAAGCTCAATATCTAAATGGGTACCCTAGTAAGGGAAACAGGGACTGCCTTTGACATGAACTCAGTGTCTAGTTCTCTGATCACCTCCTCTGAGGGAGGCCAGCCTTGCCAGGCCACAGAGGAGGACATTGCGGCCAGTCCTGATGAGACGTGATAGACCAGGGTCAGAGAGAATGGGAGGAAAATAGGAGGAGAAGGGGGAGAGAAGGTGGGATTGGGAGAGGTTGGAGGGGGGGCTACAGCTGAGATACAAAGTGAATAAACTATAATTAATAAAACAAATAATATATAAAAAGAATCCTCAGAAACTTCAAACAAACAAACAAACAAACCCAGAAGCCTACTTTTCATGTGAGCTTCTCTAATTCCAACTCTCTTCCTGGATGATAGCAGGTGAACACAAGAGAACCCTGGAAGTTCAAGGCCAAGTTATCCTGGTACACAAATGGAAAACAAAGATCCTGTTTCCCACAAGGTGCAATGAGAGGAGAGAGAGCCAGGATATCCTCTGAGCTCCTCATTCATGTTGCATCATGCTTGTGAGCACATTCACACACAAGATCCTGCACACACACACACACACACACACACACACACACACACACACACACAGAGACACACACACCTAAATATCAAAACACAGCCCAGGAGTGAAATTATGGTACTAAAGCTGAATTACTTTGATTGTTCTTGTTTTATTTTGATGTATCTTCCCATCAGCTTTTTCAATATATTCTTCATGCAGTTTTGCTTAAAGGACATTGAAAAGAATGTAGGTTTACAACATATAGGCAAAAATTATACAGGCAGAAGATATTGAAAATGCTGGTTTCTATCCTTTATTTTGAGAGATAAACTTGAATGCCCAATAGCTTCATATTATTTTTGGAAAAAAAGAGCTTATTTTCAAACATTTGTAAAAGTAATACTAGTAGAAATTGTCTAATTAAGGGGAGAAATACAAATTATTAAATAAAATAAGATAAAGTGAGTAAAATGATGTCTTTATGTTTTAAGTACAAATAAGAAATAAAAATATCATCTTGAAATATAGGCAATTAATAAAGGGCAAACACTGAGGTCTTTCGAAAGTGAAATGATAATAGTCTAAGAGAAAAATAGATGGATTCTATAGTCAAGCTACTGAAAAAGAAAGAAACCTAGGTAAAACCCATGTGGAAAGCTGAAAGCAGGAAGCTAATCCTTGTCTGTTTTCTATTCTTTAACTCCCATGATTGGCTGTCTGCACACCTCTATCCTAATATATAACTGACATTTCAACCTAACATGTCTATAACCCTGCTCATTATTTTCTCTAGCTTGGCTGTAGGCCATCACTGTCAATATAATTATTCTTGTAGCTCAGCAGAATAAAAATATATGGTCATCTTTGATTTCCTTTTTGTCCTTACTCAGCCATATCTAATGTATGGAAAAAAAACCGTCTAAAGTGTTATTTTTTTCAAATGTGATACCTATTCTCAGTTTCTACAATCACACGTTTCATATCAAAAACCAATGTATTAGTAAAATCAAAATAAAGATGCCTCTGCTTTCAAAATGTACATGTTTTTACTAAAAAAATAAAGCCAATCTTAATTCAATCAAGTTATTTTAAAACCCAATGTAACCTGAATTCATATTTAGACCATACTTAATCTAAGTCAACTCGAAGCTATTGTAACATTCCTAGGTCTCACTAATCTTTGTTTGTTTTTAACTTTTTATGTTATTAATTTTTATAGTTTACTCACTTGGTATCTTGAGTGTAGTCCCTCCTTTATTTCCTCCCAGTCCCTCTCTACTGTCCTCTTCCTTCCCCCCCCCCATCGCCTTCCCTAGTCCACTGAAAAGAAGTCCTCTTCCATACTACTACCTCACCCTAGCCTATCAGGTCTCATTAGAACTGCCTGGATCTTCTTCCTCTGTAACCTGGTAAGGCCACGCTGTCAAGGGGGAAGTGATCAAGGAGGAAGCAATTGAATTCAAGTCGGAGAAGGCCTCTGCTCACCCTACTAGGGACCACACTTGGAGACTGGACTGCAATGGGCTAAATCTGAGCAGGGGGTCTCAGTATAATTCTATGCATCCCCCACTATATGTTGTCTATCTAAAAGGGAAGATACTACAGATATTTATCTTTTTTTCTATTTCATCTTCGTGAATTCTAACATCACAATAAAAATGTAAGAAATTATTTTAATTTGGAAAAATTCATATAAACCATATATCTAAGAGGAATTTTTGATCCAGAAACAATTAAATGTTATTGTATAGATTTTACTCCATTCAAAATACACTGTACTGAATTGTAGAGATATTCTTCTCTTGGCTGCCTCTTTATTACATTAATTATATGACATTAGAAACAAATACTTTGTGTTCATCTTGAAACCAGAGTATTCAAGTACTGAGATTCTGGAAACTTATTTCATACCTTGGAGTTCCAACAGCATGTTTTTTTCACTACAATAACACTAAAATAAATTTAATCAGATAAAATGCATTCTAAATTAGAATTAGTAATAAATTAGTAAAACAGTACCATTAAATCAGCAAAATTTATTTTTACATTTTAAAGGTAAATTTTGATTTATATGTATTTCTCTCCTTCATTCTTCTTCTTTCTCTGTTTTAATAAGAGGTTCTGCAAGTAAGTTTGTAGTAGCAAGAGATGGCTAAAATGTCAGTTTTGCAATAATGCCTTCTCAGAGAAGTTGTAGATAAAACGAAGGTATTTTCCCCCAATATTGGAAGTATACATTTTCCTTAAATTTTTCAAGTGTTTACACTTAAAAACTTGCCTTGAGTCTCTGAACATGCTTTTGGTTTATTATTATTATCATCAATATTTTTATATAATTTATTTAGTTTGTATTCTCATTGTAGCCACTTCCCTCATCTTCTCCTGGTCTTACTGTCCCTCCTTCTTCCTGCCCTATCTCTCTACACTAATGCACTGATAGGGGAGGTCCTCATCCCTTACTGTTTGACCCTGGCCTATCAGGTCCCATCAGGACTGCATCCTTTCCAGCATATGTTGTCACCTGAGTTTTTGATCTTAGCAATTCTGATGGGTGTGAGATGGAATCTGAGAATCATTTTGATTTGCATTTTCTTTATGACTAACAAAGTTGAACATTTCTTTATGTGTTGTACTGCCATTCAATAATCCTCTGTTGAGAATTCTCTGTTTAGACTTGTACCTCATTTTTAAATTGGATTATTTGTTTTGTTGGCATTTAATTTCTCGAGTGCTTTATATATTCTGGATATTAGCTTTCTGTCATATGTAGGGCTGATGAACCTATTTTCCCAGTCTATAGGTTGTCGTTTTACTCTGTTGACCATATCCTTTGCATTATAAAACGTTTTCAGTTTCATGAGGTCAGATTTACTAATTGTTGATCTTAGAGCCTGAACTCTTGCTTTCCTGTTCAGGATATTGTATGCTGTTCAAGAAGTTCAAGGCTTTCCCTCATTTTTCTCCTAACAACAATAGTATTTCAGGTTTTATGTTGAGGTCTTTTATCCACCTGGACTTTAGTTTTATGTAGGGTTATAAATATGGATCTATGGATCTATTTGCATTTTTCTATATGTAAACATCCAGTTAGACCAGCACCTTTTGTTAAAGATGCTGTCTTTTTTTTTTTTTTTTTTTTTTTTTTTACCATTTTATGGTTTTGGCTTCTTTATCAAAAATCAAGTTTCCCATTGGAGAGAGAAGGTTGAATCCTCTCCATCCAAATTAGGAAATGATACAAGTGCTTAAGTTCACCACCTAACTTGGTGATGAAAAACAAAAATAGAAAAAGAGCGTGGAAGTTCTGCGCCTCCCAGCAAAGGGCATCTTTCTATACCCACCACTAATTAAAATGGAGGTGGCCCACAGCACTGTGTTTATGTGAACTCCTGAGGCAGGTGGACTTGGAGTTTTGTTCACAAAGTGCACAGATGTGAATGAACTGGCGACCTTTAGGCTGTGACAGTCCCTTCAGTGTTCATCCTATAACTGACCTTTTTCATGCTGCCTTTTGATGTTCTGATTTGCCTTGTGACTCAGTAAGACCTTGACCTAGGGGCTTCGAAAACTTGTAGTATTACATCTTTGCTGAACCTAGACAAATAAATCTTCCACATATGCTCACCCTAAAAAAAAATCAAGTTTCCATAGGTGTGTGGGTTTACTTCTAGGTCTTCTACTTGGTTGCATTGATCCACTATTATGTTTCTAGGCCAATACCATGCAGTTTTTATTACTATTGCTCTATAGTACAGCTTGATACCAGGGATGGAGATAACTCCAGATGATCAGCTGTTGAACAGGATTGTTTTAATAATTCTGGATATTTTTGTTTACTTTTATTTTTCTATATGAAATTGACAATTGTTCTTTCAAGGCAAATAAAGAATTCTGTTGGTATTTTGATGGTAATTGCATTGAATCTGTATATTGCTTTTGGTAGGATTGCCATTTTTACTATGTTAATCTTATAGATCCATGAGAATGGGAGATCTTTCCATCTTCTTTTTTTCTTTTTTTTTAATTTATTTTTATTTATTTATTTTTATATTAATCACAGATTATGTATTTTATGTCCTAGCCATAGCTCCCTTCTTCATTCCTTCCCAATCTCCCCCATCCCTCCATCCTTCCCTCATCTCCTCACTGCCCCTTTCCAAGTCCAAGATTGGGGAGGACCTATTCCCCTTCCATCTGACCCTAATTTATCAGGTCTCTTCAGGACTGGCTACAATGTCTTCTTCTGTGGCCTGGCAAGGCTGTTCCTCCCTGGGGGGGGGTGTCAAAGAGCCAGCCATTGAGTTTAAGTCAAAAATAGTCCCTATTCTCCTTACTAGGGTACCCACTTGGATACTGAGCTACCATGGGATATATTGCAGAAGGGATTCTAGGTTATATAAATACATGGTCCTCTGTTGGAGAAACAGTCTCATAAAAGACCCATGTACCCTGAAATATTTGGTCCTTGTGGAGCTCCTGTCCTATCCAGGTCTTACTAACTCCTTCTTTCATATGATTCCCTGAACTCTGCCCAAGGTTTGGTTATGATTCTTACTATCTGCTTTGATACACTGCTAGGTATAGTCTTTCAGAGGCCCTCTGTGGTAGGCTCCTGTTGTAATATTAGTTTTCTCCTACATCCAATGTCCATTCCATTTGCCTTTCTACGTGAGGATTGATCATATTACCCGGGTCCTCTTTCTTGTTTATCTTCTTTAGGTATATAGATTTCAGTATGTTTATCCTATCTTATAAGTCTATATAAGGGAGTATATACCATGTGTGTCTTTTGGGATACCTCACTCAGGATGATCATTTCCAGGTCCCACCATTTGCCTGCGAATTTCATGATTTCCTTCTGGTTAATTGCTGAGTAGTATTCCATTGTGTAAAAGTACCACAATTTCTGTATCCATTACTCAAATGAGGGATATCTGGTTGTTTCCAGGTTCTGGCTATTACAAATAAAGCAGCTACGAACATGGTTGAGCAAATGTCCTTCTTATGTACTTGAGCATCTTTTGGTTATATGCCTAAGAATGGTATAGCTGGATCTTGAGGAATCACTATTCCTAATTGTCTAAGAAAGCACCAAATTGATTTCCAGAGTGGTTGTACAGGTTTGCATTCCCACCAGCAATGGAGGAGGGTTCCCCTTTCTCCACATCCTCTCTAGTATGTGTTGTCACTTTAGGTTTGATCTTAGGCATTCTGATGGGTGTAAGGTGAAATCTCAGGGTTGTTTTGATTTGCATCTCCATGATGGCTAAGGACATGAATATTTCTTTAAGTGTTTTTCTGCCATTCTACAATCCTCTACAGAGAGTTCTCTGTTTAGCACTGTAACCCCTTTTTAAATTGGATTACTTGCTTTTTTGCTGTTAAAATTTTTAAAATTTATTTATTTTTATATCAATCACAGGTTAGGTTCTTTGGATCCCAGTCGTAGCCCCCTCCCTCATTCCCTCCCACCATCCCACTCACTCCCTCATCTCCCTCCTCCCCACCCCCTCCAAGTCCACCAACAGGGGAGGACCTCCTCCCCTTCCATCCAACCCCTTTCATCCTCTCTCTTCAGGGCTGGCTGCAATGTCCTCCCCTGGGATCTAGCCAGTCTGTCGCTCCCTGGCTTGTATAGGGGAGGGTCAAAGAGTCACCCATCAAGTTCATGATTGAAACAGTCCCTGTTTCCCTCACTAGGGTCTTCAGTCCTACCACGAGCTATCATGGGCCCATCTGAGCGGGGATTCCAGACCACATCCACACATGGTCCTTGATTGTAGAAACCGTCTCATACAAGACTGCTGTGCCCTGCTCAGTTTGGTCTTTGTGGAGCACTTGTTCTCCCCAAGTCTCACCAACCTCCCCCAGGTCTATCATTACTTCTTGCCCTCTGCCAGAGGCTTGATCGCGAGTCTTAATATCTGCTCTGATACACTGTACATTGACCCCCCCAGAGGTCCTCCTTGGCATGCTCCTGTCCTGTTGCTTGTTTTCTCCTCCACTCAATGTACATCGCATTTGTTCATTCAAGCAAGCATTGATCATACCTACCTGGGTCCTCCTTCCTGTGTATCTTCTCTAGGTGTATAGATTTCAGCTTGATCTTCCTATCCTGTAGGTCTATATAAGTGAGTATATACCATATGTTTCTTTCTGCTTTTGGGATACCTCACTCAGGATGATCATTTCCAGGTCCCACCATTTGCCTGCAAATTTCATGATTTCCTCCTTTTTAATTGATAAGTAGTATTCCATTGTGTAAAAGTACCATAATTTCTGTATCCATTCCTCAACTGAGGGACATTTGGGTTGTTTCCAGGTTCTGGCCATTACAAATAAAGCAGCCACAAACAAAGTTGAGCAAATGTGCTTGTTGTGTACTTGAGCATCTTTTGGATATATGCCTAAGAGTTGTATAGCTGGGTCTTGAGGAATCACTAATCCTAATTGTCTAAGAAAAACACCAAATTGATTTCTAGAGTGGTTGTACACAGTTGAATTCCCACCAGCAATGGAGGAGGGTTCCTCTTTCTCCACAACCTCTCCAGCATGCATTGTCATTACAGTTTTTGATCTTAGCTATTCTGGAGGGTGTAAGGTAAAATCTCAGGATCATTTTGATTTGCATCTCCCTTATGGCTAAGGACGTTGAGCATTTCTTTAAGTGTTTTTCAGCCATTCTATAATCCTCTACAGTCAGTTCTCTTTTTAGCTCCATACCCCATTTTTTAATTGGATTATTTGGTTTCTTGCTTTTTAACTTCTTGAGTTCTTTATATATACTGGATATTAGCCCTCTGTCAGAAGTAGGATTGGTAATGATCCTTTCCCAATCTGTTGGCTGTTGTTTCGTTCGGGTGACAGTGCCCTTTGCTTTACAGAAGCTTTTCAGCTTCATGTGGTCCCACTTATTGATTGTTGATCTTAGAGCCTGTGCTGTTGGTGTTCTATTCAGGAAGTAGTCTCCTGTGCCAATGAGTTCTAGGGTATTTCC
>CM053765.1:66705320-66745892 GCA_028658305.1 Pachyuromys duprasi | reverse complement strand
AAATTTTCTTCTATAATTTTCTTAAAAATATTTTCCGGTCCTTGGAGCCTGGAGTCTTCTTTTCCTTCTATTCCAATTATTCTCAGGTTTCATCTTTTGATGGCATCCTTAATTTCTTGGATGTTTTGTGCTTGGGATTTTTCTGATTTTTATTTTCCTTGAGTAAGGAATCCATTTCAGCCAGTGTATCCTCTGCTCCCGAGATTTTTCTCTTCCATCTCTTGTATTCTATTGGTGATTCTTACCTTTGTGGTTCCTGATCTTTTCTCTAAGTTCTCCAGTTTCAGGTTCTTCTCCCTTTGTGTCTTCTTTATAGATTGTAATTCCATTTTCATGCTTTGTACTGTTTCCTTCAACTGATTGACTGTGCCTCCTATTTTGGTTGTTTCCTCTCTGTTTATCTTTGATTGTTCCTCTGTGTGGGCAGTTAATTTCTTCTCCATTTCTTTGAGGGCCTTGTTCATTTCTTCTTTTTGTCTCTCCTCTTGTTCCTCCAATATCTGCCTAATCAGAGCTTTAACATAATTTTCCTGTGACTCCGCTGAATTAAAATCTCCACTGCTTTTGGGTGTTTCTGGTGGGGCCATGGTGTCCTGATTATTTTTGGGTGAGTTCTTAAGTTGACCTTTTGCCATTTGCTTATATGTAATCTTCACTGTTTGTTCCTTGAGTCTGAACTTCAGACTGGAACTGTCTTTCTCTGGTGTCTGGAGTATTTTTCAGGAAGAGCAGGGAGGTCCAGTGGTTTGAGAGTGTGTTGTTGTTTCAGTTGTATCTGAGGGAGGATAAGCTGCTGGTGCAGAATTCCTGTTGTGGGGGCAGTAAGTGTGTGTGTGTGTGTGTGTGTGTGTGCTTGCATGAGTGAGGACACAGAAGTGTGTCTTGAAGGGGAGTGCTAGAGAGTGTAGATGCTTGGGATATAGGGTTTGGGAGTAAGTTCAGGAGGGGATATGGATGCTAGCATGGTTAGCAATTGCAGATTGCGGGCGCAAAGTGCCTGTGCAGGTTTCCTGAATACCTAGTGGTCTACAGTCTGTAGCGGGCTCTGCAGGCTGGATTCTGATGTCTGTGGCTGATGTTGCAGGTGGGACATGTACTCTGTTGTGAGCTCTGTGTGCCCGGCCCTATGCTCTGTGCTAGAAGCTGTGAGCATAGCAGGCTGAGCTCTGCTCTCTGAGTTGGGAAGTACTATATGCTTCCTCTGCTGTCTCCCCCTCAGGCAAGGCTGTAAATCAGAGTTTGTGGGGGGGAAATGCCAGGGGTTTGAGTGTTCTCAGTCTCAAATCTCAACAAAGGAGATCTGTACTTGGAGCAGGAAGCACTATGCTCCTTTCAAATTGCTGTGTGCACTTCGGACTGCCTCTTCTGCTTCAACTGCTGGCTGCGGTATTTCGGTTGCTGCCTCTCAGCTGCTTGTGTTATCTCCCCTGCTTCCTCCGCTGCAGGCTTGGCTACCTCCGTTGCTGCTTCCATCCTTTATGGGGAAGTGGCTGGGAATGGATTTCCCAGGAGAAGTCCATGGAAATTTCTGCAGTTGACCTGTTGGAACTTGTCCAACTTGACTTGTTGGACTCAGATCAGGGTTGTCTCCTTTCTCCCTGGACTCTTCATACTGTTTTTTTGGGTTTCACAGACCATTGACTCACCAACTCAGAGTTTCAGCTCCTCTGAATATGGTACATGTTGGTGGCCACCATCTTGGATTCCCTCTCCATCTTATTTTTTAATTAATTAATTTTTATTACAGTTTATTCATTTGTGTGTCATAGCTGTAACCTTTACCATCCTCACATCACCTCCCATTTCACCCTCCTCCCTTTTCTCCTCCCATATCTCTTCCCCAGTCCACTGGTAGGAGAGGTCCTCTGCTATTTCCATCTACCTTAGTCTATTATCTGCACTATCATCTGTCTTTCTCTCTTCTTCATTTCTTTTTCAGAGGCTTGAAGCTTTTTTTCATACAATTCTTTCACTTTCTTGGTTAGTTACAGTACATAACATTATGTTATTAGTGGCTATTGTGAAGCATGTTGTTTCCCTAATTTTTTTCTCTGCCCTTTTGTCTTTGGTATACAGGAGGTCCTCAGATTTTTTTTTTTAGTTAATTTGGGCACACGAGTCTTTTCTGATACTGATACTCCTACCAAGGACCATGATAGATATAACCGAGAACTCCTATTCTTATGTAGCACATGGCAGCTCAGTATCCAAGTGGGTGACCCAGTAAGGGGAACAGGGACTGTATCTGACATGAACTATTGACTAGCTCTTTGACCACCTCCCCTGGATTGGGGAGCAGCCTTGCCAAGCCAAAAATGAGTACAATGCAGCCAGTTGGGATGAGATCGAATAAGCTAGGGTCAGATGGAAGGGGAGCAGGACCTCCTCTATCCCTGGACTTGGAGAGGGGCAAAGGAGGAGATGAGGGAAGAATTGGGAAGGGAGGGGAGGGGGGCACTACAGATGGGATACAAAGTGAATAAACTGTAATTAATATAAAAAATAAAAATTTAATAAAAAAAGAAACAAGGTGCCTAAGTACTGACTGGAACAGGAAAAAAAATTGTATCTAGCCACTTTGCTGAAGGTATTTATTAGCTGTATGAGTTCTTTGGTAGAATTTTTAAGGTCACTCATGTATAGTATCTTATAATCTGTGAATAGTGTTTCTTTGACTACTTCCTTTCCAATTTGCATCTGTTTCATTTCCTTTAGTTGTTTTATTGGTCTAGGTAGGACTTCCAGTACTATGTTGAAGAGATAGAGAGAAAGTGGTCAGCTTTGCCTTGTTCCTGGTTTCTGTCGGATTATTTTAAGTTTCTTTCCATTTAGTTTGCTGTTGCCTGTAGGCTTGCTGTATATTGCCTTCAATATGTTCAGGTATGTGCCTTGTACCCTTGATCTCTCCAAAACTTTAAAGATGAATGGGTGTTGGATTTTGTCAAATGCTTTTTCAGCATGTAAGGAAATTATTATGTTTTTTTTTCTTTCAGTTTGTTTATATAGTGGATCACATTGATGGATTTCTGTATATTGAACCATCCCTGCATGCCTGGGATGAAGCCTACTTGTTCAAGGTAGATAATATGTTTGGTGTGTTCTTGGATTTGTTTTGAAAAAAATATTATTGAGTATTTTTGCTTCAATGTTCATGAGAAAGATTGATCTGAGATTCTCTTTCTTTTTGGGCTTTTGTGTGGTTCAGGCATAAAGATGACTGTGGCCTCATCGATTGAGTTTGGTAATATTCTTTCTGTTTCTATTATGTGAAATAGTTTGAAGAATGTTAAAATTAGCTGGAATTAGATCTTCTATGAAGGTCTGGGTTGGCATCTGTGGTCTCTTAGTGTCTCCATGATATCCGGCCCTTTCTCTGTAGAGAAATCTGGTGTAAATCTGATAGGTCTTTCCTTATATGTTGCTTGGCCTTTTTCCCTTGTATAGTATGTATTTTGTTCTGCAGACTTAGTGTTTTGCTTATAATGTGGTAGGAGGAATTTTTTCTGGTCTAGTCTATTTGGTGTTTTTATGCCTCTTGTATGTTTAAGGGCATCTCTTTCTTAAGGTTGGAAATATTTTCCTCTATGATTTTCTTGAAAATATTTTCTTAACCTTGGTACCTGAATTTTTTTTATCTATTCTTATTACTCTTAAGTTTTTATTTTTATGTTTTTTTTAATTTCTTGGTGTTTTATATCAGGTACTTTTCTATTTTGTGTTTTCTTTGAGAGATGTACCGATTTCTGTAATTGTATCTTCAGCACCTGAGATTCTCTCCTCCATCTCTTGTATTCTGTAGTAATGTACACCTTTGTGATTCCTTATATCTTCTCTAGTTCTCCATCTCCAGGTTTTTCCTCAGTTAGTGTTTTCTTTATTGATTCTACTTTTTCGTGTCTTGAATGATTTATTTACATCCTTTACCTTTGGGATTCTTGTCTGTCCACAGTGGCCTCTATTTGTTTGTTTGTTTCCTCTTCATGTGCCTCTAATAACTGAATAATCATAGGTTTAAGATCACTTTCCTGTGTTTCAGCTGCATTAGAATATCCAATGCTTTTGGGGGATTCTGGTGAAGCCATGATTCCCTGTTTTTTGTTAATTATATTCTTATGTTGATTTCTAACCATCTAATTGTCTGTAGCCTTGAATGATTTTTTTCTAGAGCCTGTACTGCAGTCTGGGTCTACTGGGTCCTGTAGAGTAGTCTACAGGAAAATGAGAGATGTCAAGGTGCTCCAGAATGAGTGCTGGAGATTCAGATGCAACTAAGCAAGGGATGGAACTCTGCTGAGTTCACTGTCTCAACCCATTTCTGCCTCCTCCTCCAATAGTTGAGCCCCGGCCTTGACTTTCTTCAATGATGGACTGTTATGTAGAAGTGAAGTGTAAAGACAATAAACCATTTTCTTCCAAATTTGATTTGGATCATTTTGTCTTATTACAGAAATAGGAGGCTTAATAATGTCACCATTTTATAGCAGGATGCAATGTTTAATCAGCTTTACAACCAATAATATTTCACCTGGTCACCCACTGGAGGACACCAAGCTTTTCTATTAATTTCTGAATCAGGAATTATGAACTTTCCAAATTTTTTGTTCCTTTTCTAGGTATTTTTTCCTAGACTAATTTTCTTGATTTTATTTTAAATAGAGACCGGTGTTTTTCCCTTCACTTCTGAAAGGAAAGTAGATTGGTTCATAAGGAGTCACCATCATTCTGTAAATCCATTTAGAAATCACCAAAATATGTACAAATAAACGCATTAAAAACCATGTAAATAAGTTACCTCTACATTCCATTTTTAAATTTTATTTTTCTCCATCATTTGTAATTTTCAGCATTAATATACAAAAATTATGTACTTTAATTCATTCCCAAGTATGTTATGTAATATTCCCTCTGCACAGGTATTCTTTTCCTTTGAATTCATCTCTAGTTCTATTAAGTTCAATATCTTAAAGTTTAGATTTGTGCACATTGCCAGTATAAAGGTGTTTAATTAAAGTTTATTTATATATTTATTTATTACAATTTATTTACATTGTATCCCCACAGCAGCCCCCACCTTAGTCTCCTCCCAGTCCCACCCACCCTCCCTCTTCTCCTCCTATGGCCTTTCCCTAGTCCACTGATAGGGGTGGACCTCCTTCCCTTCTACCTGACCAGAGCTTATCAGGTCTCATCAAGAATGGCTGCATCATCTTCCTTTGTGGTCTGGGAAGGCAGCACATCCTGAGTGATCAAAGAGCTGGACACTGATTTCATGTCCGACACAGCTCCTGTACCCCTTACTAGAAAACCCACTTGGAAACTTAACAGCCAATGGGCTTCCTTAAAACAGGGGTCTAGGTCTTCTCTATGTATGGTTCTTAGTTGGAATATCAGTGACTTAAGGCTCCCCTGGTCCAGGTATGTTAGTTCTGATGTTCTCCTTGGGGAGTTCCTGTACCTCCAATTCTTTATATCTCTCTCCTCTTCCATAAGGATTCTAGCACACTGCCCAAAGTTTGGCTATGAATCTCAGTATCTCTTTTGATATCCTGGTGGGTAGAGTCTTTCAGAGGTCCTCTGTGGAAGACCCCTGTCCTGTTCCTGTCTTCTCACAATGTCTATACTGTTTGTCTTTTTGAATGGGGATTACACATCAGGAGACAAACTTCCTGATCAAAACATAAACAGCACAGGCTCTAAGATCAATAATTATTAAATTGGATCTCATGAAACTGAAAAGCTTCTGTAAAACAAAGAAAACTGTCATCAGAACAAAATGACAGCCTACAGACTGGTAAAGGATCTTCACCAATCCTGCATCTGACAGAGGCCTATTATCCAGAGTATATAAAGAACTGAAGAAGTTAAACAGCAACAAACCAAGTATTGCAATTAAAATGTGGGCTATAGAGCCAAACACAGAATTCTCAACAGAGTAATATTGAATGGCAGAGAAACACTTAAAGAAATGCTCAACATCCTTAGTCATTCGGGAAATGCAAATCAAAACAACCCTGAGATTTTACCTTATACCCATAAAAATGGCTAAGATAAAAAATGCAAGTGACAACATATGCTGGAGAGGATGTGGAGAAAGGGGAACCCTCCTGTATTGCTGGTGGAAATGTAAACTTGTACAACCACTTTGGAAATCAATCTGAAACTTTCTTAGAAATTTACAAATAGTGCTATCTCAAGATCCAGCTCTACCACTCCTGGGTATATACCCCCAAATGCCCCACCACTCAATAATGGCATTTGCTCAACCATGTTTGTAGCAGCTCAATTGGTAATAGCCAGAATCTAGAAACAACCTAGATGTCCCTCAGTGGAGGAATGGATACAGAATGTGTGGTATATTTACACAATGAAATATTACTCAGCAATTAAAAACAAGGAAATCGTGAAATTTTCAGGCAAATGGTGGGAACAAGAAAAGATCATCCTGAGTGAGTTATCCCAGAAGCAGAAAGACACACAGGGTGTATACTCAGTTATAAGTGGATATTAGCCTTATAATATAGGGTACATACTAAAATTTATAGCCCTAAACAAACTAAACAATAGGGAGGACCCTAGGAAAGATGTTTAATCCTCACTCAAATAAACACATTTTAAATTTTGTTCCATTTTCTTTCAAAATATAGCTTGACTAGGATTTGCTGTCAGTTTCTGTTGCTCTCATCAAATGTGATGCTCAGAAGAAACACAGGGAGGAAAAGGTCCAAGATAACAGTCCAGCACTGACAGAATCTATGACAGAAACTCAAGGAAGGTACTTGGAGGCAGAGACTGAAGGACAGTTCCTGGAGTTTCAAACACTGCGTACAGACTTTTTTTCCTTCTGGTTTGTTCAGATATCATTGTTATACAGAGCAGGCCCATTGGCTTGGAGTTAGCACTACCAACACTGGGCTGTGCCCTTGTCCATTAACTAAAAGTTAAGAAAATATCCCAGGGACATGCCTTCAGGCCAATGAAATGGAAGCAGTTCTTTGATCTCCTTTTCCCAGGTGTGTAAAGCTGAAAACTGACATTATGGCAGAAATTTTGTTATAATGCTTCATAGAAGTAGATAGAGCATGCATCCTCCTTTTGTATATATATAATTTTCATATATATGTATGAGAATTTCATTCAATATGCTTAATCATATTCATCCCAGATCTATATTGACAGATATATCCACCGATAGCAGTAGGATTTCACACTTGATTTCCACTCTCTGTGCTGGTAATTTGGTCAGACATAAGCTGAAAGAGGTCTTGTGCATGCTAACTTAACTCCATGATTTCACAAACACAAATTCTCTGATGAGTCTCTGATGTGTTTTTGCAGTCATCTATACTCTCTGGATATCATAGTCTTTGAAACACCTTTTTTTCACAAGTATTCTTGATCTTTGTATGGAAGAGGTACAAGACATATGATTCATAGTGGCCCAAAAATGGAGTGAACAAACCCTTGCTAATTGGAATTAAATCATGTCCCAAAATATAAAAAGCCCTTTCCTGGCACCATTTTGAAGACAAGAACCAACAACTAGATAGGTCCTGGATCCCAGGGGAGAACCTATTATTATTTTACCAAATAGGCTGAGATGCTCCATCCAAAAACAACACAGAAAAAAAGAGAAGAAAATAACATGATACTTCTACTTTTTAAAGTTTTTTTACAATTTCTGTTTATCAAAAAATCATATTTTTGTGCTATTCATTAGAATTAAATATTTTCTGTATTAACATTGTTATGTTGAATCGACTTTGGATGCCATGGTATATGGAATCATTTTTTATACTTCATTTTGTTAGGGGTAGGTGAGTAGATGATAGTTTTCCTCATAAACTGAGCAGGACACAGGGGTCTTACACGAGACAGTTTCTCCAACCAAGGACCATGTATGGATATGGCCTAGAAAGAACCCCTGCTCAGATGTGGCCCATGGTAGTTCCGTGCCCAACTGAAGACCCTAGTAAGGGGAACAGGGACTGTTTCAGTCATGAACTCGATGGCTGGCTCTTTGACCCTCCCCCATACATGCCAGGGAGTAACATCCTGGCTAGATCCCAGGGGAGGACATTGCAGCCAGCCCTGAGGAGACAAGATGAACTGGGGTCGGATGGAAGGGGAGGAGGTCCTCCCCCATCGGTGAACTTGGAGGGGGCGAGGAGGAGATGAGGGAGGGATGGGGATAGTGGAAGGGAATGAAGGAGGGAGCTACGCCTGGGATGCAAAGTACCTAACCTGTGATTGATATAAAAATAAATAAATTACATTAAAAAAGAAAAATATGCACTGCTCTCATCTACTTGGATACATTTTTTAAAAAAATTAGGTCTTCAAAATGTAATATGGATTTGATATGTTCTACTTTGATATAGTTTGTCTAAAGTGAACATCATCCTGTATTTGTCCAAAATCCCACAGGAGTCTCTTCAAATTAGATTTTTGTAAAAAATTTTGGACATTATTTCTATCTTTTGTAATGTGAATGCACTATTCAGACTGTGTGTGCAGGCAGAGTCAGTTTGGAAGTTGGTGCCCATTGCTATTATGTCCATTTTGCCTATATTTCACTTTAGATGGGCAATTACTATTTCTTAATTTGATTTTATCCTTCAGTTATTTTTAATGACATCAATATTTCAATTTGTATTTGATAATATAACTATTTTAATTTATGAGCCCATTAACTACTTTGACCACATGTAAGAACATATTTTCTTTTTCTTGTTTTTTTTAAATTTCTATACTGATATTCTACCTTCTCAGATTGGCCTGAATTTGCACCCTATTAGATATTTTCCTATCCTCCTTATTATCATCATCTTTTTCTGCTTCTTCTTTTATCTTTGAAGTTTGATTTTCCTTTATATTGGTCTTTAATGTGAAATTTCAACTATTTCTTTAAATGCATTGTGCTTTTCAGTATAGGTATTTATCGCTGTGATTTCTCTATAAGTTTGTATAAACATGGAAGGCTGCAGAAATGGCTCCTCAATTAAGGAACTTGTTGCTCTACCAGAGAGCAGAGTTCAGTTCCCAGGTCACTAAAGGCCGCTCACAACTGCTGTGATTGGAGACCAAGGGGATCCAACCTCCTTTTCAGTCCTATGTGGATACTGTTTGAATGTGGTACATACAATCATGCAACCAAGACATTGATATACATACAATAAAAATAAATATTAATTATTATACTAATTTCTACATTTCTATTTTCATAAGCTTCTTACTGAATATGCTATATTTGATTATAATTAATTTATATTCATGCAGGCCAGTGTGCACATATGTCTTTTTATGAAATATTTATGAAATTTGCTGATTTTGAGTAGAATGTGTATTCAGTCACATATAGCCTCTCACATAGTTCAGGCATTTTAATAACTTTATGTTTTTTTAGTCTGTTTTATCTGTGCATTGTTGAAAGACTGGTGTTTATATTTTCTAAATTGTGAACTTACATTTTATCTTTATTGTCGTTGTCCACATATTTTGGAGGTGTGACACTGAAACTATGCTTATAGTTATATGAAATAATTTTTCTTTGTAATATGGTAGAAGAGACAATTCTGCAGTTACTATAATGTCAAGCTGATGATGACACAGGAATTTAATGAGGAGGCATAAACTAAAGTGTGCCATCTATTATTTATGTTTTTGTGTGTTTGCGTGTGTGTGTGTCCTGATGTGTAACCCAGGCTTTTTGTATTTGAAGCAAGCATTTTATACCTCAAGCTTCAACTCTATGTTCTTACTAATGGTCTAGTAATGTTTGTGAAAAGAGTGTTTACAATTATCCATCATGCAGAAACAGTTTAACTTTTTAAACTCTCCAACTTTGTAGAGTCTCAATGTCAGTCAGAGTTAAAAGACAGATAGACTCACAAATAAAGTGTAGATACAGACCCACAAATTCGAACGCATAGAATAGAATTATTACAAAGAGGAAAAGTTGAAAAACAGATGAAGAAGTAGAAAAGCATACTAGACAGAGTTTTTGTGAAATTACTCTAAAAGAAAATGCTTTAATTTTTCCTGTAGTGCAATATTGATGCATTTTGGGCACACTGAATTTATCACTAATATATTCAAACTGAAACGTGATCACAAGTTAAGAAAGAAGTGATAATTCAACTTCATTTATCACTTTCTTACTTAGCAAGGAAGGCAATATAACATTACACCAGTTTGTACGATACAGACAATATCCAGAAAACACATAATCTTTAGATTATTTTGTTTATTAGAAGACTTACATGAACATGTTTTTCTCATTGTGGCTTCAAATGTATGGTGTATGTAGATGATAAACTCATTTCTTAAATCCATGGCCATCCCAAACATTGTAAATAATTGCACTGTATTATATTATCACATCAGAACTTAGAGAAATGGTTCAGTTGTTAAGAGCATGTAATATAATATTCCTTCAGTAGACACAGGTTTGGGGTCTGTGCACCTACATTGTGGCTCACAACGTTTTGTTACTCCAGTTCAGTGAGATTAAAGCCTTGCATGGTATCCTCGGTATCTTCTGTACATACATGTATATACACACATTAAGATAAACATTCATACATATAAAATAAAAACATAAATATTATTTTTGTTAAAAAAGAAACTGTCATAGCAAAAAGCAGTTCCAGACTTTCTTATGTCCTGACTATTGACCTGAACAGCTTCAATTTCATTTTTGTAAATAGGATAATCATGTCAGTACATGGTAGAAGTATAAACATTGACCTATACTAAATATTACATTTGTGAAAAATCACATGATTTTTTCATAATAGTTTTATAATTCTTTAATATTCTATGTGCTGGAGTCACACCATATCACAAATATTATTAAATGGTAAACTTGTCTACTCTCTATCTCATTATAGACAATGTGTAATATATAAGAGTATTATATTATTCAATGTCACATTTTGTCTTTTAATGAAACATTCTAAAATCCCCTCAAATGATTAACATTTCAGAGTATGAGGAAAAATGCACAGTTCATATTAAGCACAATGAAAGCTTCTGCTCAGTTTGTGCAGCTTTCGTCTTAACCTCATTTTGTTCCAAAAATCATCATGCTGATATTTTTTTTTCTAAGAGGATTTTAAAGATAGGCAGACCAGTATTGAGATAAGTAAACACAGGCTAAGGAAGTGAAAAAATACTAACCTCTGGGGCATCCAATTATTTTCACTGTGGGATAACCTTTTGCATTCATGTGTAGACCTTTCAAAACAATGTTTTATACTGCACAGTTCAAAATAAGTGCTTTTAATTTTTTTCACTTTATGAAGCAGTGAAAATAGAGAACATATGGCCTCAAACTTTATTTTTAAAAATTTTCAGAATAACCTGCTCCAGGAAAATGTTCTCTGCTTTGTAATAACTATATTTTTCTTTAAAAAAAACCCAACTCTTCAACTGTAAGTGGAATTTTATTTTATGAAACTTGTTCATAAATAATTTATATTTTATCACGCAGGTTTTTGTGAAATAGAAACAGCTATTATTCATGGTCCTTTTTGAGTTCACACCAATGCAAACTATTTCAGTGAGAAAATATGACTTCCATAGAACAAGCCAAAATCCATTCTAGAAATCTACATACTTGATTTGCTTACAACTACAGCATTAAATATGAGATTTCAAAAAGAAGTCAAGGTATCTAATATCTCTTCGTATTTATTTTAAATGAACTAACTACACAAATGAAAATGAACTTACATAAATTGGGACCAGAGAATAAAGATGAACATTGACAATCATATTTTCTATATATTAGTTATGAATTTTTACTTCAATTTAAATGTTTTCAAAGACATGGTATTTTTTAAATAGTTATCATTTAAATATTTCAGTAATGTGTAGCATAGAAGTCTTGATTTTGCAAAGTAGTCTTTTTTTAGTACCTATCAATTCATTTGTCTTTTATGTCCAAGAATTCTTCCAAGGAAATCTTTATAATCTGCACTGCTTTTTACCACTCAGGATGATGCTAAATGCTGAGTTCTCTAGCTTCTCTTTCCTCTTTCAATCTCTTTCTCTCTCTTTTTCTTTTTCTCTCTGTGTGTTTGTCTCGATCTTCCCTGTCTATTTATCACACTATACAGTTGCAAACTGTTTGATGCTCACTAAGATTTCTAAAACAGTAATTCTATATTCAAAGTATTTCATTGGAATCTTTGATAGGTATTTCAGACTTAGTGTGTCAGTAACTAATCTTTGCAAACCCAGGACAGTAAGAAAACAACAAAAACTGTAGCCAACACCCAAACATCTAATAGATTCATTAACTTCTTAACTTAAAACACAAATGTTGAATATATAAGGTTCCCAGAAAAGCACTGAAATTTACTCCATATGCTCCAAGTCAATCAGCCACTGAAGCTAACAGACCAGTGTTCTAAAGTGGCTCCTCGCTTATTTAAGTATTAATGTATTTTATTTACTGATATATTTATTTTTTTTAACATTCTTCTCTCATATATTCCATTCTGACTTCAAGTTTTACCCCTCCACTCCTTTCAGGTCCACACCCACCACCCTTCTCTTCCAGATCTACTTCTTAATTTCCCTTAAAAAAAAAAAAGAAGAAAGAAAAAGGCTTCCAAGGGTATCCATTAAACATGGCTTAACAAGTTACAATAGCCTAGGTACAAACTGTCATATCAAGGCTGAAAAGGGCAACTCAGTAGGAGAAAAAGTATTTCAAGTATACGCAAAAAAAGTCAGAGATACTCCCTTTTCCCATTGTTAGGGGTACCACAAGAACACCATGATACACAACTCTAAGGCATTTGTAGAGAACCTAGGTCAGACCTACAGAGGGTCCATGTTTGTCGCTTCAGTCTGTGAGCCCCTGTGAGCCTGCTTAGTTGATTCTATGTGTCATGTTCTCATAGTGTCCTCGACCAAGCTAGCTACCACAATCTTTCATCCTGTGGGTCCCCTAGCTCTGCTTAGCTTTTGGGAGTGGGCCTCTGCCTCTGTTCTCACCAGTTGCAGTGGGATGCCTCAATGATGTCAGTTGGGCTAGGCACCCATCTATGAGTATAGAAGAATAACATGTTGAATCATTTCATTGATTATTTTTTCCCCAAGGACAGTATGATTGATTCTATCCTGGCTTTTTGGAGGGTTAGGGTTAGGTTTAGGTTTAGGGTTAGGAGTCAAAGAGCCAGCCATTGAGTTCATGACAGAAATAGTCTCTATTCCCCTTACTAGGGTACCCACTTGGATACTGAGCTACCATTGGCTATATCCCAGCAGGGGTTCTAGTTTATTACTATACTTGGTCCTTGGTTGGAGAAACACCCCTGTGCCCTGATCTATTTGGTCTTTGTGGAGCTCTTGTCCTCCCCAAGTCTTACTAACTCCCCCTTCTTTCATATGATTCCCTGCACTCTGCTGAAGATTTGGTTGTGAGTCTTAATATCTGCTTTGATATATTGCTAGTTAGAGTCTTTCAGAGGCCCTCTGTGGTAGGCTTCTGTCCTGTTGCTTGTTTTCTCCTGCATTCAATGTCCATCCCATTTGTCTATCTAAGTGAGAATTGATCATCTTACCCCGGGTCCTCTTTCTTGTGTACCTTCTTTAGGTGTATAGATTTCAGTATGTTTATCATATCTTATAAGTCTATATAAGTGAGTATATACCATGTATTTCTTTCTGCTTTGGGGAATAAATTATAATTTTAAACAGCTAATCACTTAAAAAAGATACTGAAAATGTATTTATTTGCCTCTGAAATGTTTGCCACACAAGAGATTCTTAAGGGTTTTTTTTTTGCATTATTTATATATTGAGAAAATTAACAGTATATGTTTTTCATAGTCTTTCTGTCATACATTCATATTCCATGTATTAGTTGATCCTTTATTTTTGTAATATTGTCTTTTGGTTAAAAGTTATTATTAATCTAAATGAATCAAATTCATATTTTCCCATATTTTCCAATTCCGGTATACTACTTGAGTATTAGACTCTTCTATGGTAGGAGTTTTTAATTATTATTATTACTATTATTATTATTACACCTTTTGTAGAAATGTCTTTGTTTTGTAACTTTCAAGACAGGGTTTCAGTCTTGGCTGTCTTGGACTCTCTTTGTAGAGCAGGTTGTCCTCAAACTCAGAGAGAGTTGCATGCCTCTGCCTCCCCTACCACTGGGATTACAGGCCTGCACAACTGTGCCTGCCTTGTATAATATTTTTAATTTTCATTTTTCTTTACAAATGTAATTAGGCTTAGTATTAGTTATGCCTTTAGATAAAGGGTCTATGTTATTTTTCATAAATCTGTTTGGAAAAAAATGTTCTTTCCCTTGAAGATTTCTACAGCTTTCATAAAGTGTGAATTAACTAGTTCATCAACGAGAAATAGTCTAGTAAATTGTATTTCATGTATTTGCGAGTGGATCGTCTTGCACATATAAATATGTAATATCTAACACTTAATTAACTAACTAACTAATTAATTAATCTATCTATTTTCTACAGGGGTGATGGAGTCTGGGGTTGTGAATGTGAGGAATGAACTTGAGTTATATGTCTAGCTCTCTGTGTACCTTTTATTTTGATAGAATGTTTCATTGAGGTGACCATTCTAGTCTTAATCTTGAAATTCAACTTCTTTAGACTTTCATATAGCTGAACTTGTGATATCAATATTTTCCCATGTTTCTTATGAGTTCACAAAAACAGATTAAAAGATGACAAAAGAAATACTATACAACAATTAAATATCAAAATTTGGTTTAAATGATAGAAGTTGGTGACAAATAGAAATTAATAATTCAGTGATGCTTAATATTCTATGTTATGAGATTTTACACAAATCAGTTATTCCTGTATATTATATCCATTTTTAATATGAAAGTTTGTGAGTGAATTTTGGATGAAAATTTAAGAAGTCTACTATACAACATGGAAATATAGTGAAAGAAACACTCTTTTTTCCAGAATTATTTTTATCTAAAATATACATTTCTCTTATTGATAAAGATACTGATAACACACCTTTTAGAAACAAAGAATATTATTTTGATCAAGTATCATGAACAAAATTTATTGTTACAAAATACAAGTTAATATTTATGACATGTAGAAGACATTCACTTATGAATGTATGCTTGTAGTTGCCTATACTATGGACTTAAATTGGACACAAGTTTTCACATGGCAGTGTTTACTTATCCTTACTAAGTTTCAACAGAATGTCAATAATGAGAGCAAATTTTTTTATCCTTTGTTGAGAATATCTGTGGTCAAAAGATTAATAAGAGTGTTAGTACTGACCTGACATTGCACAAACAATGACCTGCCATGACAAGATTTTGTTGAAATGAAAGACATTCTTGGATACATGGATCCTCACTGTGTCTTATGAAGTGCATCAGAATTAGACTCACAGTCTCAATCCATATGTTGCACAGTATTTGTGCCAAACCTAGATTGTAAAGTAATTAATGAGCATATGCCTTCATCAAATTAGATTTAAATATTTAAATAAAGTACTTAATTATATATTAAAATTGATGTGTACTGTTTTGAAATACTTTAAAAAATTATTTTTAATAATCCATCTACTCAAGATTTTAAATGGAATATTACTTTCAGTTTTATTATATCTTAATGATCCTCATGAAATATCAGTATTGGAACAGATACCTACTTAATATAATAAAGTTTAACTGTTCACATTACAACAGTTTAAAATAAAAACTTTGCCCTTTTTCATGTCAAGATATTTAATTTTTCTTTAACGTTACATTTGCATTTGTGCATTGTTTTTTACAAACCTCCTTCTGAACTTCAAAAAATAAGCAACATATGAAAGAAGTAAGTTGCTTAAGGCCCTATAGCAATAAGTAGAACATTCTTTTCTTCTTCCTGGGAAAAAGTAACCTGAAATAGCTCTCAAATGTTATCAACTTGCCCAGGAAGATTGAAACACTCTTCCCTTTTAGGATATAATGGTGTTTATATTTGAGATCTTTTAGTTTTTAAGTATCTATGAAGCCCTTCACATCAATGTGACTCAGCAATATTCTATGACAAAAAGATCATGGAATAAATATATGTTGCTAAGTAGAGGAAAAGCAACAGTTATTTATTCCATCACTGAACTGATAGTGTAGTATGTTTTATTGCTAAATCATTGATCCATTTCACATGATCTTTTGAACTAGGGTACAAGTCATTATACTTTACAAGCCCTTTGGAAACTTTACATTTAATTTAGAATTATAGGAACTATGTAATTGCTTGTATAAAATTATAATATTTCAGAAATATTGGGGAAAACGTTCTTTCTACATTTGAGTTAATAAGTACCTATGTCTGTAGAAAATTATAATAAATCTTTCATTTAAACTAGTGCAATATCCTACATGTGTTCATTCATTATTTCTGTCTTCCTTTATTTAATTTAATATTATTGCTTGATTGCTTCTTACATTATTTCCACTTCCTGCAAAAAATTTAAAAGAACCAGTTAAATGATAAAGAGCAGAAACATAATACATCTTTTGTAGGTAGTAAAATATTATAAAGGAATATTCTTGTTAAGATATATCAACAGATACTAAAATCAATAATAACAGGTGAATGTCTAGACAGCTAGTTTAGTGTTGGGTAATTTGTGTGTTCATGAAAGTACCATGTATTTTAATGTTGGCTCATAGAATGTTGGTTTGAGAAAGTAAAAGAAACATGATATAGGAAGGTTCGGGCTTGGGGATACCATCCACCAAAAAGAATGTTTAAACTTAGGAGGTGCTGCTTGCTTTCTGAGACCATTGACATGTATATACTCTTCAAGTAATTTTTACACACCTTCTCCATTAGTAGAAGGTTCTTAGTATAATGCCAGAGGAGAAATTTAATCATCAGTCCCATCCAGTTGTAAATCCTTTGTGCTACACGAATGACCTACTGGTGTAACTGTGACCTAAATATCATGGAATTAACCAAACACTTTCAGATTTAAGTCTGGAACCACAAGACGAAACTAATACCTGACAACATTATCAAGTCAAGAACCTATAGTTACACAGATGATAGATGCTTAGAGAGAACCTACTATATACAGCTACATGGTAACAGTATTAAAGAGATTCCTAATGACTTATCTTAAATCCATAGCTCCATGCATTCTCAAACCTCATTAGAGATGCAAAATCCTTGTCTGTCAATGAAGTCATTCAGAAAAGCTATTTTCTCCCATTTTATTTATTTGTTCTTGCTTCTACAAGGCTTTTGAGTTTTCAGTGAAGAGTAAACTTCATAATCAGAGTTTTCATCTTGTGACACTATGCAATTAAGTGATGAAAGTCCCAAGTGAATAATTATGTGCTCAAAGTCAGTTTTCATGCAAGAGGTTCAGTGTATTATGGAAAAATGAACACATATTTGGATTGCAGTTTATTTATAAAGATGTTTATAGCTTTAAAATTGATTTGTAAATTCAAAAAGCTTAAAAAAGCACAATTTAAAGTGAATATTTAGGTTCAGTAAGAAAGCTCAGTGGACATAAAGAAAGCCCTCACTGCCAAGCCTGAGGACCTGAATTCAATACCTGACATTCTCAAGGTATAACGAATATTTACCAACCCTATATCTGACAGAGGGCTGATATCCAGAATATATAAAGAACTCAAGAAGTTAAACACCAACAAACCAAGTAATCCAATTAAAAAATGGGGTACAGAGCTAAACAGAGAGTTCTCAATAGAGAAATATGGAATGGCAGAGAAACACGTAAAGAAATGCTCAACATCCTTAGCCATCAGGGAGATGCAAATTAATACGACCCTGACATTTCACCGTCTACCCATCAGAATGGCTAAAATAAAAAACTCAAGTGACAGCACACGCTGGAGAGGATGTGGAGAAAGGGGAACCCTCCTCCATTGCTGGTGGAAATCTAAAGTTGTACAACCACTTTGGAAATCAACTTGGCACTTTCTCAGAAAAAAAAAAGGAGAGTTTTTTCTAAGAGTTGTTTTCTGACCTTCACACATGTGCTATAGCATGCACTCAACACACACATATACGAGCATAACTTGAATAAACTCAGAAGTAAAATAAGAACTTATTTATATAAGATTATTAAAATCATTTTATAAATATAACTACATTCGCATTCATAAGGTAATATAACTGTCACTTAATGAATTTACTTAATATATGTACAAAATGAGAACTAGAGAAATTAAAAGCAAACTGTTTTATTAAATTAATATTAATTTCTCTCTTTTGATATGGCTTAATTTTTTAAAAGAACAGTTTTAAAATTACAAAAATATTATTTGTAGATATGAAAAATTTCTATTTAATATTTCAATTCAAAATTTCAAACCTGAAAGGGCTATATGACTTGGTTGAATTTTTCTTAGTGACATTTTAATTATCTATGGCTAGCATTTCCCTACCTTTAATAAACTTTTTCCTTTTAGGACAGTTGATGTATAGTGAATAATTTCTTTAATTTTTTTCACATTAAAGTCCCAGAGTCTTTTGTGTGTATATGAGAGAGATATAAAAAGCCACCAAACTCTATAAACATATGAATTACTCCCGCATTAATGGACAGAACTCAGCAGGGCAGTGCTGAAGACCCAGGGAATGACACAGACATTCAATCGAAATGGAATACTCCCCCCAGGTGATTTAGAAAATGTCATAATCTTTTCAATATGATGACCTGAACAGGCTTACAGAGATCAAGGTAAAAGCAAGCATAGAGGCTAAAAGGTACAATCATCACAATTTGAACTTTTAATCTGAAAGACCTTCAATTTTCTCTCCCATTGGCTTCTACAGGACAGCTTAACTACAGGATTCACCTAATTCCAGATCAACTGTTTGAGGGCATCTTAAAAGCACTATAAGGCATGAGGGATTGTGTGAGAAGTTAAGAGATTTAGGCATTCAAAGTCTCCTGGTGCTGCATCGCAGATTTTAAATTTTAAGTATTTTCATGCTTGGAATATAAGAAAAGGCCCTTTAAAATTATAACTAACAAATACTTAAAAGTGGAAATAAGTCAGCTTTACAGGGATGATTGGCTGTGAATAAGGCTGAGATGACAAATGTGGGAAATTATAGTGGATTGTTGTAATCTTTGGTACAATAGTGTGCAACTGCTGTAATGCTGCCCACCGTCATTTCCGTGAAATGAAAAGCTCAGCAAGTCAAATGACACAGTAACCAACAGGAGCATTTCAGTGGACCTAGATAAAGTATTGTATGTACATCTTAGAAACACAAGGGGCCATAGGGATTGATAGAAATGTCCCCTTGCAAACTGTAAAAGAGCTTCCTCTGAAGCACAGAGCATGCATACAATGATGGAAAGCAATTTCACCAAGCTGTCAGAGAACTGGGGTATTTGGTAGAATGATGAACTAGGGAAAACTACAAGAGCATGTGTATCTGCTTAATATAAACTTTGATGCTGAAAATCTGGTAGACTGTGTCAATCACACATTGAACATGGAAAAAAAATCTATTTGATCTAAATAAAAAAGATGGATATACAAACACATCCTCAGGAAAATGTTATAACACAAACTTGATATTAATCTAGGTGTTATCATGAAAATTAATTTGAATTTCTAGCTAAAAAAATCAAAGAATATTACATATGTAATTTTGTTGAAGAACACAGACTTGATGTTCTAGAAACAACTCAGCAATAGAGCATTTATATAGCACACATAGGGGTCCTGGGTTTGAATCTCAGAAAGTGAAGTAAAAATTATAATATATTTGAGAAATAAAGTCATAGAAACAAATTTTTTCAATGAAATTGCTTTATTAAAAATGGCAGGTTTTCTTGGATTCAAAAAGACCATGAAGGTGACTTTCTTAACAATGGCTGGTACCTAGCTGAGCTCCAGGAAGTATGAGATTCCTGCTCCCACACAGCAGCACAACACATTGCGTGTTTGCAAATTTTGTCCCTTCCCATTCAGTAAATACAAGATGAATTTGCCTTTCTTCCTCTACTACATGGGATACTTCCTATATGGAGGAATATGGCAGAAGAACTCTCCCTAAATTTAAGCTCAGAGACCTTTATCTGCTTGCACTGTGCCATCCCCTAGCCAATCTCTTGGCATCGGGACATTGAGAAACCAATATTTTAAAGTTCATTGCTTTCGTCTGTTTTCTTGAGAGTATCAAACTGGTATACAATTCCAGACATTCCACTGTCATCCTCCACCCTCTCTTGCCAACCATTTTTTTCTTTTCAGATAGCCCCTTTCCTCTTTCTTTTTTCTTACTTACTTCCTTTCTTTCTTCCTTCCTTCCTTTCTTTCTTTCTTTATAGGCTGCACTCAAGCAGTCACAAATACTTAGTGTTCGTGATTGTAGCATTCATGTCAATCCAACTGACAATGCCCCATAACACTCTATTCTGTCCTTTGACTCTGAAAATCCTTTCAGCCTCTCCTTTGTGAGATTCCCTAGTTCTCACAAGTGTTAACTAAATGACATGCTAGTGACCAGGCCCTCGGCAATCACTTATTCTCAGTAAATTGGCCAATTGTAATAACACACTGCTGAAAGAAACTTCTCTCATCAAGGCTGAGAGCTGTACTAGACTATGGTTATAAAGATATATTCCTTACAGGCAGTTTAAATGCATTTCCATTTGCCACAACCTTTGTGGTCTGTTCTCTCCATAGGGCTATTACCTTCCTTACCCTGAGCTTTTTAGAAGTTCTGTGATGCCAGGTATTTATTACCTCTCTTGGGAGAGTTTTGAAATAGAATCCTGAAGTGGTTGATTGCTTCTCGGTCATTCATTCCACTAGTGTACCAGTTGATGTACCTTTACAGTGAGGTCATTGTTATAGCACAGGGGACCTGTATTTGTGGGTTTGTCAATGGTTTTTCTTCATCTTCAAAGTTTTCCTCCCATAATATTTATGACTTCTACTTTCTTTTTTATTAATTTATTTTTTATTAATTATAATTTATTCATTTTGTATCCCAGCTGTAGCCCCCTCTCTCATCACCCCCAAATCCCACTCTTTCTCCCTCTTCTCCCATGTGTGTCTCCCAGTCCACTGATTGGGGAGGTCCTCCTCCCCTTCCCTCTGACCCTAGCCTATCAGGTCTGATCAGGACTGGCTGCACTGGCTTCCTCTGTGGCTTGGTAAGACTGCTCTTCACTCAGGGGGAGGTGATCAAAGAGTCAGCCACTGAGTTCATGTCAGATACAGTTCCTATTTCCCTTGCTAGGGAACCTACTTGGATACTGAGCTGCCATGGGCTACATCTGTGCAGGGGTTCTAGTTTATATTTATGCTTGGTCCTTATTTGGAGTATCTTTTTCAGAAAAGACCCTTGTGCCCAGATTTCATGTTACTTGAGTTTTATGAATTTGTTTTTCCAGATTTCTTTCCTTCCACCAGCCAGAGGTGATGTCCTCTTTATTCCTATTTATCCTCACTAACATCTCTCTTTACCTTAAATACAACAATCTAAAAAAATTCAATAAATCTTGAGATCAGTCATGTGCCATGTTCTGATACACGTATAACACATTTAATGCACCTAAGATTAAGAGAATATTGTAGCAAAGGGAACAAATAGATCATAAAAGTCATAGGAAAGTTGGTTTGATGTGAGATTATGACTAGAAATGTTAGAAGCTACACCCAGGAAGTCTCATGAACATGGCAGATTAAACATGACTAGAACAAAAATTACACAAAAGGATATGCTAACAGAGAAGGAGAAAATCTAGCATCAAGTCAACACTACACAAAGCACTATTGGTAAGTGTAAATGCCGAGAACAAGGGAAATGGTCTGTATCAGTGACTAGTCAGCAAATCGGTTATCAAATATTAAGTGGCCAGTCTGAGATCCTATTCATAGATAACAATTTACAAATGAAACAAGATGCATTTATATATGTGTACACACACATACATCACATAGACAAACATGCACATGTACAGACATATGTTATACAAATATTTATATGTATATGAAAACATTAAAGAAAAAAGAGGCCATGATTTGAAACAGTAAGATAGATGTATGAGAAAGGTTAAATGGAGGAAGAGGGAGGAGAAGAATGATGTAGTAACATTATAATGTCAAAGCTTAAAAAATATTAGAAAAATGTATTCAGCTTACAGTAAATTATGCTCAAAATTTTATAAATAATTTTAAAATCTGTTTATAAAAACAAACACAAAATGTTTCTTTTAGGGACTGGGTTACCTCTTTTGTTAATTTTTTCCAGTTTTATCAATTTTTCTGAAAATTTAGTTGCCTTCTGTATTGAACAGAATTTAGTTGTGTAAATGTGATACATTTAAATTATCAGTTCATCAGTTAATGTACATCCAGGCTGATACCATTTGGAGGCTATTGTGAAGAAGGAAGCAATGACTATGAATTTTCAGATATCTCTGTGATGAGGTAGATGTTCAGGAGTGGTATACCAGCTTATAGGACATATATTTACCTTTATGAATGGCTTCTCAGTGCTTTCAAGAGTAACCATACTCTAAGACACCAAAAGTGTGTTACCACCAAAAGTGGAATCTCAAAGTATTTTGTCCTTTTAAACTAAATTTATTCCCTCACTTGTGTGTGCAGTGTGAGTGAACAGACTACAACTTTCACATGTCATCTTTGTTTGTTTACTTTGTGCATTGCAGGGAAGAAAGTTTAGGTCCTCTCACTTGTTTGTAAGATTCTTTACCATCGGCCATTTCCATATCTCCTCAAATGAATTTTAAGTCTCTTCATCCTGATTTTTTAAAAATATTTGCCAGCATGTGAGACTCTAATAGCCCAAGGTTACTGAGGAAGGGTCCAGGAGCACTTCAACCCCACTACCTCAGATGACGACAGCAGGATTTTCCTTCTCCTTTCCCAAAGTGGCACCATAACATCACTACCCCACTATCAACCCTAGTAAGAAGTTACTACTTTTTCAAATATCAGGCTGCATTCCTTGTTTGACCTTAAAAGTTTACCTCACCTAACCCCCCAGCCCTTGAGCATACAGATGAGGAATCTTCTAACATCCTGTCCTGGCCAATTATACACAGCCACAGAAACCTTGCCTCAGAGACCATGGCCACCTCCACAGGGCATGAATACCCCCTTCACCCACCACCAATATATGAACCATTTCTCCAAAGCTGTCCCCAGGCTTGTGTATTCTTTGCCCATGCACTCACCATGCAGGCCAACATCCTTCCTACACCCACCCACCATAACTAAGGTTCACTCCCTCCAGTCCAGCAGGATTTACAACCAGCTGGATACCCTGAGGGGAGAAGCAGAAAAAAGATGGCATCAGAGTTTTGCATTTATTTATTTGAAAAGTCTCTGTTCAATTTGTATTCTTAATGTTTACTTTTGAATTTGATATATATGTAAATTATATATATTATTTTATGTATATTATGTATATCTTTCATTTTGTATACTTAGTTGAAAAGGCTTTGTCATAATCTTTGAGCATTGAACTGGCATTTATTGTTCAAACTATTTTTTAATTTAATTTGCTCTACTTCTATATTTTTTATTTTATTTCTGGAAAACGGAGGTTCTAGTCTGTATATCCTTGACTGTATATCCTTGATTGTGTGTTGATCAATCAACTAACTAACTTGTGCAACCAGAAGCTCAAAGGATCCCAACTGAATGTTGGTAGATTCAGTTTACACGAACTTCTCAGAATGTCACTAACATAAGTAATAGAGACCAAATATATTCTGCATTGCTATTTTCCTAAATTTCTCTCAAGATGTTTGTTTTTAATTTTATAATGTTCATATCAGTTTAATAACTGCATTCTCTTTTCTCCTTTTAAGTGCCATAGCAAGAAAAAATGAAATTTATCAGAAACAAAAGCAATCAATATCTAAGAAAAATTGTTGGCCAACAGCATCATCTAAAACTTAACTACTCAGACAGCCATTTCAGAACATTAGTAATATAAGCCTAAAAAAGAATACTTTCCATACTCAGGAAGGTCATTAGAAACAATTCTACTGTACTACTTAGACTTCACACTATCGTCTACACTGCATGAAGGATTTTAGCCTAAGTATTGACAAATAACATTATAATGCATTTGAAAGGATTTCACCATTTTGGGGGAACAAAGAGAACTAAACTCATGTAAACAGACATTTCATTTAGCACTTTAATTCAACTGTGAAACTACAGTTGATATAGTCATAATTGTTCTATTAATAAATATATCTTTTTAATTTTTATTTTAATCTTAGTTTATTCGTTTTTGTATTCCAGCTGTAATGCTGTCCCTCATTCCCTCCCAATACCATCCTCCTTCCCTCTTCTCCTCCCATGCCCCTCTCCAAGTCCACTGATAGGGGAGGTCCTCTCACCCTCAGGGGAGGTGATCAAAGAGCCAGCCACTGAGTTCATGTCAGAGACAGCCCCTGTTTCCCTTATTTAGGTAACCCACTTGGACTCTGAGCTGCCATGGGCTACATCTGTGCAAAGGTTCTAGGTTATCTCCATGCATGGTCCTTGAAGTATCAGTCTCAGAAAAGACCCCTGTGCCCAGATTTCCTGGTTCTGTTGCTATCCTTGTGGAGCTCCTATAGCAATTAAAAACAAGGAAATCATGAAATTTTCTGGCAAGTGGTGGGATCTAGAAAAGATCATCCTGAGAAAGATAACCCAGAAGTAGAAAGACACACATGGTATATACTTACTTATAAGTGGATATTAGACATATAATATAAGATAAACATACTAGAATCTGCACACCTGAAGAAGCTAACCAAGAAGGAGGACCCAGGGTAAGATGATCAATTCTCATTGCAATTGGGATGGACATCAGAAGTGGAAGAAAACAGGAAACAAGACAAAAGCCTACCACTGAAGGACTCTGAAAGGCTACCAGCAGGGTATCAAAGCAGATGCTGAGGCTCATAGCCAAACTTTGGGCAGACTGCAGGGACTCTTATGAAGGAATGGGTTATAGATAGACCTTGGTTTTTAATGATAGAACAATGCAAAGAAAATGCTGAGAGTATGCAGAAAAAATGGAACTCTTACAGATTTCTGGTGGGAGCATGAACTAATGTTGCTAGCCACAGAAGGAGTAAGTATAGAGGGCCAGGCACAGTGGTGCACACCTACAATCCCAGCACTCAGGGAGGCAGAGGCAGGCAGATCACTGTGAGGCTGAAACCAGCCTACTGGTCTACAAAGCAAGTACGAGACAGCCAACACTGCACAGAGAAGCCCTGTCTCCAACAAGCAAGCAAACAAACAAACAAAATACAAAAACAAAAAAAAAATGATAGAAGAAAAAGACACTCAAGCACCCTCCTGAGCCACATTAACCCCAGGTTGCTGGAAGAGAGACACCCAAGCACCTGCCGCAGGTGCCACTGTGATGGATTAATGTGTGATAGGGAGATGGGAAAGATGGAGTAAATGGTTAAGAGATAAAAGAGAAAGCAGAGCCAAGGGGTTAGTACACTCTGGATAAAGGTAGAACTGGAGACTAGATATCAGTGAGGAACAGGCAGATATAGCAGCCAGGCTATACCCCTGGATGCTACCAAGGAAAATGTCTGGGTCCCCAGTCCTGCTGTAGCAAGAGTCTGTGGCCAGAACTACTACCAAAGGCCAAGCAGATGTCTATGGTCTGGGTTGCCCCTGGAGACCATGCTTACCAGGAGAGACATGCTGATCTAAGTGTCATGCATTGCCACTTGAGGCTATTGGGGAAATCTGGGCCCAGGCTGCTGCAGTGGGCCATGTCTGGGTCTATGGTTCTATGGCATATGGACATCTGTGTTGATGTCCCGGGACCCTGTTACCACCAAAGGCCATGCAAAAGTCTTTGATCTGGACTGCCTTCCTATGCTGGACTAGCCTTGTCCCTTACATAGGCAGCACAGTAAAGTTGACCCTGACAGCAAGGAAGCAGGTGAGCCAGACTAGAGGGTGCAGGAATGCTGGCCCAGCCCTTAGTCTGCAGTGGTATGGCTTGAGCCAGGGAGAGATGGCCTTACTTTCTACCCTCTTGCTGCCCTAGATAGGTTAGAAAGCTGTCAGGAGTGCAGGAAAGTTAAACTTTCCTCCTCCTGGTTGCAGCATTGAGTGAGATACCCAGGGTAGTGCTGTCTTACCTCCCTGGTGTTCCTTGGTGCAAGAGTGTATCAGGGCTGACAGTGTCAGCTACCTCCCAGGTCCAGACGTAGGGCTTTGAATTGGCCCACTCCAACACCTTCACCATCTAAGATCTGCTAGAGTATATGAAAGGGCTAGTCTTACAGATCCAAAGCTACACAATCTCCATGACACAGGGAAACAACAGAATATCCAAGAGGAGTCCAGTGAGGATAGAATATAACATAGCAGAAGCCAGAGGCCTTGAAACACACCAATGACCCATTGCAATGAGTATTTGCAATTAAAGATGTGTAGGCAAAAAGGTATATACTGTGTGACATACTATACATACTACAGCTTCCAAGACAAGATTTTTCCCCATATTAATTATTTTCTTTTGAGGCAGAGGTTGCAAGGGTGGTGAGCAGATCCCAAGGAATGGGCGATGGGTGAGCTTGGGGTGCATGATGTGAACCTCACAAAGAGCCAATAAAATGTTTTTTTAAATAACTAATGCTCGTTTAGAAGAACAAATGGGATGGACATTGAATGGAGGAGAAAACAAGCAAGAGGACAGGAGCATACCAAAGAGGGCCTCTGAAAGAATCAATATAGTAATGTATCAAAGCAGATATTAAGACTCACAACCAAACCTTCAGCAGAGGGCAAGGAATAATAATAAAAATAGGAGAAGTTAGTAAGAATTGGGGAGAACAAGAGCTCCACAAAGACCAAATTGAGCAGGGCACAGGGGTCTTTTATGAGACAGTTTCTCCAACCAAGGACTATGTATGGATATGGCCTAGAATCCCCACTCAGATGTGGCCCATGGTAGCTCGGTGTCCAACTGAAGGGGAACAGGGACTGTTTCTGTCATTAACTCGATGGCTGGCTCTTTGACACTCCCCCATACATGCCAGGGAGTAACAGTCTGGCTAGATCCCAGGGGAGGACATTGCAGCCAGCTCTGAGGAGACAAGATGATCTGGGGTCCGATGGAAGGGGAGGAGATGGACTTGGAAGGGGCAGGGAGAACTTGAGGGAGGGATGGGGAGTGTGGGAGGGAATGAGGGAGGAGGCTATGCCTGGGATGCAAAGTACGTAACCTGTGATTGATATAAAAATAAATACATTACATTAAAAAATCTATAGAGGTTTCTCAAAATACTGGGAATAAAACAATCCTTTCATTTGATATCTGAGCACATACTCAAAGGACTCTGGACCATGCTTTTAAATCTATATGCATCATCTTTATTCAGCATAGATAGGAAATTGAGTCAATCCAGGTGCCAGGCAACTTATGAAAATTTGGTACATATACACAATGGAAATTTCATTTAGCTATTAAGAAAAATGTAACTATAAAATGTGCAGATAAATGAATGAAACTGCAAAAAAAAAAAAAATACCTAGGAGGCAACCCAAGCTCAGGAAGAGAAACACTGTATGTTCTTTCTCAGATGTGTGTCCCACATCCAACTCTTTAGTTTAGTTTGCAGGCTCCATAGTTTTGTTTGCAGAGAACCTTGGGGGGTAAGAGTTGAGAGGTGGGGCTAAATTAATAAAGGAGGAGGAGTAGATCATATTGGTGGCATGGTAATGTTCTAATGACAGCCTTTTTTCATGCTGTACCTTCAGATGAGCATGAGGACTATATAAAGTGCATCTTGTGAGGAACAAATACTCATGACATTATAACCATTTCACATCTTCTATGCAAAGACCATCACAATAGGGATTACATTTAAATATACAGATTTGAAATAATTCAATCTATAATGTCTTCTTTTTCATTTCACGATTGTTTTCATATGCTAAGACCAGTGACATATTTTGAAACCTGACAGGCTTTACATAAGCTGAACTGACTCCAAATATCTTTATTTTTTAAAGTCCTACGTTCTTTCTTCTGTTTATATGAGAGTATAACTAAATAATAAAGCTTCAACTTATTTAAAACTCAAATCAATGAACAGGCAATTGTATTGCAAGGAAGACTTCAACTATGTTATTCATTTGTCTGTACCAGCTGTTCAACCCCTTCTACTTGTTTTCACGTTAGCCTTTTAATTTTATTTCTCCCCTTACCAAGTTACAAAGCTGTATTTACTCTCCTTTAATTTATTTTCACAGTAAGATTGCCTCTGGCTACCAGCCAGCCAGCCACCCATTTATTTATACAGTGGAAACAAATGCTATTCCTTGCATGCAATGCTGGTGTTTTATGTTCTTGGAAAAGGCAAATACTGAGTACATCAAGTCAACATCTTTTCAGTTCACTTGTACAGACATGTCTCTTCCTAAGTTTCCCTTCAGAAGGTGACTTCAGCCACGTTCAACCTCTGACACTCGGTTGGATTATAGGTGGCGGTGATGGGTTCTGGCTTTCAAATTCAAACAGTCATTTAATCTGCTGACCTTTTGCCTTTTTGCCGTGTATCTTCAGGATTTTCGAATTTACTGTGAAGTATTATGATTACAGAAGATGCCTGAACAAAGTCAAATCCATATAATCAAATAAAGCTTGTAGCAGTTAGAGAGAAATTTATGAAAAAAAATCATACATGGGCAATGAGTTATTATTCAGAACAATAATAGCTTAAGTTCTATGGAATCCCGATGATATTTTAATGAAAAAACAGAGTGTTACTGATTTCTAGTTGTAAGTAACTTGTAGTGAAACTGACACTCATACACATCATGTAAAACGAGAACAACAAGAGACGTTAAAGGAAACAATGCTCTTCATAAGCCTGTAATTCCAGTGCCTCCGGAAGCTGTGGTCAATAGATGTTCTAGGCCTCCATGGACTGCATAATAAGTCCAAGGCCATTCTGGACAAGTTGGGTGGAGACTATCTCAGATTGAAAAAAAATAAATAAAAGACACATAGGAAAACACTTTGCTTAGTGCAAAAGGTTTTAGCTAACATGTGCAGGGCCTTAGGTTTAATTTTATGCTTCAATTAATAAGCCTAATTTCCTCTAGATATTTTGCTTTTGATATATATGCACTCAGTTATGGCAATAGTAGTTGATATTGTCTTAGGTATCCCCTTACAAAAAGCATGAAATGGGGTGGAATTTCTAAACTTTTCCTTGACTTAAATTTTAGAATTATATATTAATGCCGATATGTATTTAGCCTATATTATATATTTCCATTGTTTCCAGACTCATATTGTATGGTTATAGCCACTAGCTACATTTTTAAGAATTCTTTGAGATGGATACCAGTACATCCTGAATAAAATGTCTGAGCAGTCTGTTTGATAATGGAAAATTAATTCCATATATTGCTCTACTTCCTTTTAGGTATTATGATATTGCTCTTCATTCTAAGTCTATTATTTCCTAAAATGTGCAGACATACACTTATTCTTCTTCCTAAATCTGAAAATGCATTTGTATAAACTTGAATTTTTCTGTATTAAGGGGTCAACTTTGAGTGTAAATTAGTTGGATTCAAATGAAGGGTATTTGCATAGAAGGGATTTGCTTCCTAAAAACCTCAGAAACAAATTAATTCAAAATGTTAGCTTACCTTGGAGCCTAAGTAAGCTACGATTGAATACATAATCCCTAATTCAATTTTCACCTTGGTGTTTTGGACTCAAACCTATTTTCCAGTTGTACTTGGTAAGTACATTGGAGTGGCTTTAGAAATACAATCAAAGTCAAGTGCAAATTCTTTCTGAAATGAACATCTTGTTTCCATAATTAAGTTGATTGTTTACAAAAATTTATACGCAGGATTGTTTTTAGAGCTCTTCGAAATTTGAGCCTGTGTAAGTAGACTAGTAAATGACCAGAAATGTGAAATATTGATAGCATCTATTCATTTTTATTCAACTGCAAGCAATGCATATTTTGTAGACATTAGTTTTACTCAAACTGTTTCATCCATTTATACATCTATGACACTAAAATTTAGTTTTATTTTATTGGTATAGTTAGGATAGCAATACAATATTTTTGAGACTTGACTTTATTTTAAGATACAGAACACAAGTACATTCAGTTTGGATCTTATTCATATGATATATCCCCATAAATCACTTAAGTGTAAGAAAGGTCACACTTTTTAAATTAGGAACTAATTATGGCTTTTTTTTTGGTAGAACTAAGTAAAAGATCCATATTTTTAAAAACAAAACAAATATAGCACTTAGCAATCTAGACATCTTAGCTATTGCAATGCTGAAGAAGTGATACAACCACTCATGACTATAACCTTGATCACTGTGTGAATACAGAGAAAAGGAAAGACAAAAAGTATTTTTAAAAAATACTTATTTATTTTTTATTAATTGCACTTATTCACTTTGTGTCCCCCCAGTAGCTCCCACCTCCCTTTCCTCCCAATCCCTCCGTTCCTCCCCCTTCTCCAAGCATACCCCTCCCCAAGTCCAAGGATAAGGGAGGTCTTCTTTTCCTTCATTCTGATTCTAGTCTATTAGGTCTCATCAGGAGTGGCTGTATTGTCTTCCCCTGTAGCCTGATAAGGCTGCTCCCCCTTCAGGGGGAGGTGATAAAACATCGGGTCAATCAGTTCATGTCAGAGGCAGTCCCTGTTCTCATTACTATGGGACCCACTTGGACACTGAACTTCATGGGCTACGTCTGTGCAGGGGTTCTAGGTTATCTCCATGCATGGTACTTGGTTGGAGTATCAGTGTCAGGAAAGACCCCTGTGCTCAGATTTTTTGGTTTTGTTACTCTCCTTGTGGAGCTTCTGTCCTCTCCAGGTCTTATTATTTCCCACTTCTTTCATAAGATTCCCTGCACTCTGCCCAAAGGTTGGCTATAAGTCTCACTATCTACTTTGATAGTCTTCAGGGCAGAGATTTTCAGAGGCCCTCTGTTGCAGGCTCCTACCTTGTTCCCTGTTTTCTCCTTCTTTTGATGTCCATCCCCTTTGCATTTCTGGCTGGGGAGTGAGCATTTTAGCCTCAGTCCTCCCTCTTGATTAGTTTCTTTAGGTTTAGAGACTTTAGTAGATTTATCCTATATTATATGTCTATATGAGTGAGTATATACTGTGTGTGTATTTCTGCTTCTTAGATAACTCACTCAGGATGATCCCTTCCAGTTCCCACCATATACCTGCAAATTTCATGATTTCCTTGTTTTTCATTGCTGAGTAATATTCCATTCTGTAGATGTACCACAATTTCCCAATCCATTACTCATTTGAGGGGCATGTGGGTTGTTTCCAGCTTCTGGCTATTACAAATAAAGCTGATACAAACATAGTTGAGCAAATGCCCTTATTGTGTACTTGAGCCTCTTTTGGATATATGCCTAGGAGTGGTGTAGCTAGATCTTGAGGAAGCACTATTCCTATTTGTCTGAGGAAGCGCCAGATTGATTTCCAGAGTGGTTGTAGAAGTTTACATTCTCAACAACAATGGAGGAGGATTCCCCTTTCTCTACATCCTCTCCAGCATGTGTTGTCACTTGAGTTTTTGATCTTGGCCATTCTGATGGGTGTCTGGTGAAATCTCCGGGTCGTTTTGATTTGCACTTCCCTGGTGGCTAATGATGTTGAGCATTTCCTTAAATATTTCTCTGCCATTCTATATTCCTCTATCAAAAATTCTCTGTTTAGCTCTGTTCCCCATGTTTTAATTGGATTACTTGATTTGTTCCTTTTCAACTTCTTTAGTTCTTTATATATACTGTACATTAGCCCTCTGTCAGATAAAGGGTTGGTGAAGATTCTTTCCCAATCTGTAGGCATTCGTTTAGAAGATGGCCTTTTTCCTTGGAAAACCGTCTTCCAGCCCTTTAGCCTCAGGTATTGTCTATCTTCATGACTTAGGTGTGTTTCTTGTATGCAACAGATTTTTGAGTCTTGTTTATGCATCCACTCTGTTAGTCTGTGTCTTTTTATTGGAGAATTGAGTCCACTGATTTTGAGAGAGATTAATGACCAGTAGCTACTAGATGCTTTGATTTTGATGTTGGCTGTGGTATTAAGTTTGTGTGCTGATTGTTTTGTGAGAATACATATGACTAAAATTTTCCTTCAACAACTAGACTTACGTGACTATTAGGTCAACTCTATAGAAAGGCTCTATATTTGTGAGTTGGTTAACTCTTTTTACTTCCATTAAACATTAACTTTTACAGAAACAACCTCAATATCCCTCAACAGAGGAATGGATACAGAATTTATGGTACATCTACACAATGGGATTCTACTCAGCAATTAAAAACAAGGAAATCATGAAAGTTACAGGCAAATGGACGGAACTAGAAAAGATCATCCTGAAGTAACCTAGAAGCAGAAAGACTCATTCTGACTGAGGTAACCCAGAAGCAGAAAGACAGGCATGGTGTACACTCACTTATAAGCAGATATTAGCTGTATAATATTGGATAGTCATCTATAGCACTAAAGAAGCTAAACACTAAGAAGGACCCTAGGGAGGAGGCTTAAATTTCATTCAGAATGACAAATGGGATAGACACCAGAAGCAGTGGAAGAGGAAACAGGATGGGAGCTTCCTATAGAGGGTCTTCTGAAAGGATCCACCTAACAGCAGATCGAAGCAGACATTGAGACTGATGGCCAAATTTTGGACAGAGCACAGGGAGTCTTATGAAAGAAGAGAGGGGTGAGGAAAGGGGGATATGGAGGGGACAGGAGCCCCACAAGGAGGCTAACAAAGCTAAAGTATCTGAGTCCTGTGGGTCCTGCAGAGACTGATGACCCTACCGAGGACCATGCATGGAAAGGAATAGACCCTCTGCTCAGATGTGGCCAATTGACAGTTCAGTCTCCATGGATCTCAGAGTGAAGGGAGTCTCTATTTTGAACTCAGTTGACTGTTCTTTGATCACTCACTCCTGATGATGCAGCCTTGCCAATCCATGGAGGAAGACGATCCAGGCAGACCTGATGATACTTAAGCTATGGACTGATGGCAATGGTGGAGAACTTCCCCTTTCAGTGGACTAGGGGAAGGAAATGGGGGAAAGATGGTGCAAGGGTAGAACTGAGAGGAACTGGGAGAGGGGGTTTCAATCGGGATATATAATGCATAAATTGTGAAGAAAAAAATTAAAATAAAAAACTATGTAAAAATATCATTGAACTATTTTTGCAGTTAGTTTCCTCTTACTCATTTTTATTTTAAGTTGCATTTGTTCTTTGGTGATTTCATAAATTATCCAATATATCTCAATCACATTCAACTATCACTTTTTCCTTGCACTTTTTCAGGTTATCCAAAGCCTCAGTCACATGTTTCTAACAGCTTCCTGAATACTGTTATAAGCTTGAGTTTATTTTAAAATACTAAAGTATTTAGTGTGTGTGTGTGCGTGTGTGCGTGTGTGCGTGCATCCATATCAGTACTGGTGCCAGTAGAACCCACTTGAGCTGGAGAGGCATGTGGCAGTGATGCACCTGACAGGAGTTTGGGTCCTGGGAACTAAAATCAATTACTCTTCAAGAGCATTGTTCTCCATCTTTGCAGACCTCATTTAATCATGTTTCTAACTTGCTACATCTACTCATCCTACTTATAATTTTACTATCATAATATCATCCACTGTGGTGTGTTTGTGCCACGGGTCAATGAGCATATTCCTGAAAGAAAGAAACAACACACAAACAAACAGCAACAAAACAGAATAAAACAAACAACAAAACCCTGATTCTCTTTTGTCTAGTTGCCATCAACAGCAGAGCTGGGGTTGGCTCTCAGAAGCCCCTTCCCACTCCCTATGGGAATTTAAAGGGATTGATTTTCTCTGGGTTATGTAGGTTTTATGGGGGATATGGAAATAAAGATGAAGTTCTCAAAAGAAGAAACACCAATGGGCAGAAAATAATTTTTACAGTATTCATTATCTTCAGCCATCATTATTCTTTAAGACATGTTGCCCATAGCAGATCAGTATCCAAGTGGGTTCCCTAGTAAGGGGAATAGGAACTGTCTACTATATGAACTCAGTGGCTGGCTCTTTGACCTCCCCTCCCTGAGTGGGGGGTGGGGGCAGCCTTGCTAGGCCACAGAGGAAGACAATGCAGCCAGTCCTGATGGTACTTGATAAACTAGGGTCAGATGGAAGGGAAGGAGGACTTCCCTTATCAGTGGACTTGGAGAGGGGAATAGAAGGAGATGAGGGAGGGAGGATGGAATTGGGAGGGAATGAGGAAGGGGGTTGCAGTTGGGATACAAAGTGAATAAACCGTAATTAATATAAAAATAAATACTTAGTTTAAAAAAGACATGTTGAATTTCCCCAAAGAAAAGAAAAGTTGTCCCTGAGAAGTAGAGGAATCATCTGTAATTTAATTCCTTATCAAACCTCCAAAAACAATAGGTTTTTGGAAACTTATGTTTGTGATGGGTACATTTAAATTGAAATCTCAGTCTATTCTAGTTTTGAATACTTAATAGACATCTAAGTATGTTCTCTGATTTAAAATGTAACAGAATCATTTTGCAGTCCTTATTGCTGAGATTTGAAATCCAATTTTAATTTACTAATAAGTAGTCATTACTTATTAAGTACTACTAGTAAGTAGTTTTGTCTTTTATTACTAAGATAACAGTAGTTTAAATTTGAAACTTTCTGACAGTGATGTCCATTGCTGAATAAATTAAATTCTAAAAGTTGCAAAAGTCACACACAAGACCAACTGCATTTATTCCCTCCTTGCCTCCCTGCCCCTCCCCATTTCTTTCCTTTCTTCATTTACTTTTTTATGTGTGTGTTCATGTGGCTGTGTGTGTGTGTGTGTGTGTGTGTGTAAAGGAAAAGACAGTCTCAGGTGCTGTTGATCAAGAGCTGTCTGTTTGGTTTACTGTGTGTATGTCTGTGGTTTGTTGTTTTTGTTTGGTATTGTATTTTACTGAATTACTGTCTGTCGAGGAGACCTGAACTACTATGCTGACTATTGAGCAAGAGCAGGAATATTGCTGTTCCCACTTCAAAAGTATTAGTATTTAAAGGGCCTGCTACTACAGCCAGAAATTTATTTTTAATGTGATGCGAAGGATCAAAATCAAGTCCTCAAGCTTGCACAGTAGTTTAGCAACACCTAGACTGAATAAGCTAAAATCTGCAGGCCAGTTTTAGCCACCTCAGTCTTTGAAGAATAGAAGGCTCTGACAGCATCTCTCTCTCTCTCTCTCTCTCTCTCTCTCTCTCTCTCTCTCTCTCTCTCTCTCTCTCTCTCTCTCTCTCTCTCTCTCTCTCTCTCGCTTGCTCGCATGCACCCACGCGCGCGCGCGCGCGCGCGCGCGCACACACACACACACACACAAAGAAACAAACAAAAACTGGAACTCTTGTAACCAGTCAATGACTTCAATAATGAAATGACAATTTTCTAATTACAACTGAAAATTCTGTCTTTGGTCGTTAAAGTCATACAAAGTCATTATTTCACTTGAAAGAAAGAACTTTAAAATATTTAACAATGTTATAATGGTCACATGGCACCTACAAATGTGCTCACTGAATCCAAGTTTGAAAGCAAAATTCTAACTTCTACCTAAGACTAGCTATGTGTGAAATATCTTTCCATTAGAATAAAGTATTCATACAGTAAAAATTCAGAAAAAATATATGCCCAAGACTGCACAATAAAAGAATGATCACTATTATAATCTGTGTGTCATGAGCGACAGTGACATGTCAGTGAAGATTCACTTACAATAACAAATTTAAACTTACAATGGCTCACATTGTTCACTTCTGGTGACCAGTCACACATTTTGTTTTCAGTTCCTTTATATTCTTTAAGAAGTAAGAATTTCTTTGGATATCTTTTTCCTGGAACAATGTCCTACTTCCACAGCTGTTGTCCTACTGTATTTTGCACCTGACTAAAACTGATTCTTTACAGTTCGTATCCTCTTTGATTTTCACAAATATTCATGTTCCAAAAGTCTTTTTGTACTTCCTCTAAACATAGAAAACTACTTATAAATCATGATAATAAGCCATTAATTTCTATACTTACATATTATAAAATATTTATTTATTACATTACTTTAATATATTTCAAAATTCTTGCAAAGCAACTGCTTACTGATTTATGAACTTTACTTACTTTGGTTAAGGTTAAGTCAAAATTTTTATTGTTTAATTGTATCTGTTCAATTTAAAAATGCAATGTGTTCAGCAAAACTTTCTCTATCTAGAATAATCTCATGTCTCTGAAAAAGATTCATACCATAAGGAAAATAATTTTCTTAGTCTTTGCAGTCTATGGAAATATATTAATGCCTTTTTTTATTAGCTGTGTGCAAATAGTCTGATGAGTAATATAGTGACGAAATTAAGTAAGGTGAACATCCGAATCACTACAAGTTTGAGTAAACATTATTTGGTTGTGGGAATTTACTTTCTTGATAAAATTGAAACAAGTAAAATTTAGTGATTTGTGTTCTGAACTTTGGGAGCAGGTTTTTGAGGTGACCAACTATCATTATTTACCTATGTGATTGTAAGCACTATAAATGTCTTATAACCTTTGTTTTATCATTTGTAAAATGGGAACAGCCTCACCACTTTTTCAGAAAAATGAAAATGAGAATGTACAAGGACATCTTTAATATAGTCCTTGAACCAAAACAAATGTCAAATTGCTCCATTTCTCACCATACTGTTTTAGGTTGGGGGCAATAGCATTAATTTTCTACCCAAAGTTTTGTGAATAATGGTAAAGTAATGAGAAGATGAAATATATTTTAAAATAGCTAGGACTGGTGTACAACCTTGAAATTACAAGTTTTCATCTTCAACCATGAAATCATAAAGAAATAGCCCTGTCATCTTTTCCTGTTACTGCATGCACTTTAAAGTAAGTGTCGCTTTTTAAACTGAAGATGAGAGGACAGGATGTGAACATGAAAGTGCTGATTCTTAAGTAAATGTCACCTTGCCTCATGTTTTTAGAAATGCTGAAAAGTGACTGTGTGAAAGGAAACAAGGTTCTGTTTCACGCTGACCTGCCCCGTTTCTTGGGTTGTTTGATTATTTCCTCTTACTGGGTGTGAGTCTCAGTTAGTGTTAAAAGAAAACTGAAAAAAAAAATCTCAGGAATATATTTTGGAAAAATAACTTCAAGAAATGATCTAGAACATATGAATTAGATCTGTATGTATAGAATAGATCAGTACAGTCTTAGGTTTGTATTGTAAATTAGATTTATGTATGTGTTACACATCTCAATTTATAGTAATTTGACTTTTTGCACTACACTGTAAAAGTAGTATGCATTTAAAAATTAATACATTTTTAATGAGTTGACTTTTACTGAGAGTGGCACATCTTATGACTGGCCTTCTCTGTGTTACATATCCATTAATGTGGATTCCACAACATGATCAATGGTCACCAACAGGAAACTCAAAATTATACGAGCCACTGTGAAAATCAAGACAGCTGTGACTTACTTCATGTTGTCAGGCATGAGGAGAAAAAGTAGCTTTCTTTTGACATTTTGTCACATTCAGTCATCCAGAAAGGAAGTAATCCAAACTGAGGAGAGGAATGTTATCAGATAGTAAGTACATCTGGAAACATGCTCTTGTACATATAAAAAAGTGTATGTTTAGTCCTCAACCTGCAACTGTTTTCATGTTAAAGCAAAACTCACCAGTCTATTATTTTATTTCTCATGGCTCTCATGAAAAACATCGCTTTCATGAGGCTTTTCCAGTTTCCTGATAATGGATGCTCACTCTTCGCCAACGACTGAAGGTAACTGTTCTGGTAATAAAAAAATTCTTAAAAACAGTCCTCAGAACCTAATGGTTAGATGGATGATCAAAAGAGACTTTATCCAACCTATTTAATTAATTTTTTTGTTTGTTTTTTTTATCATGACAGAGTTTTTCTGTGTTTCCCTGACTGTCCGGCAACCAGGATGAACCAGGCTGGCCTTAAACTCAAAGATCCACCTGCCTCTGCCCCTGAGTGCTAAAATAGCATGTGGGCACCACTATCACCTGGCCTTCTTGGTTTGATAAATTAATTTTAAATGACAAATTAAACTAAATTGATCTTTCAATATCTTTCACATTTCAGTCATGTTTTGTAAATGTAAATAGAATTGAAATAAAGTTAGATTATATAATACTTTTTTAGGTTAATCCAAATTTTATAATTTTCTTTTTTTAAAAATTTATTTATTTATTATTTATACATATTCTGCCTGCATCAGATCTTATTAAAGTTGGATGTGAGCCACCATGTGGTTGCTGGGAATTGAACTCGGGACCTTTGGAAGAACAGCCAGTGCTCTTAACCTCTGAGCCATCTCTTGTATATTTTTCTTAATGTTGAGAAAAATAACACAAAAAATACGCAGAAATATTATAAAAATAAAATGGCAGTGAATGTAATTTCACATTTTGTAGAAAAATTTAAACACTTATGTAGATAAATTTATTTCTGTAAACAGAGGAAATGACTAACAAAACAATAATACATTTCATAAAAACAAGACATTATGACACAGCACAGAAAATTATAAATGACTTTAAATTCAAAATGAAATGTTCTTTAATGTTTATAAGAATATCACAACTATACTCTTGTCAAGTTACCATTTTCCTTTTCTTATATTACTGGAGTATGTTTGAAAAAATGTATACTGACATGACCTGTTGAGATTTGATCACCTTACACAATCCTGGAATAAAAATCATCACAAAGACCTGTGGATGATAATTTCATAAAATTTGCCAAAATTCTATGCACTATCCACTGGTCTACAAGTGTTACCTCTAAGCTGGAATGCTAATGAAAAAGCAAATTGAGGGGTTAATAATTGCATATTTGAGTTTTTATCTTTATATAAATTATAAAATTCAGTATCAAAGTCATCTCATGAAGTGGAAGTTCCTACAAAACAACAAACCAAATTTGTGAAATTAATTGATAGTCAAATCACTTCAAAAGAAATTACTGTAGCTAATTAAAAATATAATAATGATAAGGTTACTTAAATCCAGTAATGTGTAGCACATTAAGAATTGTAATTTTCTAGTAACACATTAGTACTAACTATACTGATACTGATAGTTTTGATATATCTCTCCAAAACTTTGGAATATGGAAAATGAATAGCTGAGTTTGTATCTAAGTATTCCTATTTAGTAAACATGTACAAAAAAGCAAATTTTTTTATTTTAGAGCACACATATCTATATGTATCTACCTACTTGTGGCAAATTCTAAAGCTTGAAAAAGTCCCATTTTTAAATTTCTTGAGATAATTTCAACTGAGAAAAATCATCATTTCAAAATTTAAAAGTATGTGCTTTATTTGCTTTTTTTAATATGAATGAGACATTATAATTCAGATTATAATATACATGGTCAGTTTTTGGAAACCCTTATGACTCAAATTCTTTCAAATCATATCCATTATGGCAACAATTAGGCATGAAAGTTGCATGCCAAAACTCACTAAACTATTTAAGTTTAGTTTTTTGATAATAATGATAACAATAAATATGTTTAATCTGCATCTAAAAATAATATTACAATAATAACCATCATTAATTATGGTCCAGACTCTGTAGCACTTTTAAACTTTAAGATAAAACTGCTAGATAGTCAAAAATACTTTGACTCCAAAATCATAAAAATTTCTGAAAAGATATAACAATGTGAGGTACATCGGAAGATAATATACAGTTTATTTTTTTTCCTTTTTAAAGGTTTTCATACAATTTTATCAAAATTTTTTTCCATGTAGATGCCTTCAAGATCCTCTCCATGCATGTACTCACTTCACTAACATTCTTGCTCTCTTCTAAAAAAATTCTAAAAACATGAGCCCAATATCTGTAAACCATTACTCCTGAGCTTGCCTTTAAGTTTGGTTGATATACCAAGATTCAGTCAACTGAAGAAAATGGATTTTTGCTATCAACTGCAAATGGCTTCTCCGCTATGGCTATGTCTTTATACCCACAAAATTTCCTCCATTCTGGAATTTTTAGCTGCCGTGAACTTGCACAAATGTTGTACATGATGTCACAGTATCTGTGACACCATCTGTGTGTCAGTGCTGTTGTGTCTGGTAAATACTGTTGCCTTTAAGTAATCTACCACCTCTGACTTTTTCAGTATTCTTCCTTGTCTTCCATCAGGATACCTGAGCTAACATTGAGGGGAGATCTCATTTTAGGCTGAGGGATACAAGATCTTTCACAGTCATTCTATTGTACAGTAGTGGTTCTCCATGTTAATTACTATCAATGGCAAGAAGATGGTTCTGTGATGAGGGCTTAGCTGTGTGCTCACATATACATATACATATACATATACATATACATATACATATACATATACATATACATATACATATACATATACATATACATATACATATACATATACATATACATATACATATACATATACATATACATA
>CM053765.1:66685209-66705220 GCA_028658305.1 Pachyuromys duprasi | reverse complement strand
TTTTCCCGTAAAGTCTATGATCCATCTAGTCTCAGGTTCTTGGCCTCCTTAGCAGTGTCCAGCATAAGTTCTGAAGAACTCAATCAAAGACTGTTGGCTATGACCTTAGCATTTATGTCATTGTGCAAGTGTGCCTTTCTTTCAGGCAGGTCACTCTTGTACTGTGGGCAGAGAGTAGTACAAAGCTGAGTGCTATTGATGCTTTTCTCATACAGTATTGTACCCAGGATTTTCCAGCACTACGAACTTTCAGCTAGTCAGTAAAGGTGAAGTAGCTAAGCACTGGTTCAATTCCTCCATGTTCACTAACACAAGAATGCCCTGTCTTCAAAAGTAGGACCATCAATAGCTTGGAACCACTCTGTGAGGTCTGAGGATGATCTATAGAAACCCTTTGTCCGAGAATTCAAACAGATGTTACAGATTTTCTAGTGTTGGGTGGTCGGGGTATAGTCTTGTCCATTGTATTGTAACTCCTTTTATTGTTTAGGAAAATTCTACCATAGTAGGTTTTCATGTGGTTTTTCAAAAGCCTTTGGTTATAGTTATTGTTTTCTGTACTCCCTCCAGTACTGGATGCTTCCATGCTCATCCTTTTTAAAATCTCATGCTTTAACCTACCCCCTCATCCCTGCATACCACTATAATTTAGTTAACTTATTTAAGTCAAATATGGTCAGGTTTGAATGTATTCTTGCATAACTTTCTACATTTGATCATGAGGTCTGTTTTAATACATAAAGTGAATGATTTATAAAACTGCAATTGTTATGCTTAAGTTGGCTTAGCAAAAGCTGCATAGAGTAGAGCCAAGCATTCTTTGGGAGGCTTTCTATCTTTTACACTTTCCTACTTACCTAACACATTTGGATCTGTGACTCAACTGCAGCTAATGGAGGTACATTAAGTCTATTTCTGAACAGTAAAAATGTCAGCTAAGAATGTTTCCAATGACTTAAATTTCACATGTTCTATAAAATTGCTTGTGTAAAAATCTTCCATTTGAAGCAGTAAAAATCCTCCACAATCACTGAAAATTGTTTCTTCTGGATGGTATTCATTATACTAGTTTTACTGTGAATATTTAGGACAGATTTTTCTAGTTTATTAGATGATGTTTCATTTTGTTTTGGAAAACCAAACTAAATGTTCTGAATTATTAATGCATGTGAATACTCTCATTAGTTTACTTTTGTATTATAATTGAGTACTTTTAAATTTGTATTGTTCCAAATATTTCTAGTATAAATACAGATTTTGTACATTTAATATTAATCAATCTTACATATTTAGGTCTCATATATATTTTTGTGAGAAAGTGCATGACTAGCACAAAGTCCTAATATAAGTTAATTATTCATTACTGTATATCTGTAGGAACATATACACCAATTTGACTCATTAATTAAACTAAAAATCAACAGCATCAACCTGTAAAACAATCACTGCAATTTCAAAAAGAGGTTTATTTCTCAAAAAAATTATATTGTTAAATCATTATTATATTTTAATATTATTTGATATTTTATGTGTTATCTACATGTACTTTTAAGCACCACATCAATTCTCACTTAATCTCATGTTAACCTTTGTATTACTTTAGTTCTCAAACCTTTTGAAAGTAACTGTCCACTATGTTTTATAGTATGTCATTAAGAAAATATGAAGAGTTGGACTACAGTGGAAAACACCAGCAACAGCAGACACTTCTTCTGTGCTATTTGTTTTCCAGTTTAAAATCCACTCTGAGAATGTGTCCAGTGACAATGACATTGAGGAAAGCTTAGTGATTACCTGAAGTTTAGGTATACTTGTGTTGCAGCTTCATACAAGCTGGGGATAGGCTCCACAGGGTCACATGTGCTCTGCTTCCCCATTAGTTGTAACTTTCTGTAAAGACCTTTAACTGTTGCAAAATTAGGTTTGTTTGCAGAGGGGTAAGAGTAATACTTATATATGGGTATAAAGATAACTATTTAAGATCCAATTAATCAAGTGGCCACTATATGTTCTATTCCAAGACATATGACCTCACTATGCCTGGTTAAGTCTCCAGGAAATCTCATGGGACCCCAACTATAGACAAAGAATTACAGCTGTCAAGGATGCTGAGAGTGGGGAAAATAGTCTTCCTCAGGGAAGATTCTCCCAATTTGTCAACAGTATCTACGATTCAAGTGATCTTCCGTGAATTCATGTCCATACAAGAAGTATTGCAGAGACTGAACAGATTATATTTTATGTTTAAAAAACATAGAAGTGCTTGTACATGTTAAGAGGCCATGAATTTGGGAGGGAACAAGGGAGTGGTAGCATGTCGGGAGGGTTTAGAAGAAAAAATGCAAAAGGAGAAATGATGCAACTATATTTAAATGTAAAATAATAAAAACTATTCTTTAATTAAGTGTATATCTGTATGTAGGCATGTAAGTATATGTGCTTTTGCCTGTAGTGCCAGAGGTCTCTGTCCTTGTAAAGCAGGATTCAAAAGTAGCTTTGGCCTGTCAACATGGTGTTGTGAATTTAACTCAAGTCTTCTATGAGAACAGCAGTCACTCTTAACTATTCAGCCATCCTTCAAGCCTAATTAGATTTCCAGATATTAAAAATTAATGTGTGCCTTTGATATAGAAATTAAAATTAATTAAAAAGAATTAAATAGTAAAATGACTTTATTCCTCAGATTAATTTAATAATACAGTTATCTTCAAAATAAACCTTCAAGCAGTATATCTGATAGAACTATTTTTCATTTCTTAATTTTTATTTTTATATTAATTACACTTTATTCACCTTGTATCCCAGCTGTAGCCCCCCTACCTCATTCCTTCCCAATCCACCCCCATCTCTCATCTCCTCCCATTGCCCTCTTCAAGTCCACTGATGGGGAGGTCCTCCTCCCCTTCCAACTGACCCTAGTCTATCAGGTCTCATAAGGACTGGCTGCATTGTCTTCTTCTGTTGCCTGGTAGAATTTATAGTGAGGGTATATGTATATGTTAGTATTCTGAAACAACCTTGCTTCTGGTTACCTAGCAACAATGACATCATCTTGTATCGCCCAGCCAGGTGGCCACACCTGGGGGCGTGGTTAGTAATTACCTGACCTATAAAAGGACCACCAGACACTGGTTCTCTCTCTTACTCTTCTACCCTCTTATTCCTCTCACTCTCTTACTCTCTCTATGGGGCGCCCTACCCCTCCTCCCCTTTCCTCCTCTCCCTCTCCCTCTCCCTTCCCTTATCATGGCCCACGCCTGTTCCCCCTTCTCCCCTAATAAACCCCTTTCATAGAAAACCTGTTGTAAGCCTCATCTTATTTTTTATTTCTAACAGTATATATATACAGATAGATAGATAGATAGATAGATAGATAGATAGATGATGGTTAGATAAATAGATATATAGCAATTAAAGTATATCATGTAAATAAGAATACTTCCTATAAAGAAAGCAAAAATAGGATTCAATTTTTTTATATAAAGGAAGTAAGTAAAATTTTATTGGTTTAGAGTTATGGTGGAGTGTTCGCACACTTATATGATGAATTTTCCATTGATAGATAAGGAGAATACATTATGACATTTGTGCTCCTCTGCAAACCAAGGGTAATGTTGTCAGTTCTAATATTTCTGAGAGTGCATCACATGCTACCGCTTATTCATCTTGGAAATCATTTATCATTGGATTTTCAGTTATGCTTTTTTTTGTTTCAGGAAAAAATGTAAAATGTTTGAGGTTTCACAAAATAGAAGGCTTAGGAGTGGGTTTGCATTCAATAATACTGGCTCAAAAAAAACAACAAAACAAAAACAAAAAGCTCTGGAGGGTGAGAAAGAAGCCTGAACCTGAGCTTACCTGTATTTATTATCCATTTGTGTCTCCTTCTGCATCTATCTTCCTGTCAGGAATTGTCTAACCCCTAGTCCTTCAAAGGTATACCGGTATACAGGGTGTGGTGGTTTGAATAAGTTTGGCCCCCATAAATTCATGTGTTTGAATGCATGGCCCATAGGGAGTATCACTCCTAGGTGGTATGGCCTCATAGGAGTAGGTGTGGTATTTTTGGAGAAAGTGTGCTACAGTGAGGGCAGGCTTTGAAAGTCTCCTTTGCTCAACCTCCACCCAGTGTGAAATCCAGCCTACTCCTTGCTGCCTTTGGATAGAGATGTAGAATTCTAAGCTTCTTCTCCATCACCATGTCTGTCTGCAGGCCACCATGCTTCCTGCCATGGCAATAATGTACTAAACCTCTAAAACTGTAAGCCAACCCCAATTAAACATCCTTTTTGGAATTTCCTTGGTCATTGTGTCTCTTCACAGCAATGGAAACCTAATGAAGACACAGATTGAAAAGGAAATAATGGAATAGAAAAGGAGGTCCTCCCCTGTTGGTGGACTTGGAGGGGGTGGGGAGGAGGGAGATGAGGGAGGGAGTGGGAGGGTAGGAGGGACTGAGGGAGGGGGGTACGCCTGGGATTCAAAATACCTAACCTGTGATTGAGATAAAAATAAATAAATTAAAAAAAAAAGAAAGTGTTGAATGAAGAGGGCAAGGTAAAAGACAGAGTATGGGCAGGGATAACCAAAAGTAAAGACCTCTTAAAAAAGACATGTGGAAACCTACTACTATAGAATATTTCCAATACACACACACATACACTTCAAAATACAACTATGCTACAACAGGTGGACAATGCTCCTATTAGATACCTGAGGCACTTGTGAATATTGTAATACATTTTATTAGATTTTTTTGAACAGCGTTAGATTTATAGCCAAACCAAGAAAACACATGGAGATTCCATATATTCTCTGTGCTTTCATTTGCATTGCTTCCCACTTCAGCATTCAAAGAAACTGGTATATCTGCTAAATAAGTGGGAATACATTTAATTGATATTATCACCACATAGATAATCTGATCAAAATATAACACACACACATACACACACAGTATCCAGAACAGATCTCTATGCAAAGGAAAACATATTTAAATACAGAATAATTTCTCATGTTTTGTTGTAACAGAATGTGATCAAATCTATAAATATAATCAGCAGTCTTGTTTTGTCTAGACAGTATTTCCTGTGATAGCAGTTGTGTGAATAACTTAGAATGGTTAATGATAACATTTTCTATCCTGCAATTGTTGGAGTTGTTTTAATGTGTCAATGCTAATAAGAAGCAATTACAAAGTTTCTGATGTTATTAAATCTGTGAGTTTAGTCCTTGAGAAATAAATTTTAACATAATTTAGTCATAATGTTGATGATGTCATAGTTCAACAAATATGTAAATTTTATAGGCATTAATGAAATAATGTAGGGTATTCTATAAACAAATCTGTTACCTATGTCTTAGACATTATCCTTCTGTGATGACTCATGAAATAGCTATTCCTGGTCAGTGGCTATGTATTATTCCTTCTTTAAGCATCCTCTTTAATATGCTTTTTAAATAAATTACTCTATCTGAAATATTTATAGATATACACATTAACAAATATCATGTTTTTATTTTCAATAAATCATAATAGCTAATATTTTGTTCCTGTTATTTTTATATAACCCTGCCTTTTTTGAAGATAGAAATGAGTACATAAAATGTATGAAAATGTCTATAGAGCTAATATGAATTTTATCTCGGAAGGGGAGGAGGTCCTCCCCTATCAGTGGACTTGGAAAGGGGCAAGGAGGAGATGAGGGAGGGAAGGGTGAGATAGGGAGGGAATGGGGGAAGGGGCTATGGATGGGATACAAAGTATATAACCTGTGATTAATATAAAATAAAAATGTTATAAAAAAGAAAACTAGCTCTTAAAACAAAGAGAAAACCACAATATAATGACACCCTTGTCTCAGCATTATGAAGAGGGTAAATACTTAAGTTATCCAATTAAAAGAGTTGATACTAATAAATAAAGATTATTTTATTATTTTTTAATCTGGAGAACTATCTGGATGTATGATATTAAATAGATAAGTTTATTGGTATAATGTTCCTTTGGAATGTATACACCTTACCCTTGTTCATTCAAATGCTGATCCCCACCCCTTCTCTGGTTTCAATCCGGATATTGCTTTGTGATATTTATTCTAAGCATCCTGTCTCAGCTCTCTGTAAAAAAAAATAAATAAATAAAGCAACTAGATACAATGTTGAGCTGGGAGGAGCCAGAGGACAGGACTGAATGGGAGGAGAGAGGGCTAGGAGAGCTTGGAGGAGGTAGATGCAAGAGAGATCTTGGAAAGACATGGAGAGATGGACTGGACCTAATATATCACTAAAAGCAAGTACAATGTGGGAAATCTAAATGTTAGGAATCTGTGAGGGCTTGGAAGTTTAGGAGGGAGTAACTATGCCCAACACTGTGTTCTAGGTTAACTAAAATCTGAGTCTCTGTGTGGTGATTTGGTTATACAGCTGTTTAGGATTAACAGCAAACTTTACTAAAGGATAATTAATACTAAATATTAATTATCTCCTACAACAAATGGCCCCCAACTAATTCAACTATCCACACCCTTTAATATTATACTTTATCATAATTTGGTGGGGAAAATAAGCTCCCAGTGATACAACCCAAACTTAAAACCTAAAACTCCCAGATCAGTTATTGTCTCTTTAAGAGAGGCTCTTAAAACAGCCCTGGAGCAAAAGACCGCCTCCCATGGACAGACCTGAGACAGAACAAAACTGGCTGCTGCTGCTGTTTAACTGAGGGGTAAGCAAGGGACTCAGTATACTGTGGCTGGCTCAATTGGCTCAGCTCCACAGCCATGGCAGGAAAGATAGGAACTGGTGGCAGACAAACCTCTAGACAGAGTTTGGCCTAAACTGCATCTAAAAATAAATTGCCATGGCAGAGGGTGTTTTAATCCCTTTTGGCTTTGTTTTGGCTGTCATAGTCATGGAGGTGGTTGCAATATATTTAATGGTGTTGGTTCTTCTCCGTGCCTTCTCCAAGAAAGTTCAAGGAGAGAATGGAAAAAAAAAAGGATTGAGATACTAAGTTACAGACAAGAAAAAGGGTACTTTTCTTAATAATTAAATTATTAACGGCTAAAATCCAAAGCTCTCTCCCTACATCAACCAAAATAACCAACTGGGCTTTGTTTATTATAGCGTAAATTGGCACAACTGACCCCAAACTTAAATTTTTCTTCTCTCTTTGTTTGATTTTCATTTAAAGGCTTTGAGTTACAATGGTACATATATATATGAACAAGTTGGTGAAGGCACATGCCTTTCTTCCCAACACAAAGTAAAACAACAACCACAACAACAAAAAATAGACAGATCTGTGAGTTCTGGATCAAGCATATATACATAATAAAAGCCAGGATGGCAACTCCTGCTGTTTAGCCACTTACAGAGATAGTCTAAGATTCAAAATGACAAAAGGTTACCATGTAAATTCATTTTTCTTAATAATAGATGTTATGTCCTTACTGCTCTAAAGGTTGGATTCACATATATTTTAGGTTTATGTAGAGAGAGAGAGATAATTCACACTGCTTTAAAAACGGCCTTATCCTTTTAAACATGAGACATTTTCAGGGGGGAAATGTTGGTTATGCCTATGTAAAAAAGACACAAGAGGCTTAAATGTAAAAAAATACATGCCAACCTAGTTTAGTCTTAAAAACTCAAAAATTATAATCATATGTTTAAAAAGCAAAACTGTCCATCCCATATCAAAAAAGGGACAAGCCAAAAAGAATAGCCAAAACCAATGTAAAAATCCAGGTACAGGATGCCTAGGATATACTTAAATGCTAAGGGTAAGAGAGTTTATATGCTATTGCTAAGAGAGTTTAAATAAAGTTCAACTATAAAGGCATAAATATCCACTCTATATTTAAAAAGGGCAAGCCAAAAAATAGCCACTATCAATGTAAAACCCAGGTACAAGATGCCTAGAATATACTTAATGCTAAGGGTAAGAGAGTTTATATGCTAATGCAAAGAGAATTTAAATAAAGTTTGGCTATAAAGGCATAACTGCTCATTCTGTATAAAAAAGGGGCAAGCCAAAAAATATCCACAACCAATGTAAAGTCCAGGTACAAGATGCCTAGGGTATGCTTAAATGCTGAAGGTAAGAGGGAGTTTATATAAAGTTTGGCTATAAAGGCATAACTGCCCATTCTATATAAATAAGGGGATAGGACAAATAGCTACAACATATATAAAATCTAGAGCTAAAACACTAAACAGGTAGAAGATATCTATGGTATGCTTATATTCTAAATTAAAAAGGAGTTTATATAATGTTTACTTAAAATATGCATTTTCTATTGCTCAAAGCAACCAGCTTGCCTCTCTAATGGGAGAGTTCTCTAGGGAAATAGGTAGCAACTTGGGCTAATACAATAGGCACACGAGAGCCCCAAAAGATATTTTAATCTATCCAACCTTGTTTTGATGATAATTATTCTGTGTTCAATAATAATGGTAACTTATATTGCTTATCCCTTTATATGGGAACATAAAACTATGAAGACATGGAGCTGGTTCAGCTCAATTGTTTTGGTTCAAATGCCTCTCCAAGCTGACTGATTCAAATTCGCTTCTCTGCTTTTTAATGAATTACTCTGTTTGGAAACACTGCCTCTGAACTCCAAGCACAACCTCAGCTTCATTCAACTGAACTGTAGCAAGCTTCCACAAGCTGTACTGTTCTCCCAAACTCAACTATACTGTTTCCCTGAGTACTTGCTTTCTCTGTACATCATATTTAAGTAGATTCTTTTCCCTGTCTATTCTCCTGAGAGTTAGGCATATCCAATTTCTAACTCATTCTTTCCATTCTTTCTCTGAGTTGTCACTTTTTCTACTCCTCAATTAGATATCATGGTCTGGAATTAAAGGTATATACTAAATTCCAGCTAGAGAAATTAAGGATGTATTATGTCTTTACTCCAGAGGCGGGGATTAAGGGAATGGATATCAGCTAGAGGGACTAAAGGTGTGAACTATGGGCATTTTTGTATTTCAGACCACACAGACCTAGGCTGCCAGAAGAGCCATGTTGCTGGATTAAAATGTCTTTATAGCTCTGAAAGCTGAAGGCAAAACTTACTGTTTTGCTCTTCTCATTTTTCTTTATTTTTATTTGTATTTTTTAAAAATTTTTATTAATTACACATTATTCACTTTGTATCCCCCCATAGACTCCTCCCTCCTCCCCTCCCAAACCTTCCTTCCCTCCCCCTTATTCACACATGCCCCTCCCCAAGTCCACTCATAGGGGAGGTCTTCCTTTCCTTCCTTCTGATCCTAGTCTATCAGCTCTCATCAAGAATGGCTGCATTGTCTTCCTCTGTGGCCTGGTAAAGCTGCTCCCCCATCAGGGGGAGGTGATCAAAGAGTAGGCCAATCAGTTCATGTCAGAGGCAATCCCTGTTCCCATTACTATGGAACACACTTGGATATTGAACTGGCATGGGCTACATCTGTGTAGGGGTTCTAGGTTTTCTCCATGCATGGAACTTGGTTGGAGTATCAGTCTCAGGAAAGACCCTTGTGCTCAATTTTTTGTTGTTGTTGTTCTGTTACTATCCTTGTAGAACTCCTGTCCTCTCCCTATCTTACTATTTCCGACATCTTTCATAAGATTCCATTCATTCTGCCCCAACAGTTGGCCATAAGTCTCAGCATCTGCTTTGATATTGGGTAGGACAGAGCCTTTCAGGGGCCCTCTGTGACAGGCTCCTAGCTTGTTTCCTGTTTTCTTCTTCTGATGTCAATCTGCTTTGCCTTTCTAGCTGGGGATTGAGCATTTTAGCCAGAGTCCTTGCTCTTGATTAGTTTCTTTAAGTGTAAAGATATAAAATACCTTGGTGTGACCCTGACCAAAGAAGTCAAAGACTTGTATGAAAAAAATTTCAAGTCTCTGAAAAAGACTTAGAAGATATCAGAAGATGGAAAGATCTCCCATGCTCATGGCTTGGCAAGATTAACATAATAAGAATTGCCATCTTACCAAAATGAATCTACAGATTCAATGTAATTCCCATCAAATTACCAACACAATTCTTTTTTTTTTCTATTTTTATTTATTTATTTATTTATTTATTTTTATGTCAATCACAGGTAGGTATTTTGCATCCCAAGTATAGCCCCCTCCCTCATTCCCTCCCACCCTCCCACTCCCTCCCTCATCTCCCTCCTCCCCGCCCCCTCCAAGTCCACCAACAGGGGAGGACCTCCTCCCCTTCCATCCAACCCCAGCTCATCCTGTCTCCTTCTTTACAGACCTTGAAATTAAAATTCTCAACTTCATATGGAATAACAAGAAACCCAGAATTGCTAAAACAATCCTCTACAATGAAAGATCTTCTGGAGGTATCTTCATCCCTGATCTCAAGCTGTACGACAGAGCAACAATAATAAAAATTAAAAAAGAAAAAGAAAAAAATGTATGGATATGTCCTAGAATCCCCGCTCAGAAGTGGCCCGTAGTAGCTCGGTATCCAACTGAAGACCCTAGTAAGGGGAACAGGGACTGTTTCAGACATGAACTCGATGGCTGGCTCTTTGACACTCCCCCATACATGCCAGGGAGTAACAGCCTGGCTAGATCTCAGGGGAGGACATTGTAGCCAGCTCTGAGGAGACAAGATCTGTTAGAAGAAAAAGTGGGGAAGAGCCTTGAACTCATTGGTACAGGAGACAACTTCCTGAACAGAGCATCAACAGCATATGCTCTAAGTGCAACAGTCAATAAATGGGACCTCATGAAACTGAAAAGCTTCTGTAAAGGGAAGGACACTGTCATCAAATAAACAAACAAATAAATAAATAACTGCCCACACATTGGGAAAGAATCTTCACTAACCCTTTAACTCACAGAAGGCTAATATCCAATATATATAAAGAACTACAGAAGTTGAAAAGCAACAAATCAAGTAATCCCATTAAAAATGGGGAACAGAGCTAAACAGAGAATTCTCGATAGAGCAATATCGAATGGCAGAAAAACACTTAAAGAAATGCTCAAAGTCATTAGCCATCAGGGAAATGCAAATCAAAATGACCCTGAGATTTCACCTTACAACCATCAGAATGGCCAAGATCAAAAACTCAAGTGATAATATATGTCGGAGAGGGTGTGGAGAAAGGGGAACCCTCCTCCATTGCAGGTGGGAATGTAAACTTGTACAACCACTCTGGAAATCAATCTGGTGCTTCCTCAGACAACTAGGAATAGCACTTCCTCAAGATCCAGCTATACCACTCCTAGGCATATATCCAAAAGAGGCTCAAGTACACTATAAGGACATTTGCTCAACCATGTTTGTAGCAGCTTTATTTGAAATAGCCAGAAGCTGAAACTACTCATATGCCCCTCAACTGAGGAGTGGATATAGAAATTGTGGTACATCTACACAATGGAATATTACTCAGTAATAAAAAACAATAATATCATGAAATTTGTAGATGGGAACTGTAAAGGATCATCCTGAGTGAGCTATCCCAGAAGCAGAAAGACACACATGGTATATACTCACTCATATAGACATAAAATGGGATAAACCTACTAAAATGTTCTCATTTTTCTATCTTAAATAATTAATTTTCCAAATAAAGTTCATTTTCAGATTTTAAAAATTTTACTGCCTTATAAAATTTGCTTTGGAATATGTTCTAGATGTTTTAGAAAAATGTTTCATTTTTAATTGTATCTGTTGCTATTTGTGTGTTTGTGTGTGTATAAATATATGTGTGATTGTATGACATGTCTGTATGTGTTTGTGTGATATGTGCATGGTCCATGTTTGTGTAGCTTATGTATTTTGGAAAAGTGTTGGTGTGATTTTTGGTGCACTGTATAAAGAGTTTCTTTGTATTATTCAATTGCTAGTTTCTCTGCAGAGATCTGGTTACAGGCCAGACTGTGGTATTGCTATTCATATGGTTGCACTGTATTTTGTAATACTGCCTTTAACAACTTCTGACTGGTTTAATAAGGAGCTGAAAGGTGAAGGTCAGTAGCTGAGGCAGGAGGCAATAGAGGGGACATCTGGACAGAGAGGAACTGGGAGGATGAAGCTCAGCCAGACACAGAGGAATAAGCAGGTCTGGTACTGAGAAGAGGTAGTGAACCATGTGGCAGTATTAGATTAATATAACCAGGTTAATTTAAGTTATACGAGCTAGTTGGGAATAAACCCAAGCTAAGGACAAACTTTCAGATTATTAAAAAGTCTCCTTGTCATACTGGAAACTGGCAGTCCAAACAAAGTTCAACTACTATTGGCACCCAATGTGTATTCGTGTATGTGTGTGTGTGTGTGTGTGTGTGTATGTGTATGTATGTGTGTGTGAGTGTGTGGGTGTATGTGAGTGAGTGTGGGGGGGTTGGGGGGTTGTAAGTGTGTGTGTGTGTGAGTGTGTATGTGTGTGTGTGTGAGTCTGTGTGAGTCTGTGTGAGTCTGTGTCTATGTATGTGTGTGTGTGTGTGAGTGTGTGTGTGGTTGTTTGTGACTAGGTGTGTGTATGTGTGTGTGAGTATGTGTATGTGTGTGCATGTGTGTGTGAGTTTGTGTATGTGTATGTGTGAATGTGTATATGTGTGTGTCAATGTGTGTGTATGTGTATATGTGTGTGTATGTATGTGAATGTGGGTGTGGGTGTGTGTATGTGTGTGAGTGTGTGTATGTGTGTGTATATGTGTGTATGTGTGTGTTTGAATGTGTGTATATGTGTATATGTGTACGTGAATGTGTGTATGTGTATATGTGTGTGTGAATGTGTGTGTATGTGTATGTGAATGTGTGTATATGTGTATATGTGTGTGTGAGTGAGTAAGTGTGTGAGTGTGTGTATGTGTGAGTGTGTATATGTGTGTATGTGTATGTGAATGTGTGTGTGTATATGTGTGTGTGAATGTGTGCGTGTGTATGTGTGAGTGTGTGAATGTGTGTGTGTGTTGCACATGGTGTTTGTGTTTGTGGTGCTGCTTCCTAGGAAATGTAATTTGAGTGGTTCCTGGCCTGTTGTGTGGATGCTGGGAACAGAACTTGAGTGTAAGATCAGTATCTGAACTGATTGCCTCCCAATTTTATTTATTTACTTTTTTCCGTTTTGTTTTCAGTATTACTTTTGTGATAACTTAACACATGGGCCATGCATCTAAATCATTTCTACATCACTGTCTTCTTCCAAATCATCCTAACACACACACACGCACACACTCAACACACACACCTTCCCATAGAAATTGGGTGCTAATTATAAGGGGACTATCTTCAGAGAGCCATTTTCCAATAATGAACCCTGCTTCTGCACAAATTTATGATGTCTTCTTTAATTTTTTATATAAATATTAATATGCATATATATATGTATGGGTGTATTAAGTGCAACACATTTAATTCACTGGAAAATGTATGCAGAAGCATTTACTCCCTGGAGGAAACTGATTCTCCCTTTCTCAGCATCCATTAACCAACAATAACTCTTCACCTAGGGGTCAGTTCATATGATGTTTCCATGTCCATGTTTTCAGGTCACACTTGTTACTATACCTGTCCTGTTCAGACAATAGTATTGTTCAGATTTTACGGATGCCTTTTTTCTATAATGTCTAAGAACAGCATCTATCAACAGTATACTGGGCCTCTGTCTCTTAAAATCTTTTCCAATTTGTCAAAACTTCAAGTCTGAAATCACCTCGGTGCTTCTGAAAGTGCTGGTCCAGAACAGCTCCTTCCCTTTTCTAGTCTGTATAACTGAGAAGCATTTTTCCACATTCTACAGAAGACAGATAGGAGTAGTGACTTCTACATTTTATTTCTTTCCCATAATCCATAGGTGTAGAAGTTGCTTTGCAGATGCGTGTGTTGGGGTTAGGCATCCCATTGTTGTGGATGTCTGTAATAGTTTTCATTTTATGTAAAATAAATCTCTCCATATTGGGTGAGAGTTAACTTTATCTGTGAGTATAAGAGTAGGTAGTTAAGAAACAATTAGAAATCACACTGGTTTAGGAAACTGGCAACAGCAGGGTCTCTTATGTAATTTATGACATCCCAATTACCCACGTGATCAGAAATTAAGTCCAGTTTGACAGAACAAATTCTTAACCACTGAACAATCCAGCCAAACCTGTGTTCTGAATTTTTATTTGAAAAATTAAGAAACTTTATTATGCAATATTAAGGTTATGCATTCAATTTATTTTCATTAGATTCAGAAAAAAAAACAGAAATAGGAATTATTTCACAGTTCTTGGAACTTGAAACTAAAATTAAGTCCAAACATCAGAATTCTAGATTTATTTAACTACTTAATGTAAATGTACATAATTGCTTAATAAAGTTCGTATAGTATTAAGATGGTTCTAAAATATAAACTCATTAGAAAAACACTGTAGGCTATGTGTCCCTTATATGCCATGGAGGTAGAAACTGAAGCACAAATGATGTCTTCAAAAGGACAGAGCTGGTGATTGTTGTAGGATGCTTTAACACCAGGTCAGTCTGTTTTGGAATTCAGGCCCTCAAACACCATGATCTCTCTAAAAAATTACAGAAAGTATGGATGTATCCATGTCGTTTATGCAAGAGGAATATACTGCATTTAGTTTTACCTAAGTCTCATTTTTACTAGCTGTGGATTGTTAATATTTGACTCTTCTGTAAATACTAATAATTATTTAACATTTATTTCTTCATAAATAATTGTTGCTGACTGTAATTAAGGGATAGAGTCAATTTACAGAAGACAGTTAACAACAGCAACAAAAGACATTAGTCTACAGCAAGATTGAGATTAAGTAAACTGAGAATCCAGTTAACCAGAAAGATAAAATACTAGTTATTTTTGGTATTTTGATGACAAAATGACAAAACGCCTATTTAATTTATTCACTGTGGTTGCTTACTCATTTCCCTTAGCTGGGATCCAGACCATAGCTGCCTGGGTGATTCCATGATAGATGATGGCAGCTTTACACAGGGCAGTATAACTGAGCGATAGACACTGACACTTTTTCATGATTCTGCAAAAATAGTGTCCAGCTTGGGATTTAATTTCTCATCTCAAAGGCCACTGAGAATACAAAAGATTTCTCTTTGCTGTCAAGTCATCACTAACCATATCAGCTTCATGGCAAGGCTTACAGTCATATAAACTTAGATGTAAAATCTCAGTCTTCAGGTGTTGAATTACAACAGATTTTTAAAGTTTCCAGGGTGTTTGAAACACTGTTTTAAAATGTGGATATTTTAACACAACTGAAATTTACCTTTTCCAAATTGTCAAAACATAAAGTTTGAAATCACCTCGGTGCTTTGGAAAGTGCTGGGCTGAAACAGCTCTTTCCTTTCTGAGAAACAATCATTGGCTTTCTGTGGACTACATATATGTGTATTGACTTCTACATGTCTTCTTGCAAGTGGGTTAGATAGTCGCTGTCTAATTTATTTCATTTTAATATTAATAATACTACATAAAATAAAGGCTTATAGTAATATTCTCTGTTTAATAGTGTTTCTTATTTTATTAAAATATGGTAAATTAAAACAAGGCTATTTTCAGATGTACTGTCAAGACTTCTGAAACAATTATTTTTGAGAGATATTATTCAATGTATAAGAAATGTACATAAAATGTAGCAGTTCCAAATTTTTATGATAAAATTTGGAGACTGTTTAAGAAAAGAAATACTAGCATAATTTTTATAAAGAAATGGATTAATAGAATTCTAAAATCCTGGATTTAATTTAATTATACCTGCACCCATCAAATATGAAAAAAGGATAACACTCTGCAAAGCTCACATATTTTTTTTTCAAATCATGAAGCAATAATCTTGAGTATGTATTTTTTAATTTTTGGACCAGTATGCCAGGAACAGAGAATGCCCATATATCTGGATGAAACATTTAAGAGCTATGATGGTGTTTTGAAAGGAGGTTTAAATCAGAAATCTGAGAAAAAGAATAGAGGCCTCTCCTAAGACTGATGGACACTATCTAGAGTGTTAAGGCTTGAAAGAGCAGCAAGGCCAAGGGTTGGATCTCATTTTCCGTAATGAATTGGGGCATTGATTTTCCCCTGCCCTCATCTACACTTCTTGCCATGCCTTCAGTTTGGGCTGTCAACTGCACCACTGGCTTTGGGACTACACTGAACTAAATAATTCCAGCAGTGTTGTTGAGTTTACAATGCACAGATTTCTTGGTGTAGTGTCTAAAGTTTTGTAGGTGTATAACACCATGTGTGTGTGTAGGTGTGTGTGGTGTGTGTGTGTGTGTGCATGGAAGGTCAGGTCTGATTGATAACAACTTCATTACTGACAGGAATATATAACAATAGTCAGTTTTCTGTTTAAAGAGACTTCTATAAATTTGAAAATATTTTATATGGTGTCTTAGGGTTTCCATTGCTCTAAAGAGACACAATGACTAAGGAAGCTCCTATAAAGGCCAGCATTTAATTGGGAGAGGCTAGCAGTTTATGTTTAATCCATTGTCGTCACCATGGGGGGAAGCATGGCAGTAAACAGGTAGGCATGGTGTTGGAGTAGCTAAGAATTCTACATCTGGATCCCCAGGGGGCAGAATGGGACTATGTGTCACCCTAGTCAGTTTAGAGCATATATATATATGAGGTTATATATATATAACCTCAAAGTTCTGCCTCCACAGTGACACACTTCATCTAACAAGGACTCAACTTCTCCAGTACCTTCTAATCGTTCCAGTTCCCATCTGTCAAGCATGTCCAAACCACCACACATGGCTACATTTGTTTGTAATGTAATAGTCATGATTCCTTCTCCATTCCTAAGCTACATGTAAACTCCATTTACATACTTGCTATATAGAATACAAAAAATATCTAGAATAGATTTGATTACCTGAAACTCAGGTTCTTAAACATCAAAGTAAATAGATGTTGGGTTTGGTATCATAGTAATTAAAAAAACTACATTCAAGAAATATTAACATGATAGGTAAGCCATAAAATAACTGTGATCCACCTTATATGTCGACTTACATATTTAGGCATCTTCATGCACTGACACTAACTTCCTCATGACTTAAATTTTCCTGGCAGCCAATTTTCAGAAGCAATTGCATGTCAGCAGTTCACTTATACCGGTGGATGTGTGCTACCAAATAATCACAGGAGCAATTCCTTTCATTTTTCTAAATAATTACTGCTGTTCTTGCTAGAACCATTTCTGTTAAAGGTCACTCACAATTTCTATTATAATATCTCTCTCATTTCTCAGCTGTTTTAATTTACTTTCAATTTACAATTGATAGTTTTGTCTGGGTAGGCTTCTTTTATTGGGAAATTACATAAATCTCTTTCCCACACATCTAAAGAAAAGTTATCTGTATTTTAAAGTGCATTTTCAGTATGTATTCATCCGTGATAACTCACCCTCCTTTTTAAAAAAATGAAATCACATATTCCCTTAAAAGTTTTACATAAGTGGTGCTCCCATTAATACTGTTAAATTATAGACTAAAATAAATAGATCAAATTAGAATTAAAACCCACATCCTGCAAAACAGTAACGAATCTAGGAATACTTATCAGAGGAATTAGGAAGCTCTCCCTTACTGGCTGTATGTGTTTATGTGTCTGATTCTTCAATCATAAGAATATGTGTCAGCCATGTTTCCCTAAGACAAGTGCAAGACTGAGTTTGGCATCTAGTCAAATCATCCCTTTTAGACACTAAAGAATAATTCTATTTCTCTTTGTGTACAATAAACATATATGGGAATATTTTGCTCAGCTATGCTTTAACAACTAATAATCTGGCAATTTTATGCTGAAAATAGAGACTTTTTAGTATCTTATTTTTTGTGAAACTGCTTTTTTAAAATTCATTTTATTTACTTTACATACCAAGGTGTCCCTTCCCTTCTCTACTCCCAGCCCTCCTTCTGCTCCTTCCCCTCCTTCTCACATCCCCTATTCCCTTTCCCAGAAAAGGGAAGTCCTTTCCCGCCACTCCCATATCAAACCCTTCCCTACCCCCCCCCCCCACACACACTGTTAAGAGTCTCAGCTAGAGTCACACCTGTATCTTCCCAGGAGCCTGCCCTGTCACAGGCCTCCTGTTTGACAAGGAGATGGCCTTCAGTTTCCCTTCTTGTTCCCAGCCCGCTCACTTCAAGCCCCAATTCTCCCCATGTCTGATCCAAACCCTTGTTTTCTTTGTCATTCTATTTCCTGCCCAGTTTCCCCTCTGTATCCACTTCTGCTGGCTATTCTGTTTCCCCTTCTAAGTGACGTTCCAATACCCTCCCTTGGGCTGTCTAGCTTCTTTGGATCTGGAGATTGTAGTGTGGTTATCCTGTACTATAGGTCTAATATCCACTTATGAGTGAGTACATAGCACACGTGTCTTTCTGGGTCTGGGTTTCCTCAATTAGGATGATCTTTGCTAGTTCCATCCGTTTTTCTGCAAATTTCATGATTTCTCTGTTTTTACTAGCTAAGCAATATTCCATTATGTAAATGTACCAGAATTTCCATATCCATTCTTCAGTTGAGGGACATCTAAGTTGTTTCCAGTTTCTGGCTGTTATGAATAAAGCCGCTATGAACATAGTTGAGCAAATGTCCTTGTTGTATGGCAGACCACCTTTTGGATAGATACACAGCAGTTTTATAGCTGGGTCTTGAAGTAGAATGATTCTCAATTTTCTGAGAAAGTGCCACGTTCGTTTTCAGAAAGATTGCATAAGTTTACACTCTCCACAGCAATGGAGGAGTGTTCCTCTTTTCCACATCCTCTCTAGCATGTGTTGTCACTTGAGTTTTTAATGGTAGCCATTCTTAAAGGTGTAACTTCATATGGAAAAATAAAGGACCAAGGATAGCCAAAACAATTGTGTACAGTAAATGAACTTCTGGAAGTATCAATATCCCTGCTTTTAAGCATTGCTTCAGAGCAATAGTAATAAAAACTGCATGGTATTGGCATAGAAACAGACAGGTTGATCAGTGAAACTGAAATGAAGAGCCAGAAATAAACTCACTCTCCGACTCGTACTTGATTTTCAACAAAAACAAAACTATAAAATGGTAAAAAAAAAAATGCATCTTCAAAAAAAGGTACTGGTCTAGTTGGATGTCAGCATATTGAAAAGTGCAAGTAGACCAGTATTTATCATCCTGAAAAACAAAGAAACAAACAAACAAAAACAAAAAAACCCTCAATTTCAAGTGTATCAAAGGCCTCCACATAAAACTAGAGTCTCTATATCTATTAAAAGACAAAGTGGGGAAAAGTCTAGAGCTCATTGGCATAGAAGACAACTTTCTTAACACAACTCCAATAGCACAGGCTCTAAGATTTTGAGGCTAGCTGGTTCATCCCATTTGTTTTGGTTTAAAATTCCTCTTCAATAAGTGAGTATATAACATATGTTTCTTTCTGCTTTTGGGATACCTCACTCAGTATGATCGTTTCCAGGTCACACCATTTGCCTGCGAATTTCATGATTTCCTCCTTTTTAATTGCTGAATAGTATTCCATTGTGTAAAAGTACCACAATTTCTGTATCCATTCCTCAACTGAGGGACATCTGGGTTGTTTCCAGGTTCTGGCTATTACAAATAAAGCAACCATGAACATGGTTGAGCAACTGTCCTTGTTGTGTACTTGCGCATCTTTTGGATATATGCCTAAGAGTGGTATAGCTGGGTCTTGAGGAATCACTATTCCTAATTGTCTAAGAAAGCGCCAAATTGATTTCCAGAGTGGTTGTACAAATTTGCATTCCCACCAGCAATGGAGGAGGGTTCCTCTTTCTCCACAGCCTCTCCAACATGCATTATCACTAGAGTTTTTGATCTTAGCTATTCTGGAGGATGTAAGGTGAAATCTCAGAAAGAAACATATGGTATATACTCACTTATATAAACTTATAGGATAGGAAGTTCAAGCTGAAATCTACGCACCCAGAGAGGATATACAAGAAGGAGGACCCAGGTTGGTATGATCAATGCTTGTTTGAATGAACAA
>CM053765.1:66654833-66684709 GCA_028658305.1 Pachyuromys duprasi | reverse complement strand
AAGAGATTGGTTTTTTAGAGGCATGATTTGTAAAACTAGATAACCAAATGAAATGAACTTTCTCACATATTGGCTTTTGAATTTTTTAGGAAACAGGCATAAGTATCACTTCTAAAGCTTGCATACTCAGATCCCAGGCACTGGCCTTGAACTGTCTATTTGAGTAGAGACTGGATTATATTCTCAAAGCACCACAGGTGAGCCCAGGTTGCTGAGAATGCCTTTCATCTAAGTCACCTTCTTCTGAAGAATGTGAGGGCCTGGGATATCATTTAATATAATCATTTATTGACTGTGCAGATACAAGAACAATTTGCCAAGACTGCTTGGATATTCTGAGTAATTTTCCCAAGCTGTGAGTTCATTGACTATCTGTCATCTTCCTTTAATGAGGGAACCTAGATAGTTAGAATATAGATCCTGAAGTTCTTCCTAAAAGGAAGAACTGAATTCCAGGGTAAAGGCAGGGCCAATTAAACTTGTGTGCAGGTACTTTAACAGTCAGGTAGTAGGCTTATGTCCAAAGTTCCTCTGTTCACAGCATCCTTTCATGTCAAGTCAGAAGACACTGATGTGAGAATAAATGCCTCTCTGTTATTTGAGACATTCAGGGTTGGGTTGCAGATTTCAAGATTCTCCATTAGGCATAAGACTTCATCCTCAGTCATGTGAGACATCAGGTATAATTCTTTTTTTTTTCTGTAGATAAGGAGGAAGATGTTTTCTGCTTTTACCTACATGGCAGAACATGGTCAGTACTACGCAGCCAGAGTTTGTCAGACCTATGCAGCTGGAATAAGAAGTCAAAGACTTCTGGAAAGTCTTATTTCCCATTCTTTGTTTTCCTGTAGGTTGGCTAGCATGCAGCTTACTCTGTTGGGATGGTGCGCCAATCAAGGCAATGACTTGAGCCAGTGGATTCTTGCCATGCAAGTGAATTGTAAATCGAATCCATTTTACTCAATCATTCAGTATTGTATAATCAATTTTTATAACCCTAAGTGAAAAAATATGCAGAATACTATGGGATGGGAGATAACAGAAGATTATAAGATGGGAAATTAAAAATGCTCTATTTGTCTCAGAGTGTCTCTGTAAATACATAACCCTTATACTTAACATGACTGACCATTTATATCTTAATTATCTCTAAAGGTTTATAATAAGTTCATAACTATCTCTTAAGATTAGAATCTCATAATTTTGTCACTGGAAAATTTAGTTCTTGAAAAAATATAGTTCTTGAGTGAAAGGCTTTATGTCAAAATAAAATTTGAATTATAGAGACTGCAGATGGGAACTTCATTTTCCCGATCTTTTTATAGTATACTTTTACAGAATGCCAGGCTTTTTATGATTCAGTTCAAAACAAACAACCTTGGAAGCCTGGTGTTGTCTCCTTTGTCTAATAAAATACAGACACAATCGAAAGTATATGGCTCAGTGGGTCTAGTGATTATGGTTGTCGTAGTTGCTTTATTCTAAGTCGTCACCTTAACCAAGATGGTGATAAAGTCACAAGCCATGTCTTTATTTAAAGCTTAGTAAAGATCATGGCTTAATCACATAGCTGCCAAGATGGTCACAAGCCATCTGGTTGCTATTTACTACAAAATGAACCAAGATGTCATCAACTAAAATGGTGGCAAGCCACATGGTATTCCAAGATGGGCCCATTAGGAGCATGCCCCTTTCCTAAACAGAAATTGAATCCTAGTTAAATACATGGTATAATATTGAAAATTAAGATTACCTCTGTTACAGTGAACTTACAAACCCTAAAACACAGAGTTACATTTTCAACAGAAGCTTTTAAGATAGTATTCAAGAAGAGTAATAAAAATGTGTGTGTGTGGGGGGGGGGGAATTCAGAGAGTTAAACACTTTGCCATTTGTAATCTGTGTTGGAAATATTTTATTTCTTAGCTGTGCTCATGCACAAAGCATCTTTTCATGTGCTTTCTGTTTTTCTCTCCTCTTCCCTTTTGCAGAGTCAGATAGCCAGGCTGACCAGGGACAGGAACATAAGAGGAACCTTTTAAACACATATGGTTGGCATGGATCAGATGGACGAAAATCCTATTTGAAAGCCAGCTTTCTTGATAGGGTTGAAAGAAAGAAAATAATTTATCAATAGTTACACACTCAAAATACAGTTGCACCTCTGTAAGATTCTTCTATACATCTACATATGATCTACAGTGAACTACCTATCCATGATCAAGTTGGGTGTGTCTGCAGATGGGGCAGACAGCCTGAAATGCATTGCATTTAGCTGTTAAAGATAAAAGTAGGACTTCCCAGGTTTGGAGATGCAGAAAGACAAGTAGGCCGAAGGTATAAGGCCATAGAGGCATGAGGCACAGGAAATCTATGTTTTTGAGGTTAGGAACAATTGTGATTGTTAAGATGCAAGTTTGGAGGCCCAGCAGAAATTTCCAGCATTCTGTCCTTGGGCATGGTTGTAAGTCAGAAGCTTAAGAAAGATTTAGATGAGTTATGAGTTTTATAGGGGAGGGGCCTCAAAACACTCTGCTGTTTGGCCTTACAGCATTATCTATGTTAAGTTAGATATTAGAGATTGAATAGAGAGATTGAATATTTGAAATTTATGGACCAGTAGTGATTTTTTATATATGCCAAGTTTTCATTGAAAGGAAAAAGAGATTTACCTATTTCAATTCTCCCATTTTGAGCTCCTTCAAACAGGAAAAAGAAGTGTCATTTGGTATAGAAAATTTAGAACCAATGGCTGGGTCCATAATGAAGTTGCAGATGGGGTCAACGTCCAGCTGCTTTGAGCATCCTCTACAACTGAATATGTCCAAATGCACCTGGAACATAAGTGTGCAGTACCAACTGTTACAATTCCATGGTTAAGGAAGTACAAATACTTAGATGGTCATCAGAGCTTTCAACTGAATGAATGATCTGGCAGTCAATGAAAAGTTTCTGGTTTATTCAACTGAGTGGGCTTTAAGAAAGTTCTGATGAGCTAAGCTGAGTCCTGGAACCTAACTAGGATACCTCTGACTTAGATCTAACAGATCGCCGTGTCATAGTAGTTTTCCGTTTCCTGTATGTTCATGCAATATGGTCTCCAAAAAGATCAGACTATGTCAGGGCATTAAGGTGAGTGAGAAATGGGGAAAAGAGAGATTAAAGAGAAAAGGCTGCCTGTGCGAAACAGGAAACAGATGGCTCTGTCTGGCACAGGGCAAGGGAGCATATGAGAAGTAGAGTTGTTGGTCCGTGGGTGGGTTTGAGCCAGCAGTAATCTCAGATTTCCCAACCTGGGAAACATATGGTCTTTCAACACCATATGTTAGATTATTCAAAAAGAGCTGGAGAGACAGAGAGACAGACAGAGAGACAGACACAGAGAGAGACAGAGATGCTAGTCTGATCCTAGGTGGGACCACATTTCTTCACAGCTTGGGGGCACCTTTGTCACCCACGTGTGTGGATTGCTAAAAAGCCTACAGAGGAAGGTGGGATGCCTCCATTTACAGGTGACTTCTGTGGTTGACAAGGGAAGCTGGAAAGTAGTCCTTAAGCAGGAAACTATCAAACTTCAAGACTGATTTTAGAAAGATGAAAGATATTTGACATACTGCATTTGATCTTTGTCTTTCAGAATAGAAAAGTTTATAAAAAAAAATACAAATAACTTTCAGGTGGATAGAACACCAAAAGCAACCTAAAAACATGGACACATTTTAACAGTCACAAAAAATTTCAGACAGTGTTCACAATTATGAATTCCCTTGATAAATTCTCTGAAGCTAGACTTAATTTTAAAGATATTAAAATGTAGACAACAGGAATGTAGGGCTATTAGATGATTTATCAAATCTGATCACTTTATAAGTGATTACATGAAAGACTGAGCCTAGGAAGTTTTACTGTGGTACTCAGGCTCTTAACAACAATATGGTAACTATTCCCAACTGAAAACTTGCTTGATGTATTTGGGAATGAGCAGAAGACCATAATTAAATTGGAGGGATTTTGAAGGACATAATGTGAAATGAGGCTGAAGAGTGAGCTTAGGAACAGATTGTGGATTGCCTAGGATGTCTTACTACAGATTTCAGAATTCATTCCATAAGCAATACTCAATGACTGTTAAATATGAGAACTGAAAGTGCAATGATCAGATGTGTATCTTGGGAAGCTAACAGAAGAAATCATGACAAATTCTGATACATTTATTGTAGTTTTGCAATTGTAGAAAATATTAGCATGGTTTACATGCAAGTTGAAAAACTGTCTCAAGGAGTACGGATATATTTCAAGAAGCAGGAACAAATTCAATAGCATTAACTAGAAAGAATTTCAAAGCCATCCTCTTTGTAAAAAATAACCAAACATACTATTTATATTAGAAACAAGAAAGTATAATAGAATAGAGGATATGACATCATGTCATACAAACTATCAGACATTCTTGTAAAAATACTAAGAGTAATAGCTCATTTTTATCCATTGTACAAATGAAGAAAATGAAGCAAAATCTTAAATTATTTTACTCTTAGTTTCTAAGTGGGTAAGAAGTACTACTTGATTGGAGTTCAACAACGTTTTAACAATCTGCATTAAAAGGATTTGTAACAATCAATTGATATGTGTAGAATTAACAACATATTGGTTATTGGATGATATAATATTCAGCAATAAAACAGTGAGAGACACAATACCAGTGGGTAATCAATAAATTGTCCAGTGTGTTCTTAACCAGAGCCTTTGATGTGTGAAAATGCCAATGATAGGTTAACCCTCACTATTTATGGCAAATATAATTAATATAATCTGTCTCCTTAAACTGATCAAATTTATGAGTAAAATTCATAATAACTATTGAGAAAAAGAAACAAACCTGTAATATCATTCTCATAAATAATCAAAGATGAAAGAGAATTTAAAAACTGGAATGTGGAGGAGAATGATGTGACATGCTGTCTTGTAGACATTACCTCATCCTTGTACTCACGGTTAAGCCGCATAGAACCCTGCTAGACCAACTTGTCACAGTCTCAGCATGAGGCAGAGGACCCCCTAAGTCCATATTCCTGGCAGCTTGTAGATCCCACAAGAGAAAGAATCATTTATTAATAAAACAAAAGGCATTATTGTTAAAAACAGTTAAATACTATAATAAAGTTAGAATACTATCAAACCAAATAGACTTCTTAATACATATATGAAAAAAATTATTAGGTATTTTGTATGATAGAAAACTGAAATTGTTGAATACAACTGTCACTGTGGAATTACATCTCAAGCAATTCACCATAATATGAAAGTATAGCGAATCAAAATTGATTAGATGCAGCTAACCTATCAAACACCAGGCTTAAGAAGATAGCTACAATAGGCACAGGTAATGCCTGTTGTAGAACCAGGGATGATTTGGAGCTATGGCATCTGGTACTGCCCAGCTTCATGATAGACTGTTAACATACTATTAGCCCATGTGGAAATCCGAATTTCAACGTACAGCTTTAATTGAATGTAAATCACTTTTGTCATATGACACCTATACAAAAGATTTTAAAGATTGGATAGAACCATTTGGAGAAGATATGTATACTGTTGAGCTAAACATATTCTACATCTAGGATATGAAAGTCATTTAGTGCAATAGAAATGGAAAAGGAAGCCTAAAATGTTGGGTATTTTGACAGCTATGTGAGGAATTTTTCCAAAATATTATTATGGCATGAAATCATCTAATCAACTGATGTTGATCCCAAACTCTCTATACTCAAGGTACAAGCTGTATAGTGACATGTTTTCAGTAATTGTCAGTTATATATTTAATGAAGCTAGAATTAATGAATAAAATTTCCATTTCCCTGAAATGAACCTGTATTTCAGTTTGTCTTGAAATAATAGATGCTTACAAAATTCTTTGCATATAGATTTCTATTTTAATATTTTCATGTTCTAAGAATAAAGATGATAAAAAATTGATCACAGCTATTTGCGTATGTGTGTATGTTCATACATATCAAAGCATGTTTGTGGATGTCAGTAGACAACAGGCATTACTCTATTTCCTCTTTCTATCATGTGATTCCTAGGGGTTGAATTCAGGTCTTAGGGTTTAAGAGCAAACAGTTTTACCCATTGGGGCATCACAATGGCCATCTCACTGGCCCAGAATTCTTTTTTAGTTTGTAAGTTTATTTATTTAGTTGTTTATGTTTTATAATTTATTCACCTTATATCACAATGCTAGCCCCATCCCTCATCTCCTCAATGTCAAATTTCCTAAATAGTATTCTTTATGAAAATATCCAAATTGGTTATAGTTTGCCATTGAATATTAGAGTATATAATTTTCTTTTTTTAAGTAATTTATTTATTTTTATATTAATCACAATTTATATACTTTATATCCCAGCCATAGCCCCCTCTCTCATTCCCTCCCACTCTGCCCATCCCTCCATCATCTTCTCCCTGCCCCCCTCCAAGTCCACTGATAGGGGAGGACCTCCCCCCCCACCCCTTTCCCTCTGACCCTAGCTTATCATGTCTCTTCAGGACTGGCTGCAATGTCCTCTTCTGGGATCTACTTCAGCTGCTCCTCCCTCTGGGAGGTGGGGAAGGGGGGCATCAACAAGCCAGCCATTGAATTTATGACCAAAATAGTCCCTGTTCTACTTCCTAGGCTACCCAGTTGGATACTAAGCTACCATGGGCCACATCTGAGCAGGGGTTATAGTTTGTATCCATACATGGTCCTTGGTTGGAGAAACAGTCTCATAGAAGACCCCTGATCCCTGATCTATTTGGTCTTTGTGGAGCTCTTGTCCTTGCCAAGTCTTACTAACTCCCCCTTCTTTCATATGATTCCCTGCACTCTGGCGGTGGCTTGGTTGTGAGTCTTATTATCTGCTTTGATACATTGTTACTTAGAGTCATTCAGAGGCCCTCTGTGGTAGGCTCCTGTTCTGTTGCTTGTTTTCTCCTACATTCAATGGCCATCCCGTTTGACCATCTAAGCTAGGATTGATCATCCCACCCTGGGTCTACCTTCTTGCTAATCTTCCCTAGGTGTATAGATTTCAGTATATCCATCCTATCCTATAGGTCTATATAAGTGAGTATATACCAAGTGTTTTTTTCTGCTCTTGGGATACCTCACTCAGGATGATAGTTTCCAGGTCCCACCATTTGCTGGAAATTTCAGGATTTCCTTGTTTTTAATTGTGGAGTAGTATTCCATAGTGTAAAAATACCACAATTTCTGTATCCATTCCTCAACTGAGAGACATCTGGGTTGTTTCCAGGTTCTGGCTTTTATGAATAGAGCAGCTACAAACATGGTTGATCAAATGTCCTGGTTGTGTACTTGAGCATCTTTTGGATATATGCCTAAGAGTGGTATAGCTGGGTCTTGAGGAATCAATATTCCTAATTGTCTAAGAAAGTGCCAAATTGATTTCCAGAGTGGTTGTACCAGTTTGCACTCCCACCAGCAATGGAGAAGGGTTCCCCTTTCTCCACAACCTCTCCAGCATGTGTTGTCACTTAGTTTTGGATCTTAGCCATTTTAGCAGGTGTAAGGTGATATCTCAGGGTCATTTTGATTTGCATCACCCTGATGGCTAAGGACTTTAAGCATTTCCTTAAGTGATTTTCTGCCATTCTAGAATCCTCTACAGAGAGTTCTCCATACCCATTTTTTAACTGGATTACTTGATTTGTTGCTTTTTAACTTCTTGAGTCTTTTATATATACTGGATATTAGCCCTCTGTCAGATATAGTATTGATGAAGATCCTTTCCCAGTCTGTAGGCTGTCATTTTGTTTTGATGACAGTGTCTTTTGCTTTAAAGAAGCTTTTAAGTTTCATGAGGTCTCATTTATTTATTGTTGATCTTAGAGCCTGTGCTGTTGGTGTTCTGTTCAGGAAATAGTCTCCTGTTCCAATGAGTTCACAGAGTTCTTCCCTATGTTTTCTTCTAACCAGTTTAGTGAGTCTGGTTTTATGTTGAAGTCTTTGATCCACTTGGAATTTAGTTTTGTGTAGGGTGATAAATATGGATCTATGTTCATTTTCTACATACGTAAATCCAGTTGGACCAGCACCATTGTTGAAGATTCTGTCTTTTTTCCATTGAATGGTTTTGGCTTCTTTGACAAAACTCAAGGTTCCATAGGTGTGTGGGTTTATTTCTGGGTCTTGTATTTGGTTCCATTGATCCACTATTCTGTTTCTATGCCAATACCATGCAGTTTTTATTATGATTGCTTTGTAGGACAGCTTGAGGTCAGGATAGAGACACCTCCAGATGATCTGTTGTTGTACAGGATCATTTTGGAAATTATGAGTTTTTTGTTTCTACATATGAAGTTGAGGATTTTTCTTTCATGGTCTGTGAAGAATTGTGTTGGTATTTTTATGGGAATTGCACTGAATCTATAGATGGCTTTTGGCAGAATGACCATTTTCACTATTAATCCTACCAATCAATGAGCATGGTAGGTCTTTCTGTCTTCTGATATCTTCTTCAATTTCTTTCTTCAGAGATTTGAAGTTTTCTTCAAACAGGTCTTTCACTTGCTTGGTTAGAGTCACACCAAGGTACTTTGGTTTATTAGAGACTATTGTGAAGGGTGTTGTTTCCCTAATTTCTTTCTTGGCCCTTTTGTCTTTGGTGTACAGGAGGGCTTCTGATTTTTTTGAGTTGATTTTGTATCCAGCCACTTTGATGAAGGTGTTTATCTGTTGAAGGTGTTCTCTGGTTGAATTTTTGGGGTCACTCATGTATATTATCATACCATCTGCAAATAGTGATACTTTGACTTCTTTCTTTCCAATTTGTATCCCCTTGATCTCTTTAGTTGTCTTATTGCTCTAGTCAGGACTTCAAGTACTATGTTGAAGAGATATGGAGACAATGGGCAGCCTTTTCTAGTCCCTGATTTCACTGGGATTGATTTATGTTTCTCTCCATTGAGATTGATGTTAGCTATAGGCTTGCTGAATATTGTCTTTACTGTGTTTAGGTGTATGCCTTTTATCCCTGATCTCTCCAAGACTTTAAATATGAATGGATGTTGGATTATGTCTAATGCTTTTTCAGCATCTAGGGAGATGATCATGTGGTTTTTCTCCTTCAGTTTGTTTATATGGTGGATCACATTGATGGATTTTTATATATTGAACCACCCTTGCATGCCTGGGATGAAGTCTACTTGGTCATGGTGGATGATATCTTTTGTGTGTTCTTGGATTCGGTTTGCAAGTATTTTATTGAGTATTTTTGGGTCAATGTTTATAAGAGAGGTATGTCTGAAGTTCTCTTTTTTTTTTTAGGTCTTTGTGTGGTTTAGGTATTACAGTGACTGTGGCTTCATAGTATGAGTTTGGTAATTTGCCTTCAATTTCTATTTTGTGGAATAGTTTAGAGAGAATTGGTGTTAGGACTTCTTTGAAGGTCTGGTAGAATTCTGCACTAAAACCATCTGGCCCAGGGCTTTTTTTCGTTGGGAGGCTGTTGATGACTGCTTCTATTTCTTTGGAGGATATATGTCTATTCAATCTTTCTATGATCTTGACTTAGTTAAGGTAGATGGAATTTATCAAGGAAATGGTCCATTTCATTGAGATTTTCAAATTTTGTGGCACATATGCTTTTGTAGTAAGACCTAAAGATTGTTTGGATTTCCTCAGTGTCTTTAGTTATGTCCCCCTTTTCATTTCTGATTTTGCTAATGCTAATTTGGATAGTTTCTCTCTGCTTTTTTGTTAGTTTGGCTAGGGGCTTGTCTGTCTTGTTGATTTTCTCAAAGAATCAGCTCTTGGTTTCATTGATTTTTGAGTTGTTTTATTTGTTTCTAATTGATTTCATCCCTGATTTTGATTATTTCCAGAAGTCTAATCCTCTTGGGTGTATCTGCTTCTTCTTTTTTTTTTTTTTTAGGGCTTTCAGTTGGGCTATTAAGTTGCTTGTATGAAATATTTCAAATTTCTTCTTCTTTTTTAATTTATTTATTTTTATCTCAATCACAGGTTACGTACTTTGATTCCCAGGCGTAGCCCCCTCCCCTATTCCCTCCTACCCTCCCACTCCCTCCCTCATCTCCCTCTTCCCCGCCCCCTCCAAGTCCTCCAACAGGGGAGGACCTCCTTCCCTTCCATCCAACCCCAGCTTATCCTGTCTCCTCAGGGCTGGCTGCAATGTCCTCCCCTGGGATCTAGCCAGTCTGTCACTACCGGCTTGTATGGGGGAGTGTCAAAGAGTCAGCCATCAAGATCATGACTGAAACAGTCCCTGTTTCCCTGAATAGGGTCTTCAGCCCTACACCGAGTTATCATGGGCTCCATCTGTGCGGGGGTTCCAGTCCACATCCACACATGGTCCTTGATTGTAGAAACCGTCTCATACAAGACCCCTGTGCCCTGCTCAGTTTGGTCTTTGTGGAGCTCTTGTTCTCCCCAAGTCTCAACAACCTCCCCCAGATCTATCATTACTTCTCACCCTCTATCAGAGGCTTGATCTCGAATCTTAATATCTGCTCTGATACATCTTGAAGACACTTAGTGCTATGAACTTTCTTCTTCGCACTGCCTTCATTGTGTCCCATAATTTTGGGTATGTTGTGCTTTCATTGTCACTGAATTCTAGGAAGTCTTTAATTTCTTTATTTCTTCCCTAACCAAGCTGTCCTTGAATAGCAAGGTGTTCAGTTTCCAATATGTGCAGGCTTTTTGCTGTTTCTACTGTTGTTGAGGTCCATCTTTAGATCATAATGGTTAGATAGGATACAAGGGATTGTTTCACATTTCTTGTATCTGCTGAGACTAGCTTTGTGACCAAGTATATGGTCTATTTTGGAGAAGGTTCCATGAGATGCTGAACAGAAAGTTTACTCTTTTGATCTAGGGTGAAAGGTTCTGTAGACATCTATTAGGTCCATTTGATTTAGGGTGTCTGTAAGTGCCCTTGTTTCCCTCTTTTTCTTCTGATGGGATAATCTGTCCCTTGGTGAGAGTGGAGTGTTGAGGTCTCCCACCGTTAGGGTGTTGGTATCAATGTGTGATTTCAGCTTTAATTATGTTTCTTTTACAAATGTGAGTAGTCTTGTATTGGGGGCATAGATGTTCAAAATTGTGATGTCCTCCTGTTGGAATTTCCCTTTGATGAGAAGGAAATGCCCCTCCTCATCTTTCTTTATTAGTTTTGGTTGAAAGTCTATTTTATTAGATACTAGGATTGCTACCCCAGCTTGTTTTCTAGGTCCATTTGTTTGAAACACATTTTTCCAGCCGTTTACTCTGAGGTAGTGTTTATCTTTGTTGCATAGGTTTATTTTTCTTGCATGCAGCAGAATGTTGGATCCTGTTTCTGCAACCATTTTGTTAGTCTGTGTCTCTTTATTGGAGAGTTGAGTTCATTGATGTTGATAGATAATAGTGACCAATGACTGTTACTTCCTTTTTTTGTGGAGTTGGTGGTCTTAGTATGATTCATTGGGGTTTTTTTTCTCTTTTGTTGAGAAGTTATCTGAATCCTATATTTTCTTTGGTGTACCTGTTTTCATTGGATAGGTGTTTTCCTTCTAGTATCTTCTGTAGGGCTGCGTTGCTGTGTAGATATTGCATAAATTTTGTTTTGTCATGGAATATTTTGTTTTCTCCATCTATGTTGATTGAAAGGTTTGCTGGGTATAGGATTCTGGGTTGGCATCTGTGTTCCCTTAAAGACTGCATGACCTCTGCCCAGGTCCTTCTGGCTTTCATAGTTTCTGATGAGAAATCTGGTGTGATTCTGATTGGTCTACCTTCACATGTTACTTGACCCTTTTCCCTTGCTGCTTTAATATTTTTTCTCTGTTTTGTAGGTTTAGTGTTTTGACTATGATGTGACGAGAGGTATTTTTTTTTCTGATCTATTCGATTTGGTGTTCTGTAGGCTTCTTGTATGTTTATGGACATTTCTTTCTTTAAGTTGGGAAAAGTTTCTTCTAAGATATTTTTAAGAATATTTTCCAGTCCTTGGAGCATGGAGTCTTCTTTTTCATCTATTCCTATTATTCTTAGGTTTGTCTTTTCATGGCATCCTTGATTTCTTGGATGTTTTCTGTTTGGTACTTTTCTGATTTTATTTTTTCCTTTAGTGAGGAATCCATTTCAGCAAGTATATCTTCAGCTCCCGGGATTCTTTCTTCCATCCCTTGTATTTTATTGGTGATGCTTACCTTTGTGGTTGTTGATCTTTTCTCTAAGTTCTCCAGTTCCAGGTTTTTCTCTGTCTGTGTTTTCTTTATAGATTCTAATTCTGTTTTCATGCTTTGCACCATTTCCTTCATCTGATTGAATGTGGCTCCTATTTTTTTTGTTTGTTTCCTCTCTGTATGTCTTTAATGGTTCCTCTACGTGGGTAGTTATATTCTTCTGTATTTCTTTGAGGGCCTTGTTCATTTCCTCTCTTTGTTCCTCTAGTAACTGCATAAGCATAGTTTTAATACTATTTTCCTGTGTCTCCGCTGAGTTAAAATCTCCATTGCTTTTGGGTGTTTCTGGTGGTGCCATGGTGTCCTGATTTTTGTTGGGTGAGTTCTTACATCGACCTCTGGCCACTTGTTTATATATAATCAAGGAGCTGTTTGTTCCTTGAAGCTGTACTTCAGACTGGAATTGTCATTCTGTGGTGTCTGGAGTATTCTTCAAGGAGATCAGTGAGTACCAGTGTTTTGAGAGTGTTTTGTTGCCTCAGTTGTCCCTGTGGGAAGAAAGGCCACTGGCACAGTTTCAGTGTTTGGGAGAAGGAGTAAATGTGTGTGTGTGTGTGTGTGTGTGTGTGTGCACGCTTGAGCGAGCTCACATTTATGTGCTGGGAAGGTGTCTTAAAGGTGAGTCCTAGGGGAGTGCATATGGTTGAGCTATGGGTTTGGGAGCAAGAGCAGGAGGGGATGAGCATTTATCAAGCGCAGACTGTAGGCAAGAGCCTGTGCACGTTTCCTGAATTCCCAGTGTTCTTCACTGTGTGGCGGGTTCTGAAGGCTGGACTCTGAGGTCAGTGAGTGTTGCTGCGGGTGGGACACGTATTCTGTTGTGAGCTCTGTGTGCCCGGCTCTGTGCTCTGTGCTAGAAGCTGTGAGCACTGCAGGCTGGTTGCCACTCTGGTCTGGAGGCTTGGCACCTCACTCTGTGCCAGAGGCTGAGTGTCCTGGTTTGAGATGGTGGCTGGGGACTCTGCTCTGATTTGGAGTCTCTGCATTCCGACCTGGGCTTGCTGCTCTTGTCTGGTCTGTGCACTTGGTGCCTCCGTCTGAGCTAGAGGGTTGTGCACCCCAGTCTGGTATGATATCTGGGGACACCTTAGTATGGACCAGATACTATATGTCCTGGTCCGGGGTGGTGGCTGGCGGCACTGGCACCGTGGGAGGCGCGTGTTCAGCTCAAGGCTAGCAGATGTGCACCTGTTGTTTCTCCCAGGTCTGGAATGGTGTCTGAGGTGCCTCAGTCTGGACCAGGAACTCTAACCCATCCCGAGAACGCGGCTTGCAGGGATGCGAGAGGCTGCAGGTTCAGATCAGAGCTAGCAGATATGTGATCAGAGCTGGCAAATGTGTGCCTATCGTTTCTCCCAGGTCAGGAATGGTATCTGAGGTGCCTCAGTCTGGACTGGGAACTCTGTCCCCAGTCAGAGGTGGCTGCTGGTGGGGTGGTGGGAGGCTAGTGGGGTTGCAGGAGGCTACATGGTCAGATCAGGGTTAGTCAATGTGAACCACCGATGCACCCAGACTGGAATGGTCTCTAGGTTGTCTCATCCTGGCCAGGAGACTGTGTGTCCCAGTCCGGGAAACTATACATTCAGATCAGGGCTGTGTGCAGCCGGTCACCCGGAGTTTTTCCAGGGATTAACTGAGTGACCTAGGTCTTTCCTCACCATAGGAATTCTGCTCACCTGACAATCACAAACGCTGGTGTTTTAGGTCCCAGATTTCAGTTTCCCCGGTCTCTGTGCTGACGCTGCTGTCCTACTCCTCAGACACAGTGTCTTCCTGGGCCGCCATCTTCTTAATGGAAGTTTTATGTTGTCATGTTGCAACTTTGGAACTCTCCTGAAATCCCCTCACAGGATCCAGAAGCTGAGCTCAGATCATAGCAAAACAACCATTCCAGATCGCCCAGCTACCGAACTCAAAATTTTATTTTCTACATGTAAAGGTATTGTTACTGTTCTCATTGTTTATTGCAACAAATTATTAGCATGTCTTAAAATCAATTTACAGTAAAATGTAGCAGCTAAACAAATATGAGATTTTCTCAGTTTATTTATTGACATTATGTGATCATTCACTTATATCACTCATTTAGTTAAGACAAAAATATCGTAATTCAAATTCACTCTTTATTTGGAAGTTTATATTTTCAATTCTGCCTGATAGTGAATGGTTCCAGGAGTAGTTATATTCAAACTAAATTCGGCATTATTGTGTTAATCGGCCCTGTTGCTTTAAATCTACCAGGAATGCAAATAACTGATAATTCTGTACTCATTAGGGAACTCTCCCGTGACTTGCTTCAGCTAAATGTTCCAAAGGCATGTTTAGCACTTCTTTTGGGATTGGTAAGGTTCCAGAAGTCTGTAAATTAAAGTTCTGTAGAGTGCTATCAAATATGCATAATGAAACCCTTGATGTAAATTAAGAAGATTTATGTGGTCGCATTCTGCTTACATTACTCAATAGGAATGCTTCACAGGTTTTTATGAAGCAAATAAAATGTTGTTTTCTTGAATTCCGTTTTAAATGGTCACCATAGATTCATTCTTACATTACTTGGTTCACCCATTATAGAATGAATTGCTGTTTAAATCTATAATTCACCCTAAAGTTTTAGCATACAACACAATCTAATTACATGGTACTCCATGCATACTGCTCTAAACCTGTATGAGAAACTCACCCAGATTTGGAGATAAGTGGGTGCTATTACTATTAACACATTTTTAAAATGTTATACAGGAATTACAAAATGACACCCTAAGAACTCCCCTTCCTTTTTAAACATTATGCTGACATAACAAAACTAGCTCTGGAGTTTCAACAGTGTTCTGTGTTTAATGAGAAATATTTAACATTCTCTAGGAATAATAGAGGAACATGACTACTTCAATATATACATATTGTATTTTTAAAAATAGTTAAGCAAAAATGCATTTAAGTCCTTGAATCTCTATAATTAGAGAGAGAGAGAGAGTAGAAGAAAATAATTTGGCAAATGTAAGAAACTGATAATAATAATAATGAAAATAAGGAATAATATGAAACTGAAAATAAGAATGCCTTATTTCTGAAATTAGTTTAAGAACTGAAAATAATTAAAGAAATTGGTTTGAAATCATGTGAATAAAGTGCCAGAGAACATGCTCAAGAAAAATTAAGGACTTCTGTAAGGATGGATGTAGCTCAGTCCTAGAGTGAAGTAAACTAGTATCATCAAGATATTAGTTTGGTCCTCAGAACTGAAATAAAGAGAAAATATGAATTTCATTAAAATGTAAATGTAGACTATACATTAAAGAAAAAGAAAAAAAAGATTTTTTACAAATTTGTGAAGGACACATATTTTTGGCTATTTTAAAATGCATGCTTAAGATTTAATTTAAGAAATATATATATATTATTATGTATTATTATATATTATATATTATTATATATTATATATTATATATATATATAATTTTTCTGCTAAACTATCAAGAGAAAGATAATGTGCCACTTACACTGAATCTTACACTGACTGTTTTAAACAGAAATAGAGGGTAAAACAGGAAAACCACAAAAGTCAATATAAAGCCATCATTATGAATAATTTAATCATTGACATACATGATTTCTAGTTAAATATGGTATCCATTTTCCCACATGTCTACAGGTTACAAGTCTGTCCCCCTGAACACTGCACCTGGAAAAGGGTAGATCTTTGAAGAGAGACACAATATGATTTCTTAACAGTTTGGGGTCCTGCTTTGAAAGGGGTCATGAGATCGTGTGTACCTTCTTCTTTATCAAGTATATTAGTGTTAGATTGTGATATATATCCCAACATATCTCCAGAGAAACCTGTCTGCTACTAGCCATGCAGAAACGCAGCCAAGCAGCAGTCCTTCCAAACCTTTCACATATATAATTGCCCATTGAGCTTCCAAACCTGGATTGACAAGCCCAGCTTTCCTGCTTACACTGTGTTATTTTCTTGCAGTAACCCAAAGCTGACTAATGCACAGAGATTAGACTCAATACCCAAAGCCTTAAAACATTTTCTTAAAACAACCAGATGAGAAGAAAATATAAGAAGACCCATTTCCTCACGAATCTTCAAATTTCATAGAGACTCCAACTTTTATGTTCAAAGACAAGGACCAGAAGATGTTAAGATGGCAAGAGATAAAGGGAGGGGTATGAGAAAACAAACAAACAAACAAAAACCAGAAAGTACGTCTATACAATTTGACTAGTATACGGTACCTAGTAATTTAAACATATTTACTCTGCATATTTCTGTGACGGGATTTATATAAGACAGAATTGACATGTAATTTGACAAACTGAGTAAAGTGAATACTTATTATAATGAGTGTGTCTTACATACACCACTGAATGTCTCATAAGGAAGATATTGTTACCATATTTATCGGTGTCATTATTGGTAACATCTTCTTTAGACAATGTTGGTGAGACTACACTTTGTCTAGGACCAAAAACCTAAGACAAAGAACCACAAGGTAACTAAGCTATACAGATGATCAAAAAGTATTCTGCCTCAGGCACGAGCACAACAAATGAATTTCCCAGTAAAATAATCATCTATGAAAACATAAATGTACAAGTAACAGTACAGAAACTTAGAAGGTTATATTTATTTATAAATACACACAACTATACATACATACAAACATGCATATGTACACACACATATAACAATAAAAGAGCAATTAAATAAAGAGGCCATGAATTTGGAAGAAAGCAAATAGGTGTATAAGAGGTTTTGAATAAACTAGAAGTGAGAATGATGTAACTATATAATAATCTCTATATAATGATATAAATATATAATAATTATATAACTATATAATAGTATTGTTTTTATTTTAAAAACAATAGTAAATTTTCTGGGTTTGGACTAAACAGTCTCAAATGGATCTACATAGTTAGCATAGACTATATGTGATACCAGAAATAACATTGTTCTAATGCAAAATTATTTTAAAAATACAGTTTAAAATTATTTTTTAAAAAATCAGGGAGTATAGCAGGTACAGCATACCATACATTATTTAAGTGTCAATCAAGATCTGTCAATCCAAAACCAATAAACCTTTCAGTTTTCTGGATGGCATCTTTCCTTAATTAGGTTAATTTAATTTATATTCTTTTTCTACCAAGCTTATATAAGTAGACAACTATATTTTAAATTAATTAAACCATTTGTAATTGTAAAGGTTTCCTTATTATAGCAACCTTAGATTTTCTGTAAGTACGCACCATATTAAACATCTTTTAGTAATCTACAGAAAATACAGACTTGTTTCACGTTATCTATTTGGATCTATTACAATGATCTTTTTATATTCAATGCCTTATGTACATTGGTAGTAAGTTCCTTAGTGTAATCAATAATAAATTACAGAATGTTTGAAATTACAATTAAACAAATTCAGTAGTTTAATCTAAGAAGCCTACCACAATACTCAGCTCATAATGATGTCATCACAAATTTGTTCAAACTAGACTCTCACTCAAATTACATTTGTTTCTCTATACAAACCCATATTTTTGTTCCACCATCAGTTTTCCCTTTACATGCCTTGGATTATATTCATATTTCAGTGTTTTTGCTATCACAAATACACACTTAGTATTCCTGTTTTGTACAAAAATGCCCATTGTAATGCCCAGTACATTATATGCCCATTAATTCTATTTACATAATCTTAAATAGAAACAGAAATCAAAAAACTGCTGCAGAATTATCTGTTTTACATATTATCAGACTTGTTATCCACATTACTTATATCATGCATTCTATTAAAAATAATAGTTCCAACAAAACTCTGTCCATGAGCTGCCAAAAATATCATTGCCACTGAATGTAATCATATTGCTTACAGTTACTGACTTTAAATCTGAAGACATTACCTTGTAGAATTAATGCCAGTATTAATTCAGAATTTTTATGTTCTGAAATAACAGTGACAAAATGCAAAATGAATCTCACTGCAGCTTGCATCTGGTTGCAAAGTACACAGACATTTTGAGTGCAGTCTTGTAAAACGTGAACAATTTAGAACTGAGTGCTGCTTCTTACCTGCTGCTCCCATCATGTTTTTTTATTGGGTGCAGTGGGGGTGTCTGAGCATTCTTCAATAGGTATCCTTATTGACTAGAGCTGCCTGAGACAATTACAAAGAAGCAGTGTTCAAAATTTATCGGAAAACAAACTCTAAAATATGTGTGATATAGCAAGACACTTATATTTATTATAACATTTGCTATTCTTATTTTCTGTCCAGTTTTCATATTTATAATATAATTTCCAGTGATGTTAGAAAGCATGGAGTTCCCTGTTCTCTCAGACACAAATTGGGGTAAATACAGGAATATTGAACACATAGGCTTATCTCTTCAAAGAGAGGAATGTATGACCTTTTTATCCTGCCCAGAAGGCTGAGAGAGGACACACACACCATCCTCCCCAAGCACCTTACCTTGGGCTTGTTTTCTCAGTTAATGCATAGACTCCATCTTTGTGGAAGCTGTAATTTGTAATTTACAAGAGTTTCTATGTGGTCCTCTCTTAAGCTTTGTTTTACACGTGGGATTGAGTTTGCAATAACCAGGAATTTTCACCAAATTGTGTGGTACTTAAATATGCCTACTGTCAATGACTCCAAGTCAGACCTTCAAAGTTTGAACCAACACCAGCCACTGAGTCCTGCTGACCCAACATGCTTTCTTGCCTGCCGTGGATTATTACTCTGTTGGCTGTGGTGTTCCCAGAGACCCCTGCAATTATAAAATTCTCTGAGTCAGGATGTGATAACTCTGTATGTGTAAACACCATCCACTAATCAAATCAGTGTAATTAACATTTTCACTCGTTATTTTAACTAATTGATGTACTTCACACACATAAATATATAAATGTGATAGGAAACATATATGAAATTATGTAACATGACAACTGTAAATGGAACAACAAATTTAAATTATGTTTGTCATATAATTCTTACAAAGCATTTCCATCTATCAGCAATGTTGGCATGATTAGTGACAAAAGAAAATAAAATGACATTTGAAGGCAATTTACCAACTGATAATTAATACATTCAGAAATATCAAAGAAGAAACAGTGAGTGAGGGTCAGATTCTAAAGAGATCTCAAAGCAGCAAGGTAAGGCAACTAGAGAGGTTGCCTTTATTTCTGGACATTACTCCAGCAGAAATGTTAGATATTTTTGTAGGCTCACAAGGGGTTCTCAGTTGGAGATTTTCAATTACTCTTCAGAGTGTAGAAACTATTTTGTTGAAGTTTAAACTGTGTTTAAACTTGAATTTCATAAGAATAATGTGAAATTCACATCTTTCAGCTTGTGAAGAGTCACACCATATATGTGTTTTCATAAAATTTTTCTTATTTTGCTCAGCACCAAATCTCCATGGAAAATTAAATGTTAAGCCTATTTTCTCTGGAAATGTCTTGGTTTCTGTTTCTTTTACCATGTGAATCAAGAAAACCAGATTTATTTAACACTTCTGAATATCAATATTGCAAGTTAGTTAATGTTTTCTTCAATATCTACTGTCCACTTACATTTACATTTCCAAATAATCAATCCTCAACAAAAGGGATCCTACTGACCATGCAGGTTCTACACTTTAACAGTTCTAAAAAACAAACAAACAAACTGAGTGTCCAATATTATAAACAAATATATGAGCACATAACATTATTATACTTTATACATATGAATGATTTTATGGTTTTTAGCAATAATGTGTAATGTTTTCAGCCTACATATTAACATTTTTAGAATATGTTTATTTCAATTATATTGAAATGATTTTAGGGTCTTTCCATTGTTATATTAAAAATATTAAAATATCACTGGATTGAATCAGTGTGCCCTGATTATTTTGGGCTTAGGCAGTCAGATCATTTCTTAGGATCTGCCTGAATCCAAAAGGCTTAATTTTATGTAGTCATACTGGGATGCCATATTCAGGCAGAACCTGCTTTTAATTTTATTATGGTTACCCTCTTAACTCATTGTCCTGTGTCTATATGTTAGAGGGCTCTATTGTTTTGTTCAGTTTAGGCTAGATGGGTCTTAAATCCTTGTGGAAGCCTAAATCTCCTAGGCAGGTGGCTGAACTAGCTTCTCTGCTTGTTCTATTCAAGGCACAATGAGAGTCTCTAAGGCCAGAGCAGCAGAAGTAATAAGTGTGCCATGGTGTTGATGTCCAGCATCTTGGCCACTGTCTAAATGAATACCTTATGTTCCATAGACACTCAATGGGAGATTATTATACCGACACACACACCGATAAATGATGGTCAGTGCAGCTGTCCATATGATTATTCTGTCATATAGCTAGCTGTAGGTTGTGCAAGTACATTTTATCTATGTAAACTAGTTTCTTCCTAATAATGGTTAAAAGAGAATTTTAGTCGTAATTTTTATTTGATATTTCTCTGTATAGAGTAATGAACATTTAAGTAGGTTATTCTCATCATGCATTCCACTGGGATGGTTTTGTAAGTAAGACCTCGGCTGTGTGATAGTCAGTGGCATATGTCCGAATGTATCAGTGGATAACACAAATAATTGGTTGCAAATTTGGAGGTGGATCCCATGCTTTTTTTCTAGTCGCATAAATTTCTTGTAACATGACAGAACAATTTTCGGGTAGTTTTCCTATTCCTTTTTTGTTTATTTTTGCTTGTATTTTAATTTTAATTTCTTTACATACATACATCCTGACCACAGTCCCCTCTGCCTCTGCTCCTCCCAGCCCTCCTCCCTCTCGCCTAGACCCACTTCTCCTTCATTTTCCTCTAAAAAAAAAAAAAATTAAGTCGGCCTCCTAGGAGTACTAATCAAACATGGAATAAGAAATTATAACACTAGGCACAAGCATTCATATCTAGGCTAGGCGAGGTGAACCATCCAGAGGAAGGGTCTCAAAGGCAAACAAATGGCATTCCTGGTGTTAGAACTCCCACAACAACACCAAGCTGTGCAGCCATGCAATCCAGGCTCTGCTGCATTGTTGCTTCATTCTCTGTGCACCCCTGTGAGCCATGCTAAGTTGACTCTGGGTCATCTTTCCAAGCAATTTGAAAGGTATTCCTTTTTAATTTCTGAAAAAAAATTGTATAATAATAATGACTTTAATTCCTTTTTGATATTATTTTGTTATCTTCTAAAATATACTTTAAAAATTCTCATTTAAGGTAAATAACCTTTAAATTTTTCTCTTGACTATAAATTTTGCATCACATAGATTTTTATCTGTTGAGTTTTAAAATGTCTTTTCTCCTAAGGTGGATTTCTGAACAGTATAGGACATGCCATTTTTAAGGCCACATGGCAGTCTCTGAGAATCAGTGTGTGCATGTGTATGTGTGTGTGTGTGTGTGTGTGTGTGTGTAAAAGAAGCTGTGTGGATGGCAGAGTTTGATGCCAGGTGTTTTCCTCAGTTGCTCCCTGACTTATATTTTGAGACTTGATCTCACACTGAAGGAATTCAACTAGACTGACTAGCCAACCAATGGTTTCTGAAATCTGTCTTTCTCTTATCCCCTGTTACCATTCCTGCACATTACAGGCATACATGAAGCCACACTCAACTCCTCATGCTGAGGAGGCAAGCACATTATTGACTGAGCCATCTCCCCAGAACCTTTCTGACTTATTAAAATGTTTTCTGTTTTGGCTTAAAATACCATTTGTCTCTATGCTTTTTCTTTATTTTTTAATTAAATTTTTATTTTTTACATTAATTACAGTTTATTCAATTTGTGTCCCAGCTGTAGCTCCCTCCCTCATTCTCTCCCAATCCCACCCTCCCTCCCTCATCTCCTATGCCCCGCCCCCAGTCTACTGATAGGGGAGGTCCTCCTCCCCTTCCCTCTGACCCTATCCCATCAGGTCTCATCAGGACTTGCTGCAGGACAATGAAGTCTTGCTGCTTTTATCAAGAGTCATTTTTGGTGTAGTTTTATTGTCACCTATATACAACAAATGCATACATTTGCTATATGTTATATATACAACACATTATATAATATATATAACATATATTATATGTAATATTTGAATTTGTTATATATGTTATGCATATATAATAAATATATAAAATATTTGCTTACATACATATATAACCACATACATAATATATTATTTAGATAATATATGATGTATATAAAATATATATGTAAGTATATTTATACATATATTTATCAATTTCATAATAGTTTCTAATTGAAAGCAATGTTCACAGTTACTTCATTAACATCTTAAGTAGATATGGACCACTATTTGTTTTCCTACATTATTATGAAGTGCTTTTTGTATATTACTTTATAAAAAAGACTCACAACTCTGCAGTACACAAAAAATTTAATTTTTTTCTTTTCATGTTGCTAAATAATGTAAACTTATATTCAAAGTAATATGGGCCATCTTTCAGAGAGAAATGATATTTTATATCTGTTTTCTTTTATTCATCCTTTTATTTTGGACACAAAGGCAATACAAAAATGAAAACCAACTAATCTCACAAGCATCTTAATTTGCAATAAAGAATCCATCATGTAAAGCTCAGGGGAACTAACTCATAATATTGCTGACATCTCTCTAACCCCTTTGAGACGTTTTTGATAGCAACTTATTTGACAAATCTTTGAACAAATTAACAATTTTATTAACACATAATGTGTTATGATTCTTGTTAACTCTTCTAAATTCTCTGTGATGAAACCACAAAATATCATTGCACATAAGTTGAAAATGAAACAATATATTTCAATATTATTATTATTTTCTTATACTTTTTGTCTCAATTGTAGTCTCATCTCTTTCTGATCCTACTCTCCTTCTTCCCTGCTATTCCCCTCCCATAGACCACAGAAAGAGCAAACCCTCCTCCCATACCATCTGCCCCTAGCCTAGCAAGTCTCATCAGGATTGTCTGGATCCTCTTCCTCTGTGGCCTGGCAAGGCTGTCTTGTAAGGAAGAATTGATCAAAGAGAGGGCAACCGATCAACCAAGTCCATGTCAGAGATAACCCCTTCTCCTCTTACTAGGGAACCCACATGGAGACTGGGCTGCCTCTGGGCTACATCTGAGAAGGGGGTCTAGTTCATCTCTATGCATGGTCCTTGGTAGGTGCATCAGTATCTGGAGGACCCCTTGGGCCCAGATTTGTTGACTTCCATGGTCTCCTTGTAGAGCTCCTGTCCCCTCCGGATCCTTCTATTCCCCCACGTTTCCATAAGACTCCCTGTGCTTTGTTCAAAGTTTGGCTGTGAGTCTTAGCATCTACTTTGATATCATTGTGGATAAAGTCTTTCAGAGGATATCTATAGTAGGCTTCTATCCTGTTCTCTCTCTTTAACCACTCCTAATGTGTATTCTATTTGCCCTTCTCAATGAGAAGTAAGTGTCCTCCCTGATTGAATCAAGCAAACAAATTAAATAGTCCTATCTCAATATTATTTTTAACACAAAATAGCTTTTGTCAAATTGATTCCTAAACCAAAGATTCAGGAAGACTCCTGATGCTCCTCCAATAATAGCCCAGAATTACCAATTCCGTGGGCTGTCTGCCTCAGTGCACATTTTCCCAACCTTGCTAGTACTAACCCAAACAGAAAAGATGTCCCTTCACTTCCTGTCTCCCAAGCATGCTTCCTCCACAGTCAGTACCAGCCTGGATAGTACACAATTTTCAACCTCCTAAACCCTGTCTACAATTTTACCATTCTACAAGCACCAGGTTCAGAAAGGTAAGATGTGACAGACCCCTTGCTCTTGGCCTGTATTTCATTATTCAGCACACTCATTCTAGTAAGGTTTGTGTGTCTAGTCTCATCAACTTCTTTTATTCCATATTCACCAGCTAATGAGACCAGAAGAGCTTGATTTGTTACCAATATACACTATATGCCTATGCTTCTGAATACTTTCTATAATTATTACTGCACACACACACATACACACACATACACAAACACCTACCTCTGTACACTTATCTAAGCTCATGAAGTTAGTCTGTAAGCTCCAGAGTACAACATTCTCATAGAAACCTTATTAAGACTGGCTCTAGAGATCAGAAGATCCACAAAGCACTGCCACAGCTTAATTTCTCCTACAAAGACCATAGCACTACAATGAATCAATTTTATGAGGTCAGGGTCATCACCTCTTAATTGACCATCTTTGCTTACTCCATTCACAAATCAACACCTAGTAACTCCCAACTAGATAAAAGGAATGCAGAGAGAGTAGCAAAGACCAGAACAAATACTCAAATATCACCAGAAACAACCTTAGTTTGGATTTTTTTTCCTGTGAAGCAACACCACAACCATCATTGTGAAAAGTATGGTGGCATGAAAGTGAACATGGTGCTGGAGAAGGGGTTGAGAGTTTTACAGCATGATCTGCAGGTAGTAGAGAGGGATTCTGTCCAACACTGGGTATAGCCTGAGCATATAAGACCTGAAAAGCCCTCCTCTACAGTGACACACTTCCTCCAACCAGCACACAATCTACTAATAATGTCACTCCCTATGGCCAAGTATTTAAACACACATGTCTTTGGGGCCATTCCTATTCAAACTACTAATTTCCACTACCTGGTTGCCATAGGCTTGTAGCCATAACATAATGCAGGAATAAACACATTCAGTCAAAAACATCAGAAGTCTCCATAGTCTATATCAGTCTCAAACTTCTTTAAAAGTCCAAATTTCTTGTGGAGCTCCTGTCCTCTCCAGGTCATACTAACTCCCCCTTTTTTCATATGATTCCCTTCACTCTGCCGAAGGTTTGGTTATGGGTCTCAGCATCTGTCTGTTTTGATACACTGCTAGATAGAGTCTTTCAGAGGCCCTCTGTGGTAGGCTCCTGTCCTGTTATTTGTTTTCTCCTACTTCCAATGTCCATGCCATTTGTTAGAAGTGAGGATTGATCATCTTAACCCGGGTCCTCTTTCTTGTTTATCTTTTTAGGTGTACAGATTTTAGTATATATCTGGGCACAGGGCTCTTTTATGAGACTGTTTCTCCAACCAAGGAACCTAGAGCCTCTGCTTGGATATAGCCCATGGTAGCTCAGTTTCCAAGTGCATACCCTAGTAAGAGGAATAGGGACTATTTCTGACATGAACTCAATGGCTGGCTCTTTGACCTCACCTGCCCTGGATGGGGGGAGGAACAGCTTTGCTAGGCCACAGAGGTGGACATTGCAGCCAGTCCTGAAGAAACCTAATAAGCTAGGTTCAGATGGAAAGGGAGGAGACCTCCCCTATCAGTGGACTTGGAAAGGGGCAGGGAGGAGGTGATAGAGGGAGGGTAGGATTGGGAGGGAAGGAGGGAAGGAGCTACAGCTAGGATACAAAGTTAATAAACTGTAACTAATATTTAAAAAATAAAAATTAATAGGAAAAAGTCCAGATTTCAAGTTTTCTTCTGATATTCCTGCAACTCTTAATTATAATCCCCTATTAAATAAAAATAAAAAAGCAGATCACATACTCCAACATATAAAGGTACAGGATATACATTATATTTATGAAAGAAAATGAAGGGAGTACAGTGAGGAAACACTGGAACAAAGCCAGATCAAAAGTGAGCTTAGGAAATTCCGACTCTGCATCTCCATGTTTGATGTCAAAGAACTCTTCAGATCTCCAACTCCTATTCACCCTTTTTGACTGCAGCACACTTCTTTCTCATGTGCTGGTCTCACTCTGTGTTAGCAGCTTTCCAAGGCAGGTTTTCCACCAGTTTGGAATTACCAACATCTTGATGTCTCCAAAGCCACCCAGGCCTTACCTTCACAGTTTCATACAATGGCCTCTTTAGGCATCTGTGCAGGGACACCCCTGATACATGCCTGGCCTCAGAGACTTTCTGTAGTCACACACGGAAATTTCCATTTCCTTTATCCTTGACTCTAAAGCCAGAGCCAGGTGGCCAACTCTGCCATGGTCTGCTGCTTGCTGGGGCTGGAACATGGTTTCCTTGTTCAATTACATCTTCATTAGCTTTCTGGTTTTGATGGTTTCCTTCACTGCTGATGCTTGGCTGTCCTGAAACTCACTCTATAGACCAGGCTGTCCTTGAACTCATAGATCTGCCTGCCTCTCCCTCTGGGGTGCTGGGATAAGGGTGTGTACACATGCTTTGAGCTTTTCTTTCTTTCTTTTTCACAAGTTGGAAGCATATCTGGGTAGCAACATGATCTGGAGTCTCCAATCCCATTATTCCATTTAACATTACACTTTTCTTTAATGTGTTTACCTCACTGGACAGAACATTTAGCTTCATTTGACTTCCTGCTGTTCTTTTGTTCCTTGAACCAGGTTGTTGTTTTGTTTGGTTTTGTTTTGTTTTCTTTCTCAGCTTGCTCCTTTCATTGTAAATCAGTAATAATCCCAGGAGTCAGTACCATGAGGCTTTGAGATATCCTCTGCCAATGGAATCAATCCAGCACTCTTCAGTTTATCCTCACTCAGACTTGTCAGACAAATACTAAAAGCAGCCACATTCTCAACCAAAATATCACAAGAATAATCACTAGACCACTTTTTGGATTTTTCATTAGATTTGTCATTACTGTCATTGGATTTCATATGGGTCTGTTGTCATGCCTCCTTTTAATCTTCAATTTTATTAATATTGAAGTTTTCTCAATATTTTTGGTGAGTTTGGGTACAAGTTTATCCACTTCTTTGATATTATTTTTAAAGAGTCAATATTTTGTTTATATTGCTTTGTTTCATTAATTTTGCTCAGAAACAAACACAGCACCAAAAAAATTAATCAGTTGACACATCTATTTGTTCCCTTTTTTAAATCTTTGGGCATATTCATATGCATTCTTTTGAAAAATTTCTCCTAAGGTGTATCATCTAAGCCAGTGAGATTCCTCTCCATTACTAAAGGTTGGATTTGTTAATTTTACAGAAGATATTTATCTTAGTTTTTCATGTTAGTATATCTTTTTACATTGGAATTTTATCTTGCTTTTTGTGTGACTCTGTTTTTTACATTGGAATTGGCCACATGAAATTTGTGTGGTGGTGTGAATAGAAATGGCCTCCATAGACTCCTGTATTTGAGTACCTGGCCATAGGGAGTGGCTCTATTAGGAGGCAGTGGCCTTGTTTCGGTAGGTGAGGTTTTATATGCTCAAACTATACCTTTCCTGCTACCTGCAAATCAAGATGTAGAGCTCTTAACATATTCTCAATCACATATCTGCCTGCTAGCCACTCCACTTCTCATCACAATCTTTGTTCTCTACTTGATATGAATGTTCACTATTTCTCCATATATTCCAGAAAATAAACATTTAGTGAGAATCAGGAATTTGGAGTTCACTATTTTAGGGAGATTTTCCTGTCAGTACCTGAGTGGCCCCATAGAGAGGAAATCTACAGGACACTCTTAGAAAGGCAAGATTTTGTACTTACAAAACAACTTAAAGTGTTACAAGATGTAATGCTTTATTTATCACCAAGCAGCCAAAAGAAATAAAAAAATAAAATTCTTTTTGACTATTATTTGAAGATCATCAGCACTGATATAAATAATAATCATAATATTGCTTTAAATTGTGGAAAGAGACTATTATGACTGATACTATATTTTGTCGCTAATATAAATGATATATTTTTCTTGGTAAATATATATTTATGAGAGTAATAGATTATTGTTGTACTTTTTTCACCAAAAATGCTTTATCATTAATGTACATATTACATTTAACTATAAGGTGAATGAATCCTTACCAATCTCTTTCCAAGTTTTTTTTCAGAATAAAATAACCATTAATCAAGTGTTCTTATTGTAATAATCTCCTATTGTTCTCTAAATTATATAGAATTCATGATTATAGGTTTTCAAAGAACTACTGTGCATAGATATGAGATTACACTTTTAGAATCTGGAACTACTCTGCTTGGCTCTGCTTTTATTTTTATTTTTATTTTTTAAAGAAACACAAATCTAGAAGGTAGACAGGGGGACAATCTTTTCATTGATACTAAACATCACTCTATTTCCCATCAAGCATCAACTAAGGGTAACCATATTCTTTAAAGATTCATCAATGTGGTGTCATCCAGATTGTCTGACCATAAATCTTTAATACACCCTACAAAATATTTTACCTGCACTATTAACAAGGAGAATTGAGACAAATATGCATGACTTTCTCCATCTGCTCCTTTGCTATCAATACCTTTATCAGAAGACCATGAATGGTAATAAACAATGAACAGCAACTAGAAAAATTTTATGTATTTGAGTAACTGAAAAAATTCTTACAGGTGATCTTTTTTTAAAAAATTTTAACATTTTAATTTTATATTAATCACAGGTTATGTATTTGAATCCCAGCCTTAGCCCCCTCCGGCATTCCCTCCCTATCCCGCCCTTCCCTCCCTCATTTGCTCCCTGCACCTTTCCAAGTCCACTGATAGGGGAGGACCTCCTCCCCTTCCATCTAACCCTAGCTAATCAGGTTTTTTCAGGACTGGCTGCAATGTCCTCTTCTGTGGCCTAGCAAGGTTGCTTCTCCCTCTGGGGGCAGGGAGTTCGAAGAGCCAGCCATTGAGTTCATGTCCAAAATAGCCCCTGTTCCCCTTACTAGTGTACCCACTTAGGTATTGAGCTACCATTTGCTACATACAAGCAGGGGTTCTAGGTTATAACCATACTTAGTCCTTGGTTGGACAGTCAGTCTCATGAAAGACCCCTGTGCCCTGATATATTTATTTCTTGTGGAGCTCTTCTCCAGGTCATAATAACTCCCCCTTCTTTCATATGATTCCCTGCACTCTGCCAAAGGGTTGGTTATGTTTATTAATATGTGCTTTAATACCTTGAAAGGTAGAGTCTTTCTGAGGCCCTCTGTGGTAGACTCTAGTCCTGCTACTTGTTTTCTCCTACATTCAATGTCCATCCAATTTGACTTTCTAAGTGAAGATTAATCCTCTTACCCCAGGTCCTCTTTCTTGTTTATCATTTTTAGGTGTATAGATTTCAGTATGTTTATCCTATCTTACAGGTCTATAAAAGTGAGTATATACCATGTGTGTCTTTCTGCTAGGTAGACTTCACTCAGGATGATCATTTCCAGGTCCCACCATTTGCCTGCAAAATTAATGATTTCCTCCTTTTTAATTGCTGAGTAGTATTCCATTGTGTAAAAGTACCACAATTTCTGTATCCATTCCTCAACTGAGGAGCATCTGGTTTGTTTCCGGGTTCTGGCTATTATGAATAAAGCAGCTATAAACATAATTGAGCAAATATCCTTGTTGTGTACTTAAACATCTTTTGGGTATATGCCTAGGAGTGGTATAGCTGGATCTTGAGGAATCACTATTCTTAATTGTCTAAGAAAGCGCCAAATTAATATCCAGAGTGGTTGTACACGTTTGCAATACCACCAGCAATGGAGGAGGGTTCCTCTTTCTCCACATCCTCTCCAGCATGTGTTGTCACTTGAGTTTTTGATCTTAGCCGTTCTGACAGGTGTAAGGTGAAATCTCAGAGTTGTTTTGATTTGCATTTCCCTGATGGCTAAGGATGTTGAGCATTTCT
>CM053765.1:66639448-66654733 GCA_028658305.1 Pachyuromys duprasi | reverse complement strand
TTTATAGAAGCTTTCAGTTTCATGAGGTCCCATTTATTGATTGTTGATCTTAGAGCCTGTGCTGTTGGTTTTCTATTCAGGAAGTAGTCTCCTGTGCCAATGAGTTCTAGGGTCTTCCTCACTTTTTCTTCTAACCAGTTTAGTGTGTCTGGTTTTATGTTGAGGTCTTTGATCCACTTGGACTTTAGCTTTGTGCACGGTGATAAATATGGATCTATTTTCATTTTTCTTCATACAGATGTCCTGTTGGAACAGGACCTTTTGTTAAAGATGCTGTCTTTTTTCCATTGAATGGTTTTGGCTTCTTTGTCAAAAATCAAGTTTCCATAGGTGTATGGGTTCATTTCTGGGTCTTCTATTCGGTTGCATTGATCCACTGTTCTGTTTCTATGCCAATACCATGCAGTTTTTATTACTATTGCTCTGGTACAGGTTGAGTACAGGTTGAGTACAGGTTGAGGTCGGGGATGGAGATACCTCCAGATGATCTGTTGTTGTACATGATTGTTTTGGAGATTCTGGGTTTTTTGTTTCTCTATGTTAAGTTGAGTATTTTTCTTTCAAGATCTGTGAAGAATTGTGTAGGTATTTTGATGCGAATTACATTGAACCTGTAGATTGCTTTTGGTAGTATGTCCATTTTCACTATGTTAATACTACCAATCCATGAGCACGGGAGATCTTTCCATCTTCTGATATCTTCGTCAATTTCTTTCTTCAGAGATTTGAAGTTTTTTTCATACAGGTCTTTCACTTGCTTGGTTAGAGTCATCCCAAGGTACTTTATGATATTAATGGCCATTGTGAAGGGTGTTGTTTCCGTAATTTCCTTTTGTCTTTGGTGTACAGTTTTTCTGATTTTTTTTTTGAGTTGATTTTGTATCCAGCCACTTTGCTGAAGGTGTTTATCAGTTGAAGGAGTTCTTTGGTTAAATTTTTGGGGTCACTCATGTTTATTATCATATCGTCTGCAAGTAGTGATACTTTGACTTCTTCCTTTCCAATTTGTATCCCTTTGATCTTCTTTAGTTGTCTTATTGCTCAGGCTAGGACTTCAAGTACTATGTTGAAGAGATATGTAGACAATGGGCAGCCTTGTCTTGTCCCTGATTTCAGTGGGATTGATATAAGTTTCTCTCCATTGAGTTTGATGTTAGCTATAGGCTTGTATATTGCCTTTACTATGTTTAGGTATGTGCCTTTTATCCCTGATCTTTCCAAGACTTTAAAAATGAATGGGTGTTGGATTTTGTCAAATGCTTTTTCGGCATCTAGGGAGATGATCATGTGGTTTATATGGTGGATCACATTGATGAATTTCCATATATTGAACCACCCTTGCATGAATGGGATGAAGCCTACTTGGTGATAGTGGATGCTATCTTTTATGTGTTCTTGGATTCCGTTTGCAAGAATTTTATTGAGTATTTTTGCATCAATGTTCATAAGAGAGATAGCTCTGAAGTTCTCTATTTTTGTTGGGTCTTTGTGTGGTTTAGGTATCAAGGTGATTGTGGCTTCATAGAAAGAGTTCGGTAGTTTTCCTTCTATTTCTATTTTGTGGAACACTTTATGGAGAATTGTTGTTAGGACTTCTTTGAAGGTCTGGTAGAATTCTGCACTAAAACCATCTGGCCCAGGGCTTTTTTTCTTAGGGAGGCTGTTGATGACTGCTTCCATTTCTTTGGGGAATATAGGTCTTTTCAATCTTTCTACCTTACCTTGGCTTAATTTAGGTAGGTGAAATCTCTCAAGAAAATTGTCCATTTCATTTAGATTTTCAAATTTTGTAGCATATAGGTTTTTCTAGTAAGACCTAATGATTGTTTGGATTTCCTCAGTGTCTGTAGTTATGTCCCCCTTTTCATTTCTGATTTTGCTGATTTGGATACTTTCTCTCTGCCTTTTTGTTAGTTTTGCTAGGGGCTTGTTTATCTTGTTGATTTTCTCAAAGAACCAACTCTTGGTTTCATTGATTCTTTGAATTGTTTTATTTGTTTCTAATTGATTGATTTCAGCCCTGAGCTTGATTATTTCCAGCCATCTGCTCCTCTTGGGTGTATCTGCTTCCTTTTTTTCCTAGGGCTTTCAGTTGGGCCATTAAATTGCTTGTATGAGATGTTTCGAATTTCTTCTTTTTTCAAATTTTTAAAAGTTAATTATTTTTATATCAATCACAGGTTAGGTACTTTGCATCCCAGGAGTAGCCCCCTCCCTCATTCCCTCCCTCCCTCCCCATCCATCCCTCTTCTCCTCCGCACCCCCTCCAAGTCCACCAATGGGGTAGGACCTCCTCCCCTTCCATCCAACCCCAGCTCATCTTGTCTCCTCAGAGCTGGATGCAATGTCCTCCCCTGAGATCTAGCCAGACTCTTACTCCCTTGCATGTATTGGAGAGGGTCAAAGAGTCAGCCATCAAGTTCATGACTGAAACAGTCCCTGTTTTTCTTACTAGGGTCTTCAGTTCGACATGGAGCTATCATGGGACACATCTGAGCAGGGATTCTAGTGCATATCCACACATAGTCCTTGGTTGGAAAAACTGTCTCATATAAGACCCCTGTGCCCTGCTCAGTTTGGTCTTTGTGGAGCTCTTATTCTCCCCAAGTCTTATTAACTTCCTCTATTTTTATTATCACTTCCTGCCCTCTGGCAAAGGCTTGGTTGTGAGTCTTAATATCTGCTTTGATACATTGCTGTATTGATTCTTTCAGAGGTCCTCTTTGGTATGCTCCTGTCCTGTTGCTTGTTTTCTCCTCCATTCAATGTCTGTCCTATTTGTTCATCTAAACGAGCATTGATCATACCAACCTGGGTCCTCCTTCTTGTATATCTTCCCTAGGCATGTACATTTCAGCATGACCTTCCTATCCTATAGGTCTATATAAGTGAGTACATACCATATGTTTCTTTCTACTTTTGGGATAGCTCACTTTCCAGGTCCCACCATTTGCCTGCGAATTTCATGATTTCCTCCTTTTTAATGGCTGAGTAGTATTCCATTGTGTAAAAGTACCACAATTTCTGTATCCATTCCTCAACTGAGGGACATCTTCTTGAAGGCACTTAATACTATTAACATTCCTCTTAGCACTGCCTTCATTGTGTCCCATAATTTTGGGTATGTTGTTCTTTCATTTTCACTGAATTCTATGAAGTCTTTAATTTCTTTTTCTATTTCTTCCCTAACCAGCTGTCCTTGAGTAGCAAGTTCTTCAGTTTCCATGTATGTGCCAGCTTTTTGCTCTGTCTGTTGTTGTTGAGGTCCAGCTTTAGACCATGATGTTCAGATAGGACACAGGGATTATTTTAATCTTCTTGTATCTTCCTAGGCTTGCTTTGATATGGTCTATTTTGGAGAAGGTTCCATGAGGTGCTGAAATGAAGGTATACTCTTTTGATCTTGGGTGAAAATATCTGTAGACATCTATTAGGTCTAATTGATTTATAGTCTCTGTGAGTGCCCTTGTTTCCCTGTTTTGCTTCTGACTGTATGATCTGTCCCCTGGTGAGAGTGGAGTGTTGAAGTCTCCCACTATTAAGGTGTTGGGATCAATGTGTGATTTCAGCTTTAATAATGTTTCTTTTACAAATGTAGGTGGTCTTGTATTTGGGTCATAGATGTTCAAAATTGTGATGTCTTCCTGTTGGGATTTTCCTTTGATGAGAAGGAAGTGCCCCTCCTCATTTTTCTTGATTAACTTTGGTTGAAAGTCTATTTTATTTGATATTAGAATTGCTACCCCAGCTGGTTTTCTGGGTCCATTTGCTTGGAAAATGTTTTTCCAGCCCTTTACTCTGAGGTAGTGTTTATCTTTGTTGCATAGGTGTGTTTCCTGGATACAGAAGAAAGTTGGATCCTGTTTCCGCAACCATTCTGTTAGTCTGTGTCTTTTTATAGGAGAGTTGAGTCCACTGATGTTAATAGATAATAGTGACAGTGGCTGTTAATTGTTTTATTGTGGAGTTGATGGTCTTACTGTGATTCATTGCTTTTTTTTTCCTTTTAGTTGGGAAGTTACCTGTATCCTATATTTTCTTAGGTGTAGTTGTTTTAATTGGATTGAAGTTTTCCTTCCAGTATCTTCTGTAGGGTTGGATTGCTGTGTTGATACTGTTTAAATTTTGTTTTCTCATGGAAAATTTTGTTCCATCTATGTTGATTGAAAGCTTTGCGGGGTATAGTAGTCTTGGTTGGCATCTGTGGTCCCTTAAAGACTTCATGAAATCTGCCCAGGCCCTTTTGGCTTTCATAGTTTCTGATGAGAAATCTGGTGTGATCCTGATCAGTCTACCTTCATATGTTACTTGACCCTTTTCCCTTGCTGCCTTTAATATCTTTTCTTTGTTTGTAGATTTAGTGTTTTGACTATGATGTGATGAGAGGTATTTCTTTTCTGGTCTAGTCTATTTGGTGTTCTGTAGGCTTCTTGTATGTTTATGGACATTTTTTTTCTTTAAGTTGGGAAAAGTTTCTTCTAAGATATTTTTAAGAATATTTTCCAGTCCTTGGAGCATGGAGTCTTCTTTTTCATCTATTCCTATTATTCTTAGGTTTGTCTTTTCATGGCATCCTTGATTTCTTGGATGTTTTCTGTTTGGGACTTTTCCCATTTTATTTTTTCCTTTAGTGAGGAATCCATTTTCTCAAGTGTATCTTTAGCTCCCAGATTCTCTCTTCCATCTCTTGTATTCTATTGGTGATGCTTACCTTTGTGGTTCCTGATCTTTTCTCTAAGTTCTCCAGTTACAGGTTTTTTCTCTGTGTTTTCTTTATAGATCTAATTCTGTTTTCAAGCTTTGTAACATTTCCATCATCTGATTGAATGTGGTTCCTTTTTTTGTTTGTTTGTTTCCTCTCTGTATGTCTTTAATTGTTCCTCTACTTGGGCCATTATATTCTTCTGAATTTCTTTGATGGCTTTGTTCATTTCCTCTTTTTGTTCCTCTAATAACTTCATAAGCATAGCTTTAACAAAATTTTCCTGTGTTTCTGCTGAATTAAAATCTCCATTGCTTTTGGGTGTTTCTGGTGGGGCCATAGTGTCCTGATTTTTGTTGGGTGAAATCTTATGTAGACCTTTGGCCATTTGTTTAAATATAGTCAAGTAGCTGTTTGTGCTTTAAGGTTGAACTTCAGACTGGAACTGTCAATTTCTGGTGTCTGGACTATTCTTCAAGAAGATCAGGGAGTTCCAGTGGTTTGAGAGTGTGTGTTGTTGCCTCAGTTTAGCTCTGTTGTGAGGTCTGTGTGCCCGGCTTCGTGCTCTGTGCTAGAAGCTGTGTGCCCTGCAGGGTGGTTGCCACTCTAGTCTGGAGGTTTGGCTCCTCACTCTGTGCCAGAGGCTGAGTGTCCTGGTTTGAGATGGTAGCTGGGGGCGCCACTCTGGTCTGAAGTCTCCAGGCTCCGACCTGGGCTTGCTGTTAAGGGCTCCCCTCTGGTCTGGAGACCTGGCACCTCCTTCTTCTGTGCCAGGGGCTATGCACCACGGTCTGAGCTGGTATCTGGGGGCACCTCAGTCTGGACCTGATACCATGTGTCCAGGTCTGGACGGTGGCTTGTGGTGCAGAGGGGTGTGAGTGCTGTGTGTTCAGATCAGGGCTATGCACAGCTGGTCACCCGTTTTTTTTTGTTGTTTTTTTTTTTGTTTGTTTTTTTCCGTTGAATAACTAGGTGTCCCTAGGAGTTTTCCACTTGATTTCCTCACCATAGGAATTCCGCTCACCTGGCAATCACAAAAGCTGGTATTTTAGGTCCCAGAGTTCAGTCTCCTGGTTGCTGTGCTGACACTGCTGTCCTACTCCTCAGTCACAGTGTCCTCTCGTGGCAGCCATCTGGGCTCGCCTCCACAGGTGATCTTATAACATTAATGTTGGTGGTGATTTTTCCACTGGTGTATGAACAAGATTCAATTCACTCCTACACACAGCTCTTATGACTTACAACTTAGAGCACTGAAGTTTCATTGGATTTGCTCACAGCAAGGTGAGAGGGCTGTTTATATACGTAAGTGTGGATGACGCAAAAACAGCTGAATATCTGAAAATTCATGGAGCTTAAGTGGCAATTGTGCATGTCTGGAGCTCCCCTGGACGGCTCACAGGCCAGAGTCTCTACACACCTTGATTCGGAAGGGACATTTAGAAATCTTGTAAATTTGACTATTTCCTTACTTTGTAATATTTGCTTATTTCCTTACTTTGTAATATTTGCTTATTCTTTAGTTTTATACTTCCCTGTTACACTCAAATGAGGGCATTGTTTTTCCTGAGGATGTCCCTACACAATACAACCAGAAAACAGAGGTGAGAAATGTTACAGACGACATTTCAAAAGTCTTATTTTCCAGACTTCTCTGTTTTTATTGAAAATACATAGAAAGTGTGTGCCAGCCCTTGTTTGAGTAAATGATTTGGCTTTTTGCACAATATTTCTTAAGCATGCTGAGAAAATTTCTACATGACTTATTAAAATGCTTAAAATGAGCAAAAGAAATATGGTTCATATCAAAGTGTCTCAATATGATAAAATGAAAGTATAAAAAATTAATAACTAATTCAATAAAAAGTATTAAATTTAATTTGATGATATTCAAGATACCAACGTATCTTTCAAAGCCCTTTTTTGAATCCTAGTTCAACAGTGCATTTGTTGAGGAATGTACCCATTTTTTAAATTTTAGATCCACAAGTAAGAGTTCTGTTTTATCTGTATAGTTGATATGTACAATATACTCTGTTATGCTGATATTTGGTATATACTCATTAGGCCAATTAATTTTAATATTTAAATGTGTTTGTTCCTAGTTTTTATTCCTTGTACCACTAAGATTAGATGTAAAACCATCTTATAATCCTTAAAAAGCAAATCTTTTTAATTACCCAGTTATCTTTCTTTGTCTCCCTTTTCTGTGCTCAACACAAAGAAGAATTAGTCTTAGGTCTTCACTTTCAAACCTTTGTCTTCTTTACATAAGAATATTTTTATTTGGTGCCATTTGTTATGTTTAACTTATTACGCAGTTTTCTATTTTTTTCAGATTGGAGTTTATTAGTTTCATGATTATTGCTAGTTATTGCCAGCCATGCTAACATATAAGGAAGTGTATGTTTCTTAATGCCATAGTGTTTCATTAACTGCCTGAAATATATCTACTGTGAGATTATCAATATTGCACACAGTTTATCTTTATTTTATGAAATAGATTCTGTGCAATTGCTGCATATTCATATTTGATAGAATTCATCAGTGATGGAAATATTCCAGTGCCTAGAGGCTTAGTTGATGACTGAATTAGTTTATTTAACAGTTAGGTTTATTTTCATTAATTTAAAAATACAGTCTAATTTTTCTCTTAACTTTGTACTTTAGGATTTATGTGGAAGTGAATGTCCTAGTAACAATTACAACAGTAAGAAGCTAAAATAGGAAGTGTGAGATCTACCTTCTTTTATAGTAACACAGATTCCACAATCCAAGTACTGATTCCTCCGAGAGAACTTCAGAAACTATATAAGCTCCTTTCCCTTATCTCAGTAATCACATAATCCAGTCAAGTGGGCCAATGGGAATCTGTGATAGTCTCTGTTCCAACATCTCTACCATGGGCTACTATAGGAGATCAAGACAAGCTTTTTCCATACCCCAGTCCCTGTATACTCCAAACCCAGCTCTTCTATGCTTGGAATAGAAAAAGGTCAGCAATGTGTTCAACACCTCAACTTGGTTAGGCACACCCTCAGAAAACGTAGCCAGCCTAGCATGTCTACTAGCAAAGTGATGCAAGACATGGCACACGATTCGAAACAGATGCTGTAGTTAGTCTCATTCCTGTTTTATTGCATCATGATTTTCTTTCAATAAATTAACGTTTGTAGTGAATGGATATATATTTGTACTTATTTGTAAGCAGTTGATGGTATAAAAAAGACTTCTACTGAAATTTTTATACAAATATTAAAGCTAACCATTTTTTATGTTGCTTTAAATCTTTAAAAGTGAAATGCCTTTACAAACAATGTGGGCTTACATATTTTTGAAGCTATCAAAGCATTTTTGAAGCAGATTTTCTATACTTTAGAGCAACACATATGTCTCAGGGTTTTTTTGTACAGCTTCATACAATCTGGAATTATTATATGGCTATATCCACTTATAAGTGTGTGTCTATAACGTGGCTCTTTCTGCTTCTGGGTTACCTCATTCAGGATGATCTTTTCTAGTTCCACTGTAGTAAGTTGCCAAGGATTGATGAAATAAATTTGAGTAAATTAATCTTAAAATATTTATGAGACATGTCCTGACAGTCATTTTTAAGATCCCTGTATGGATATTTATAATATTGTTCATCTCTCAACTGAATAGATTCAAATTTAGAACATGTGTGGTTTAACACAATTCTCATACATGGTGACCATTATCTTGATATAGAATTACCAAAATTTGATGACTTGTAAATGGAAGATTAATATGATAAGAGTTTGTATTTTATATAGATTTGTTAAACTACCAATTTGAGTAGTTTCAATGATAGAATCTGAATTTCTAATACACCCCAAGTAGCAATTTGAGGTGAAAATACTGTAGATGGAGGAAAACAAAAGTATGGGGTCTCATCCATAAATCAAGAATGCTAATATGAATGAGTAGTAATAAAGTAGACGGGAAAAATACAAACGAATTAGAAATTCTAAATTTGTTCAGTAATAAATCTATTGTTTCATGAGGTCTTTAGAATTTAATTTTACTGGGATGTCAAGATTGTGAGATCATGTCTCATGATCAAATGAACAAGAAAGAAAAAAGTTACTGTAGATATTTTCAGAAAAATTTGAAAAGTCATGACAGATATACACTGAGAATTCTTAAACTTTTAATTAGCTTAATATTATTTTATATTAAATGTAACTATTGAAGAGACTAGAAGAAATGAAGCTTGTGAAGAAGTTAAAGCTATACTGACTCAACAAAATAATATTGTCATTAACATATATTTTTATAATATTTTTGGTGATTAACTTTATATTACAAAGAAAACTCACCTTTGGTTAACTGAGGGGCTAATACATGTTTTAGTAAGAATTATGTTAAAAAGTTTTTAACTATTGTCCAAGGTAAATAAAATGAATAGAAGCCAGAAATCTGTCTGGGTAGATTTTATGTAACATATTTTTTATTCCAAATCTCTATATAAACTAATACATTTCAATAATATTCAAAGGACTTTGATAATGGAAGCCATTTGTTTCAGCTTTTGGGAAAAAAGAATGTTGGAACTCTAATTTTGTACTGGATATTTGAAAATACCTAGATGTCTCTGACAGAAATTGAGTGTCATTCATCTAACAGCTGCAGAGAAATAGTGTGTTCTAATCAGAAGATATGATTTGAGGCGTCAACTCTAGAGCCCCCCATGGGATCAAGACTATATTTTCCTTGGTTCCCCTGCAGCTCTTCATGTTTTTCAAAATTATCCATCTTGCCAAAAGCATGTAACAGTTTTCCTTTGTTGGCAGATGTAAGATTGGCTGAGATGCTTCTTCAGTGTCAATTCTTTTCTAAGGGACATGAGCAAAATCTTAGCAGAAAGCAAAGTTGGTGACACTCATATGAAAATGTGAATGTAGTTTTATGTACTAGCATCAGTCAGAATGATTACAGGCAATGGCTTGGATACAATGGATCACAGCTGGCAGTCCCTTGTCATTTCTTCACCTAAACAAGAGACAACATTGAAATTCAAGCTGTTACACAGAGAAAATAAAAGTCGTAATTCCAGAGTATGCAGCAAAAATATCACAAAAATATCTGAAATTGAGTGATGCAGTAAATGGATAAAAAGGAACTATAAAAATTGATGACAACAAAATAATCAAAACAGTAGGATACTGAGAATAAGTGAGTCCCTCATTCTGAGGAGATAAACCAACAATTTTCCCTCAGTCAACAGAGGACATGAAGAAACTCTCAATCATGTATCCATTAGTTGAAAACAACCCAAATAATGTTAATGAATGTAAATCGTTGTTACATCTACGCAATATGGAAATAGAAGGAATTGAAAATTTCCCTAAATTTATTTTCTTCAGGTGTATAAGAACCTATATTTTATACATATATGGAACTTAATACTAGAGTTTTATTCCTATTTAAAAAGAAAAACTGAGGGAGAATATATTAAACTAATTATCCAGGAACATTCATCTTGATGTGTTGGGAACATAATTTAAATGTTGGATTAAGTTAACTGCTTTTGTTATTTATTTTATACTTGTTACAAATACAAACAACCACATAACAAGTGATAACCTCTTAAATCAGAGTATAAACATTCAGTGCTAAAGATCAGAACCTGAAATGAACAACACTGTGTCATGGAACACAAATGGTTTAAGGAAATTAAAACCAATCACAATGGAAGAACAGACAGGAAAACTTGTATATAAGCATAAGTACTAATATAGAGCCTTTTCCAGCAGCTGTTTAAAATAGATGCGGAAATCCACTTCCAAACATTAGACCAAGTATAAGGAGTCTTGTGGAAGTGTAAGAGGAAGGATAAAAGGACCAGGAGGAGAGAGGAATTCCACAAGAGGACCAGCAGAGCCAGCTATGGCCCAGGGAGCCTTGCAGTGACTGAAGCATCAAATAAAAGACCAGGCATGGATGGGATGCAGGCCCCCTATACATATGTAGCCAATGGTCAGCCTGGTCTTCATGTGAGACCCCAATAATGGGAGCCAGGGCTATCTCTGACATGGACTTTGCTGTCTGCTTTTTTAAAGTTATTAATTAATTAATTTATTACAATTTATTTACTTTGTATCCCAGCTTTTGCTCCCTCCCTCATCTCCTCCCCATCCCACCTACTCTCCCTCTTCTCCTCCTATGTCCTTTCTCTAGTCTCCAGTTAGCAGAGAACCTCTTCCCCTTTTATCTGACCCTAGCGTATCAGGTCTCATCAGGACTGGCTGCATCATCTTCCTCTGTGGCCTGGAAAGACTGCACTACCCAGGGGGAGGTGATCAGAGAGCAAGACAAAGAGATCATGTCAGAGACAGCCCCTGCCCCCTTACTAGGAAACCCACTCAGAAACTGGGCAGCCAATGGGCTTTCTCTGAACAGTGGGTCTAAGTCCTCCACATGCATTTCCTTGGTTGGAGTATTGGTATCTGCAGGCACCCCTGGGCCCAGGTATTTTGGCTCTCTTGGTCTCCTTGTAGAGTTCTTATCCCTTCTAGGTCTTTGCATCTCCCTCATTTTTTAATTATTTTTTTTTTATTTTTAACCTTAATTATATTTTATTCATTTTGTATCCCAGCTGTAGCCCTCTTGCTCACTCCCTCCCACTCCCACCCTCCCTCCCTGATCTCCTCCCTGACCTTCTCCAAGTCCACTGATAGGGAAGGTCCTCCTCCCTTTCCATCTGACCCTAGCTTATCAGGTCTCATCAGAAACTGGCTGCATGGTCCTCCTCTGTGGCATGGCAAGGCAGCTCCTCCTTCAGGGGAAGGGGGGAATGGTCAAAGATACAGCCACTGAGCTCATGTCAGAGATAGTCCCTGTTCCCCTTACTAGGTTACCCACTTGGAGACTGAGCTGCCATGAGCTACATCTGAGCAGGTGTTCTAGGTTATATCCATGAATGGTCCTTGTTGGAGTATGAGTCTCTGAAAAGACCCCTGTGCCCAGATATGTTGGTTCTGTTGCTCCCCTTGTGGAGCTCCTGTCCTCTCCAGGTCCTAATATCTCCCCCTTCTTTCATAAGATTCCCTGCACTCTGCCCAAAGTTTGGCTATGAGTCTCAGCACCTGCTTTGATACCCTGCTGGATAGAGGCTTTCAGAGGCCCTTTGTGGTACTGCTTGGTTAGAATCTCCTCCTTTTCCCATAAGTTTTCCTGCACTCTGCCCAGATTTTGGCTATGAGTCTCAGCATCTCCTTCAATACCCGAGTGGGTAGAGACTTTCTGAGGTTCCCTATAGAAGGTTCCTGATCTGTTTCTTGTATTCTCCTACTTCTGATGTCTGTTGCCTGCTTTTTGATCATTTCTCCCTGGTGGGGCTGTCTCTCCGGGCCTTGGGGTAAGAGGATGTGCTCAGTTCTAGACTTAACTTAATGTGCCGGGGTGGGTTGGGGTGTGGCTCCTCTATTTTGAGGGTGAGGGGAAGGGGGAAAGGGAGGAAAGGTAACTGGAAGGAGAGGACATAGGGTACTACGTTCAAAATGTAATGTTAAGAAATTAGTTAATTAATAAAAATATAGAAATATTTTTAATCTAAAGGGCCCTAGAAATAAATTCTTAATAGGAATATTATATCTAATGTTTAGATATCTGGTACAATAAAATTTATGAAAATAAATGCGTACCTCCTAAAAATTGGCTCATTGTATTTTGTGCATACATACATACATACACATGTAAGACATACATACATACATACACATATACATATCTATATACATATAAACTCACACATATATGTAATTAGTTTTGACAGCATACATATATACATAAATTCATTTATATGATATACCATATCATATGTAATTTTATATGTCATATAAAATATATAATATATGACTGTGAATTCTATAAAATAATATACATATTATTTTATGCTATATATCATATGTATATATAATTTGAAATTAGTTTAGTTTTGGTGATACACAGCTTGAATTTTAGTTCTTGGGAGGGAGAGGCAGGAGTTGGAGGCCAGACTATTCTACAGAAGAAGTTACAGGATAAACAGACAGGACTGCACAGATAAATTCTTTGCCCTAGTAGGGGAACAGAAACTATTTCTGACATAAACACAATGACTGGATCTTTTACCTCTCCCCTGAGGGAGAAACAGCCTTGCTATGTCACAGAGGAGGACAATGCAGCCAGTCCTGAAGTTACCTGATAAGCTAGGGTCAGATGGAAGGGGAGGAGGACCTCCCCTATCAGTGGACTTGGGGAAGTGCATGGCTGGAGATGAGGGAAGGAGAGTGGGATTGGGAGGGAATGAGAGAGAGGGCTATGGCTGGGATACAAAGTAAATAACTTGATTAATATTAGAAAAATAAAAGTTAATTAAAAATGAAAAAATAAATTTTGAGAATAAATGCATAAAAATAAAAATATTTGGTCAATGACAAAAAATTTAAGAGAGGAGAGAGAAAGAGAGGAAACCTGAAGTTAGGGAGGGAGAGGCGGGGGAAAGAATGTGGGAGAAGTTGGGAAAGGGAAATATTATGATCAAAAAATATCTTATGAGAAATATGAAAACTTGGAATTAGAATTTTTAAAAAGTATGTATGTTCCCTAATAAGGAGATTGGGGGTTATCTCTGACATGAGCTCTCTTGCCAGCTTTTCAATTACTTCTCCCTGAAGGGGCTGCCTTGCCAGTCCACAAAGAAAGAGGACATGCTCTACTTTGAGAGGACTTGATGAGCTGGGAAGGATGGGAAGAGGGCCTCACCTTTGCTGAGGAATAGGGATGGGGGTGGGGAAAAGGGAGGGAGGGTGGGACTGGGAGGCCATGGGGGATGGGGCTAAGACCAGGATGTAAAGTAAATAAAATTTTAAAGCTGTGTAAGAATATATAAAAGAACAATGGAAATCAAGTTGAAAGAACTCTCAATACTTAAATTTGAAAATTTTTGAAAAAACATAATATTTGAACATAATCCAAAATTTAAATACAAGTGTACCTGGTATATAATATTAGCTTAAGTAAATGATGGAAATACTCTGTGCATCTAAATTTCATAATAAAGTACAAAAATAAAAAACCCAACTCAAATCTAGTTAAATTACAATAAACTTCAATACTGTTATTGAATACTGTTACTTTATTTGCAGAATCACAAGGCACGTTTGACTTCATTCTAAGTAATCTTTGCAAGACAATTGTTAGCCACTCAGTAATTGAATATTCCATTTTATATAGATAATTTTGTTTCTGTTGTTACTGCTGGTGGTGACTACTATTGTTTTAATCACAGGAATCCCGCTTGTGAGCTACACTACACAGGCCTTAAATTAATTAACCCCATATCCATATTTCTTGAGAACTGTGGCCACAAGCATGCGCTACCACACTTATCTTAAGCATACTTTTATGTTAATGGAATATACTGTTAAGTAAAACACAATTCATTGATCATTTGTGTTTTGCTGAAATGGTGTTCTTCCTGTCATAGATAAATTAAATGTACATGATTGCTTGGCAAAGGTTACTTTTTTTTGTATTTAAATTGTCCATATTGTAAAAAGAAGAATGTTTTCATACGTTAAAATGTCGTGAATGTCTCAGTGATTGTATTTTTTCCACTGATATAATCTCCACATGCTACTTAAACAATTATCTCTTCCTGTAAACAGATTTATATTCATGACTAAAATTTAATTTCATGAAGGAGATTTTGCTCATTATTCTTGAATACATATGTATTATATTTACAAAACTGATAATATAGTTTACTAATTTTAATATTTACAAGTGTTGATGCAATTTAAAAGTTGCAGTATTATTCTTGTGAATTGGAACATCATACTTAACGCAATGTGTATCTTTAAAATAGATGAGGGAAATCAGAAATCTGCTACCAGCTTATTTTATTAGATCTGTGATGTGACAATATAAAATTTCATTTCCAATTAAAATTTTAATTTCAGTTTAGTTCAATTAAAATATATCACATTATTATTTCACTTTCACAAACACATATTTTAATTCTGTCTTCCCTATGAATGTATCTGAGCACAGAACTCTCTTGAGATAATGTGCTAATAATTGTTGGCTTAGTAACTAGTAAAGCAGAAATATATGACTAAGAATATTTGAGTTTATTTAAGAGAATAAAAATTTATTTAGGAAAGATATTACCAGGAGTTTGATTATTTGTCCTTCCTAAAACACTGTATGAGTTTATTTTTATTTAATTTTTAATGTGTCTGAGTGTTTTGCCAACATATATGTATGTGTTTCATATGTGTGATGGTGCTGGTAAAGGTCAGAAGAACATATACTGACCTGAATCTAGAATTCTGGATGGTAGTTAATCTGTTTTATGGATGTTGCGAACTGAATCTTGGTCCTCTGCAAGACAAGTAAGAGCTTTGAACAGCTCTTGCCCCAATTCCTTTAAAAGTGTTTCTTTTTTTTTTTAATTTATTTATTTTTATCTCAATCACAGGTTAGGTACTTTGAATCCCAGGCGTAGCCCCCTCTCCCATTCCATCCTACCCTCCCACTCCCTCCCTCATCTCCTTCTTCCCCGCCCCCTCCAA
>CM053765.1:66609206-66638948 GCA_028658305.1 Pachyuromys duprasi | reverse complement strand
ACTCTTTGACCCTCCCCCATACATGCCAGGGAGTGACAGACTGGCTAGATCCCAGTGGAGGACATTGCAGCCAACCCTGAGGAGACAGGATGAGCTGGGGTTGGATGGAAGGGGAGGAGGTCCTCCCCTGTTGGTGGACTTGGAGGGGGCGGGGAGGAGATGAGGGAGGGTTGGGGAGGGTGGGAGGGAATGAGGGAGGAGGCTACGCTTGGGATGCAAAGTACCTAACCTGTGATTGATAACAAAAAAAAAAAAAAAAGTAAAAAAAAAAAGAGGAAGGAAGTATGAATTTTAGGCCAGCAAAAACAGATAAAAAATACATGCTTAGAAAACAGATGGAAGGGTATACTTTTCTGAAAATTTTAGAAAACTGAGCCTATTTACAAAACTGCATGGCTGTGGCTTGCTGATCTACTACTATAGGGGTGGAGATTGTAGAATGGGCAAGGATAGCATCTCATTCAAGGAATAAGCACTTTGTGTTTGTCATTAGCAGGACTTAAGATTATCCTGTGTGGTGACTGAAAAAGAACAACCCCATAGGTTCAAAGGTTTGGTGACATATTTACTATGGAAATTGTATGTGTGTGTGTGCGTGTGTGTGAATTATTTTGGTTTTTGCATATGAGTTCTGTTTATTTATAATAAATTACATGCAGTAAGAGCAGTTGTAAGACAACCAGGAAAGTCATATGTAGAATTTACATTCAAAATATTTTGCTCATTTTTATTTGGCAACCTTGCAGAAAATACTATCTATCCTATTTAGTGAGTTTAAAGTTTTGTACATAAACCATTCTTTATCATATATTATATTCGGCATTTAAAGATATATTTTATTAATTTAAGGTCTTTTTGATTTGAGACATGTCAGCTCCTGGCAAAATCCCTAGCCAACCTCAATGAAGATGATGAGCATCATAAAATTTCCTCTTGGACATAGCTTCATTAATGGCAAGGTAGCCACAGGGTAAACATGCCCAGTTCTTTCTACATGTCTGTAGACAAGACTTGGATGCAGGTTTAGTTGACTGCCAAGCTCTGCCATGATAGGGTAAATAAGTCCTCCATATTTCCTGCTTCACTTTTATTTCTGCCAGATATAGCAGGGCAGAGGGTTGAAGATGGTGCTCCATTGTTAAAGAGAGAGAGAGAGTGGATGACTACCCAGGAAGTAAAATGTCTCTGTCATCTCTTAGTTCTGGAAGCTGCCTGCTTTCACTTCTTACTTAAGTAATAAATTCATTCCTTCTCTACTCTCTGATGGGGTTAAAGACTCGATAGTTATAGTTTCACACTTATGCTCAAGTTGTTTAGGATTAAAAATGTTTTAATGTCTTGAAAGATGTTTCTTAGAATGTCTAAGATCAAAGTTCAATGAAACTATCATGTATAATAATCTTTGATTTAGTGAAGGTATGGTCTTGTTGGAGGAAGTGAATCACTAGGGGTGAGATTTGAGGTTTCAAAAGCCCATGCCAGGTCCACATTCTTCCTGCTGCCTGTGTTTCAAGATATAAAACTCTCAGCTACTTTTCTAGCAGCATGTTTGTCTATATGCCTGGTATGCACCAGGTCATGGTGGTAATGGATTAATCCTCTCATACTGTAAGAGAGTACCCAATTAAATGTATATATATATATATACATATATATATATATAACTAATATATAAATATCTAAATATGAATATTATATATAATGGTTGTCTTGGTATATATTATATGGCATATATATGGTATATATTAAATGTCATATATATACCACATATATGTAAAATGGTTTATATATATATAAATATATGAAATGATTGGTAATGCTATCTCTTCACTACAGAGAACAGTAACTAAGACAATCAGCCACATGAAGAGTTGTCCCCTTGGCCAGGCAATTGGCTAGGCCCCCAAAAATGTTAGTTCCACCCAGACCAGAGATTTTATTCTGAAGAACAGTATTTTTAAAAATACCCTCTGAAGCATTAACAAAAAATAATTCAGTGACTAGAACAGAGACAAAAGCCTTCCAATGTTTTTACTTCCTTTTGTTTCAGGAAAGGACAAAATCATTGATATTTGTGGCTTTTAAGCAAGGAAGACCTTGGCTACCTTTCCTTTTTGTGAGATTGTAATTTAAATACCATATATTTACCTTCCCTTTCATCTTTCTAAACACTGTTTTGTTCCCATACCCACTCTAATTCCCATATCATTCCACACTGGTCATTGATATAGTTCATAGGTGCCATAACTGCTCAGTTCTGGGACTTGTCTCCCTCATTTGGAAGCCTGCATGGCACCTTTTGGTAGAAGTGATCTTTGTGGACATTTTACCATAAACTGTGTAGCCAAATTCAGTTTCCTTTACTCATTATTCCTTGAGAAGAGCCAAAGGATAAACTATTTGCAACAAAGAACACTTATTTTTAGATATTATATGTCCTTATATTTGGGCTGCTTTGCCCTATCAACAACGTAGGAAGCAATTTGGTCTCAAAACGGAGTTTTGGAAGATAATTTGAGATAAACACACTTGGGTTTTATGTGAGAGAGTGAAATCTCATCTCCACAGAACATGATAGTTTACGGATGTAATATGTATAGGTTATTATCACTGCACTGGTTTAGAATTAAGCTAATCTTGTATATTGCTTTCCTGAAAAAAGTTGTTTAAAAAAATAAGAATCTTTCTGCTTGTGGAATATTAAACAACAGCAGCAAGTCTCCTGCCCAGCATATATGGGAGAAATAAACGCCCTTTGTGTACATATGAAGCTTTACCAAAGCTTATTTTAACTCATGCTCAAGGTCTTGACGTTAGTTACCATATACATATGACAGTGACATGTTGAATTGACAAGAATTTCTTCTAACTCCTTAAAGCGTGATAATACCATCTCATTGTCAGTTCTCTCTTTCTACCAGGTGAATTCTAGGTATTGTCAGCCTTGGCAGCATGTGCTCTTGCCCACAAGTCATTCCACCAATTTCATTTATTTTACTTTTAAGTAAAGGAAAAGGACAAACTGAAAGCTCCTGTCTTCACTGAGGAACTCTTCCTGGCAGCAGCACTGGATGTGTCAACACGGACAGTAGAAATAACCCTGTGTCTTAGTCCACATAAGTTCAGCTTGTTAATGAATGCTGAGGGCCAAGAGAAAGTTTCCTCCAGGGAAGAGCACTCCTACTTATTAGCTAAAACCAAGTGGTAACCCTGAAAACATACACAAATAACTGTATTTATACACAGGTCTGTGTGGAAGAACAATTAATGAAAAAAGAGGACAAAGATTTTGAAGAAAAAGAAAGTGGGAAATTATGTGATTAAAATATCAAAAACTAAAAGAAACCTAAAAAAAAAAAGTCCCGAATCATTTAACCTACTTTCCACAAGCCATACTGTTTTGTTTTTTCCCTTTTCTTGAAACAAAACATCCGCTTCTACTTGGCATTGGAAATTCTTGTGGATCTCCTTATTATAATAGTTTCTTACATCTTCTCAAGTATTTTCTTTTGTCAATAGTGCGATAGTGCCTGCTAATGAATCCATTCTATGGAAGTGATGATTTGTTTTGACAGCACTTAGCACTATTTTACTGAGTTATATAAGCATACATTGTATGTGGAAGAAGAAATGCTTGAGTGTCACTATGTAAAGGGCACAGTTATTTTTCTGCATGAGAAGGGGTTCTTATGTTTAAGCACAAATTGATTCAAGTGCACTTAATTCATCTCACCTTCAAGTTTTTACATAAACCTTAACAGTAATTTTAATATTAATTTGAGTTTTCCAAAGATCAACAAAAAAGAAAGCAATGAATCTTTTCAGTGACATTTCCTTTTCCTAACCAGAGCCTATTTTTAATTGTGCTATAAAATTACATTCAATAGTTGAGTGACTAATGTGGAAGGTTGAATGCCCTAGAAGTGTTTTCATTTAATTTCTCAGTTCTTTTTCTCCGAGAGTAAGTTTTAACTTCATGTTTCCTTCAAAGCCTCCCTGTTATTGAACAGAAGGTTCCATATCTGAAAGCTTCCCCTTGATCTCATTGTCACACACCTGACACCTCTTACTTCTACCTATTTAACTTCCTGTGTGGCAGAGCAGCAGGATTTTTCAAATGACAACATAAATGCTTGAGTTGACTTAATGCAGTATTGTCCATTTCCATTCTGGATTTGAAAAATCATAACTTACAAAATAAGCATACTGAACTAATGTTGAAGAATTGGTAGAATGATCCCTGGGAAAATGAAGTAGTATTCTGTTAAAGGCAGTAAGCCTTAAATAAACTGTGACCCCTGACCATGCTCTAGTGAGTTCCCAACTGCTTTACAGAAATCACTCAGGGATTACTTAGGATTAAATTCTGAATAGGAACTCATTAGTATTGATAAAATGTAGACTATCATATAACCTTTACTGTTTATCCATGAAAGCAGTCAAAGAAGCTATACATAGTTATATATCCATTAATATACTGTTAGCTATAGATATTTGTGATTATTTACACAAATATGTAAATACACCCCAAATTATTTCTATATTACTGCAACCAATTCTGTTTTTAAAGTGTGGACTCTGGACAGTTCATTTGTCTTCTGTTATCTCTGTAATACGTGGTCTTGTTAGTTATTGAAATTAACAAAATGAAAACTACATAAAACCATAGACAATCTTTCTTCACCTACATAATATGTCTTAAACATTAAAGGATTTGTATCCAGTTCTCCTTGCCTTCTTTCACTTAGAAGTTTTCTAGGTTTGCTTTCTGTCTGTTTTATTGTCATTTTCTATTTTGTTTCTTTTTTTATTATTGTTAGGTGTCCATGGGAATTAAAAGTACATGCCAGTAGAGTAATAGCAGATGGTAATACCAGGTATGTGTTAAACTCTTACAGATTGTATGAACTGACAGGCATTTATTCATTCACTGAACACTTGTCTTCCAGAACTCATTCCACCTCAGAAGAGTGACACACCACATTCCATGCAGACATTCTCTCCAACAGTCTGCCCACACGTGGGCGTCTCAGTAACCCCACAGATCTGCCCTTTAATTGAGCTGAATTTACTCTGAAACTTACCTGAGGTGTGAGCGGTGATATCATTTTGTTTTAATTTGATTAATATTTCACTAATAGTCAAAGGAATAGTTGAGATTGTGACCCTTTGATGGATATATATTATGCTTTCTTCTTATGTATCTCCCACTGACTATTGTAAAATTTTAATGTAACTTTGATACAAACTTTCCAAAGGTTCAATATATTGCCATGTAACTTATTTGCTTTATAGACAACACTTTTATAAACACTCACCAGTGTGTCTCATATATCTCATAGCTACGCACTTCCTCGTTAGAATTTAAAATAACAAGTCATTGTGTTATAGATATACATGTGTTTGGAATATATGTATTCTAATTATTCTTCTTTGTTATTTTTCTAGTATACTCATAAAATTGTCTCATTTGGAGAAGTATTTGTAGATGTACTATTCTAAAAATGGCCACTTATTATAAACGTGGGAAGGAATTTTTTCGTTTTCTTGAAAATTAACTCTCTTTGCATTTTCACTAGCAATGACATTAGATTTACACTTCAGTATGCATGAGGAGATGCGTGTGTAGTGATATTTTTTCAATTAGATTTTTAAATTTATTTATTGTTGTATTAATTACATTTTATTTACCTTGTTTCCCAGCTGTAGCCTCTTCCTTGTCCTCTCCCAATCCCACCCTCCCTCCCTTAATTCCTCCCGTGCCCTTCCCCAAGTCCACTGATAGAGGAGGTCTTCCTCCCCTTCCATATGACCCTAGCATATCTGGTCTCATGAGGACTGGCTGCATTGTCTTCCTCTGTGGCCTGGTAAGTTTGCTCTGTCCTCAGGGGAGGTGACAAAGAGTCAGCCACTGAGTTCATGACAGAGGCAGCCCCTTTTCCCATTACTAGGAAACCCACCTGAAGACTGAGCTGCCACAGGCTAATCTGTGCAGGGGTTCTAGGTTATCTCCATGCATAGTCCTTGGTTAGAAATTAAGTCTCAGAAAAGACCCCTGTGCCCACATTTTTTGGTTCTGTTGCTCTCTTTGTGGAGCTCCTGTCCCCTCCAGGTATTTCTTCTCCTTCTTCTTTCAAAATATCCCCTGCACTCTGCCCAAAGTTTGAGTCTCAGCATCTGCTTTGATACCATGATGGGTAGAGTCTTTCAGAGGCCCTCTGTGGTAGGCTCCTGTCTTCTTCCTTGCTTCCTCCCTCTTCTGATGTCCATCCATTTTGCATTTCTGAGTGAGTATTGATCATCTTACTCAGGGTCTTCCTTCTTTCTTAGTTTTTTAGGTATATAGACTTTTGTATGATTATTTTATATTATATGTCTAAAATCCACTTGTAAGTGAGTATATACCATGTGTGTCTTTCTGCTTCTGGGATACCTCACTCAGATGAATCTTTTCTAGTTCTTATCATTTGCCTAAAAATTTCATGATTTCCTTGTTTTTAATTGCTGAGTAGGATTCCATTATGTAAATGTACCAAAATTTCTGTATCTATTCCTAAATTGAGGGACATTTGGGTTGGTTACAGATTTTGACTATTATGAGTTAAGATACTACGACCATGGTTGAGCAAATATCCTTGTTGTATACTTGAAAATATTTTGGATATATGCTTAGGAGTGGTATAGCTGGATCTTGTGGAAGCGCTATTCCTAATTATCTGAGAAAGCATAAAATTGATTTCCAATGTGGTTGTGCAAGTTTACATTCCCACCAGCAAGGGAGAAGGGTTCCCTTTTTCTCTGCATCCTCTCTAGCATGTATTGTCACTTGAGCTTTTGATCTTAGCCATTCTGATAGGTGTAACATGAAATCTCAGCGTCATTTTGATTTGTGTTTTCCTGATCACTAAGGATGTTGAGCATTTCTTTAAATGTCTCTCTGCTATTCAATATTCCTCTATTGAGATTTCTCTGTTTAGCTCTGTACTCCATTTTTTATTTGGATTACCCAATTTATTGCTTTTTAACTTCTTTTTTTTTATACTAATCACAGGTTATGTACTTTGTATCCCAGGCATAGCCCCCTTCCACATTCCTTCCCTATCCCCCCCTTCCCACTCATCTCCTCCCTGCACCTTTCCAAGTTCACTGATAGGGGAGGACCTCCTCCCCTTCCTTCTAACTCTAGCTAATCAGGTCTCTTCAGGAATGGCTGCAATGTTCTCTTCTGTGGCCTAGCAAGGCTGCTCCTCCCTCAGGGGGCAGAGAGGTCGAAAAGGCAGTCATTGAGTTCATGTCCAAAATAGTCCCTGTTCCCCTTACTGGTATACCCACTTGAGTATTGAGCTACCATTTGCTACATACAAGCAGGGTTTCTAGGTTATAACCATACATGGGTCCTTGGTTGGAGAGACAGTCTCATAAAAGACCCCTGTGCCCTGATATATTTATTTCTTGCGGAGCTCCTGACCTTTCCAGGTGATACTAACTTTCCCTTCTTTCATATGATTCCCAGCATTCTGCCAAAGGGTTGGTTATGTTTCTTAATATTTGTTTTGATACACTGCTAGGAAGAGTTTTTTTGAGGCCCTCTGTAGTAGGCTCTTGTCCTGCTACTTGTTTACTCCTACAACCAATGTCCGTCCCATTTGACTTTCTAAGTGAGGATTAATCCTCTTACCCTAGGCATATATCCAAAAGATGTTCAAGTACACAACAAGGGCATTTGTTCAACTTTGTTCACATCTGCTTTATTCCTAATAGCCAGAACCTGGAAACAACCCAGATATCCCTCAGTTGAGGAATGGATACAGAAATTGTGGTACTTTTACATAATGGAATGCTACTCAGCAATTAAAAAGGAGGAAATCATGAAATTTGCAGGCAAATGGTGGGACCTGGAAAGGAACATCCTGAGTGAGGTATCCCAAAAGCAGAAAGACGCACATGGTATATACTCACTTATATAGACCTATAAGATAGGATAAGCATACTGAAATCTATACACCTAAAGAAGATAAACAAGAACGCTTTTAACTTCTTTAATTCTTTATATATTCCAGATATTAGCCCTCTGTCAGATATAGGGTTGGTGAAGATCCTTTCCCAATGTGTAGGCAGTTGTTTTGTTCTGATGACTGTGTCCTTTTCTTTACAGAAGCTTTTCAGTTTCATGAGGTCCCATTTATAGATTGTTGCTCTTAGAGCCTGTGCTGTTGGTGTTCTGTTCAAGAAGTTGTCTCTGGTGCCAAAGAGTTCAAGGCTCCTGCCCACTTTTTTTTCTAAGAGGTTTAGTGTGTCTGTTTGTTGTTGTTGTTGAGATCTTTGATCTACTTGGACTTTAATTTTGTGCAGGGTGATAAGTATGGATCTATTTGCATTTTTCTACATGTAGACATCCAGTTAGACCAGCACTCTTTGTTGAAGATGCTGTTCTTTTTTGATTGTATGGTTTTGGCTTCTTTGTCAAAAATCAAGTATCTGTAAAGTCTGCATGACATCTGCCCTGGTCCTTCTGGCTTGCACAGTTTCTGTTGAGAAGTCTGCTGTGATTCTGATAGGCCCACCTTTATATGTTACTTGGCTTTTCTCTCTTGCTGCTTTTAACATCTTTTCTTTGTTCTACAGATTTAGTGTTTTGACTTATGTGACATGAGGAGTTTCATTTTTTTCTGGTCTGTTCTACTTGGTGTTCTGTAGGCTTCTTGTATGTTTGTCTCTTTAAGTTGACAAATTTTTTTCTATGTTATTTTGAAAATATTTTCTAGACCTTGGAGCCTGGAATCTTCTTTTTCATCTATTCCTACTATTCTTAGATTGAATGTTTTCATGGTGTCCTTATTTTCTTGGATGTTTCATGTTTGGAACTTTTTTGATTTTACTTTTTCTTTGAGAGAAATATCAGTTTCAGCAAGTGTATCTTCAGCACCTGAGAATCTTTCTTTTATCTCCTGTATTCTATTAGTGATGCTTACCTTTGTGGTTCCTCATCTTTTCTCTAAGATCTCCAGCTACAGTGTTTTCTCTGTTTGTGTTTTCTTTATTGATTCTAATTCTTTCTTCATGTCTTGTACCATTTCCTTCATCTGTTTGAATGTGGATTCCTGTCTTTCCATGATGGCCTTTATTATTTGTTTGTTTCCTCTCTATATGTCACTACTTGTGTCTCTGTATGTGCCTCTATTTGTTTAGCTGTATTTGCCTATATCTCTTTGAGAGCTTTGTTCATTTCCTCTCTATATGCCTCTACTTGTGCCTCTATTTGTTTGACTGTATTTGCCTTTATTTATTTGAGAGCTTTGTTCTTTTCCTCTTTATATGCCTCTAATAATTATAGAAACTTAATTTTGATATCATTTTCCCATTTTTCTGATGAATTGGGGTACCCATGGTTTTTTGAGGTTGCTAGTGAAGCCAGGATATCCTGATAGTTGTTGGATGTGTTCTTACACTGACCTCTAGCCATCTGCTTATCAGTAACATTCTCTGTTTACTCCTCGAGTCTGTGCTTCAGACTGCTTCCATCTGTCTCTTCTATCTGGGGTGTTCTTCAGGAAGATGAGAGAGGTCCACCGGTTCGAGAGTCGGTGTTGGTGTTTCAACTGTAGCTAAAGGAGGAAGTTTGTAGATGCTTGTACACATGTGTAGGGATGTGCTTGGAAGTGTGCCTTGAAGGACAGGGTGCAAGTACATGTAGATGACTGAAGGGTGGAGCTTAAGAGCAGGATGAGGTGCAGGTGCTAGTGCTGTACCCTGAATACCTCAGTGGTCTACAGGCCTGTCATACTGTCCTCCTGGTTTTCAGGTCTGTCTGGGGTCCAGAAACTGTTTCCCTGGACTTCACTGGTAGACCCAAACAACAGGGGTTTCAATGTTGAGAATACTGTCCCTACTATCCCTATATTGCCCACAGTGGGAGTGTGGGTGGGAGGGATCCGATGTCTGGCTGCTAGTGAAGAGGGACCCTGGATCTGGGGCTCTACATGCACTCACTTGCAGGCACATTCACTTTCCCACAGGCCTAATCAGAAACCATCAGGTTTCCCCATGTTCTCTACTCTTAGATTAGGGCCTGCAGGGGCCAATGAGAGTGTAGGAGATCCATCAGTTCAGTGGTATCCACTGTTTGGCCACTGGGCAGGGAGATCTGTATTGAGGTAGCCATTTCTGCTGTTCCAGTCAGTGCACCTGGAGGCTCCAGCTTTGGGACCCACTGCAGCAGCACACCTTGGAATCTTACCTCTGGTTCTCAGTCACCAAGCGTGGAGGTTCATTCTTGGGGATACCACTCCTGCCTCTAGCAATCAGGGAGGCCTGCCCTTCAGGCAATGGCCACTGCTAGCCTCCTCTGCAGAGCAGGGAGGCCCATGATTGGGTCAAGGGGAAGTGCAGGGGGTTGAATATTCAACACTCTCAGTCCCCAGAGATCTCCATGGGTCACCTGGATCCAAACTGTCCCAGCTCACAGGTTGTTCCCTCTTGCCCCAAAAGCCTCAGTGTAGAGGTTCTGGCTTTAGCTGCAGAGGAGTTTCAGATCCTGTACCCCTCAGACATGGTTTATGCTGTTCGCTGCCATCTTGAATTCCCCCATGTCATTTGATTTTTATAAGCATAACTTTTGGAGTGTCTTTGATGACAAATCATTTCTCCCCATTCTACTGTGTTGCATTTTTTCCAAAAATTGGTTTTGCATTTATATGTAACTGGGTTACTTTAATAGTTTCAACTTTGAACTATTTGTTAACTTATAGGACTGCGTGGGTAGTACAATATCTTTATTGGTCTAGTTAATTGGTAGATAATACAGTAAAGAATTTTGGTAGTTCAAAGCAGTTCTAAATATTATTTATGTATACAATGAACACCATTGAAGTCAATATGTAGTCTACCACTGTAACTGTTAATGATGGCATGAAATTATTGTATTTATTAAAAGTAAAGCTTATGCAGTTGACAAAATTTGTTCATATTTAAATTTTTTAATAATTATCATCATTTATTACAATCTATTGAGTTTGCATCCAGCCTATGGCCACCTCCCTCATCTCCTCTCAACCCCACCCTCCCTTCCACTTCTTCCCCTGTGTCCCTTCCCTAGTCCACTGATAAGGAAGGTCCTCCACCTCTTCTAGGTGACCCTAGCCTCTGCCAGCTGCAGTGGCACACACTTGTAAGTATTTGCTGAAGGAGGCAGAGGCAGGAAGGTCCAGACTGGGCTTCAAACATTTTTTTAGAATTGTGATTTTTTTTTTTTAATTTTCAGCATGAAACTGGGACTATGAAAGACCATAGCTAAGTAATACAAAGCAACTGATACGTAAATTTCTATTTTCCCAAGGTCACATTGCATTAAAATGCATAGTAAGTCTTGATTACAGTTTTTTATTTGGAGTGAAAACTAAACATCACTTTGTTTTACATTAAGTTTGTCATAGCACAGGGTTTCAAGTATATTTTGAGGCTATAAAATGTAATTCTGTTGGTGTGTCTGATAAATATACAATTTCTTATATGAGATAAAAAGAATCATATATGACTATTTAATCTTTTAAGGTTATCATATTTTCCTGAATTCAGTTGTCATATGGCTAAAGGTAACACAGGAATTTGTAAACACTAGCATCTAAAAACAATTCAATATTTGTTATCAAGAATCTTTGTTTCCTTCAAAATTAATATTTCTAGAATTTTCTTGCTGTTTTCCTGTTACTAGTCTGGCATTTAATTTCACTAATCAGTCGTGAGATAGATGGTTTAGGCTAATGTATGCTAATTAATAACAATAAAACTCTCTTAAATGTTAACTCTTACTTTTGGTGTGTTTGTTTTCTTTCTGAGCTGCTCAGAAAGGATGTTTTTATTACCCACCCCCGCAGACTAAATTAATGAATTTGACACTTGAGCACTGTAATATTCATTCACTCAGTGAGTAGGAAAACTATTATGTCAGGCACATGTTCTTTTGCTTATGTCTGGGAGAGTACAAAGTTTCAGGAATGAAGTCCTTCCCTTTTCTCACTTGTATTTCTTCCCCTTTCTTTCTCTTTTCCTTCCTGTCAGTTTGTCATATCCCTGTTTATCTATCTCCACAAAAACTCAGAAAAATGTTATCTGCTACTGGAATGTTAACATGCTACTGGAATTTAGTCTCTTTAAAATCAAACAGGGATGTGTTTAGGTCACAACTCTTCAAGTCAATATCAGGTGGGATTTAGCTGAGTTAGTTTCCAGATTTGGAAAATAACCTGCTGGCATCATTGTTTACTCATTAAGCTGGCATATTACTAGAGGTAACCTGTTTCCAGATGCCTTTGGTTTCATGCCTGAATGCTTGATGTCTGTCAGCCTAGATAATGAGTGGTTCTGCTCCATGTCTTTCTTACCATTTGGCATTCTGGCCCACAGTAATCATGGTGTCTTTTCAGGGTTCACAGAACAGCAAGAGGCCATAAACAGTATGCAAGTTCTTTACTATTGTGTTCTTGTGTCATGTGTATTGCCCATTGGCCAGGGCAAATAAGATAATAGGATGTTAAATTAAAATCCAATTGCTACCAAATTTTTCACAACAGCATATTTTGTGAACTATCTCTATTATTACTAAAAACAGAATTGGTACTTTACAAAGCCAAATTACTAACACAGATTAATTGCAGAGAATAGAAAATAAATGTTTTTTGAAGAGTCTGCTATGTCTGTGAACTTTACACAATTTAATGTTACACAGCTCCTGCTCAGTAGGATATATTTTGCTGCTTCTATTCCAATGGGGGTAATTGAAAGACTGAGATTACACTAGTAATAAGATTCTTGAATGACAGCAGTAACTGACACTGTAAAGAGATCACACCGCCATCCAGGACAACATGCCTAAAAGAGGCACCAAGGAGGATACCTTAGGGAGGTAGCAATTAACTTAAATTTTCAGGAGCCCCTCCAAGGCAGGAAGTTGTGGAAGACTTCAATGAAGCAAATAACACATAAAAATAAAATAATAAGTAAAAAAATAAAAGTTTATTGAGTGCAATCCTTAGCATATTGGCTGCTGGCAAAGTTGTGGTTGAATATGTAATCCCTAGCAAAGTCACAAAGTGAATTTTCTTTCATGTTAATTTGTACAAAAGTTGTGGTTTTTTGCTGTTTCTCAAATGGTGGCATTTATTTTGAGATTTTTTTTTTTTTTTTTTTTACAAATTGGCAAATGTGTCTGACCTTGAAATTCTCTTCTCATCTCACCTAGTCTTTTATTAAAGATGTCTTTGGTCAAAGTACATACTCATAATTACCTTACCTCTTACCTAACCATCTATGTTTGTCAAAGAGTATCAACAAATAATAATAATAATAACATTGCCAGTACTAGGAGAAAAGGATCAATAAAAAAACAACAATGCAAATATATGCATATACATGTGTATGTATGTACATTTATATATGTATGTAAAAGTATCTTTTATTCACCAGATGTAATTGTTGTCTTGAAGGCTAACCGCAGAATAAGCTTACCCTTTTTAGCTCTTCTAAAACTGTGGCTAGCTGGTGCAACTCAGCTGTTCTGGCTCATACTCCCCTCAAAGCTGACTTATTCAATCTGGCTTCACTAGCCTTCTGATTAAACTGCTATGCTTGGCTTCAAAATAACCCTGGCAACTTGTTACAATTTTCTGGTACCTTCTCATTCTCTGGCTTCAACTGCCTCTGCATGAACTCACAAAGAAACTCAACTCTACTCCACTTCACTCACTCAACTGAACGGCTCCACACTGAACTCCACTCAGCTGAGCTTACTGAACTCATCTGAAGTGCTACGAAAGGAACTACCACAGTACTACCTCGCTGCCAGCTAACAGACCTCAACTCAGTTTAAATGAACTGCCTTTCCCTGAGATTTCTTCAATCACCTATCCTGTGCCGTTCTCATGAGAGTTGTTTGTATCCAATCTCTGTTAAATTTTTCTCCTATTCATCAAATTGTCTGCTTCTCAATTACAGGTCAGTTTCAAACTTGGTGTGTCCTGCTACAAACTAACTTTACCTTCATTGTTTGGAATTAAAGATATCTTCTACTAAGAACTAGTCTGTATTCCAAGCAGAGAGACAAAAGGTGTGTTGGATAAAAATTCCTCTACATATACAAAATACACAAAACAAAAACATCAATTATCTACATAATTGTATTAACACTGGACGCTATTTTATTTATTTATTATTTTTCCTTTTTTTACTACTGTAGGTCTTCTGTGGCCCCCTCCCTTTCTCCTCCCAAACCCAGCCACCCTCCCACTTTTCCCCTGATGTCCCTCCCCAAGTTCACTGAAAGGGGAGGTCCTACCTTTCTATTTGACCCTAGCCTATCAGGTGTCATCAGGACTGGCTGCATTGTCTTCCTGTGTGCCCTGGCAAGGCAGCACCCTGCAGCGGGGAGTGATCTGAGAACCTGACATTGAGTTCATGCCAGAGAAAGTCCCTGCTCCCCTTACTAGGGATACTGAGTCTATGGGCTACATCTGAGCCAGGGTTTTAGGTCCTCTTCACTCATTGTCCTTAGCTGAAGTAACAGGGCTCCCAGGATTTTTTTGGGGGGGGGGCCTCTTTTGGTCTCCTTTTACAGCCCCTGGCCTGCTCAGGTCTTTCTAACTCCCTCTTCTTTCATAAAATTCCATGCAGTCTGCCTAAAATTTGACTATGAGTCTCAGCGTCTGCTTTGATATCAATACAGTCTTTGAGAGGCCCTCTGTAGTAGGCTCTTGTCCTGTTCCCTGTCTTTTCCTGCTTCTGATCTGTATCGCATTTGCCCTTCTGAATGAGGACTGATTAGGGTCTTGCTTGTTGTTTAGCTTTTTTAAGACTGTAGATTTTAGTATATTTATCCTATATTATATGTCTAATATCTACTTATGAGTGTGTATTTACCATGTGTGTCTTTCTGTTTCTGGGTTACCTCACTTAAAATCATCTTTTCTAGTTCTCACCATTTGCCTGCAACTTTCATGATTGCCTTGTTTTTAATAGCTGAGTAATATTCCACTGTATAAAAGTACCACAATTTCTGTATCCAGTCCTCAACTGAGGGGCATCTGGGTTGTTTCCAGGTTCTGGCTATTATGAATAAAGCTGCTACAAACATGGTTGAGCAAATGTCCTTGCTGTATAGTTGAGCATCTTTTGGATCTATGCCTAGGAGAGGTATAGTTGGATATTTTTTAATTTAATTTATTTTTTATTTTAATTTTATTAGTTACACTTTATTCACTTTGTATCTCCCCATAACCCTTCCTCCTCCCCTCCCAATCCCACTTTCCCTCCCCTTCTTCATGCATACCCCTCCCCAAGTCTGCTGATAGGGGAGGTCTTCCTCTCCTTCCTTCTGATCCTAGTCTATCAGATCTCATCAGAAATGGCTGAATTGTCTTCACTGTGGCCTGGTAAGGTCTGGTAAGGCTGCTCCCCCATCAGGGTGAGGTGATCAAAGAGCAGGTCAATCAGTTCATGTCAGAGGCAGTCCCTGTTCCCATTATTATAGAACCCACTTGGATACTGAACTGTCATGGGCTACATCTGTGCAGGGGTTCTAGGTTTTCTCCATGCATGGTACTTGGTTGGAGTATCAGTCTCAGGAAAGACCCCTGTGCTCAGATTTTTTGTTTCTGTTACTTTCCTTGTGGAGCTCATGTCCTCTCCAGATCTTACGATTTCCCACATCTTTCATAAGATTCCCTGCACTCTGCTCAAAGGTTGGCCAAAAGTCTCAGCATCTGCTATGGTAGTCTGCAGGGCAGAGCCTTTCAGAGGCCCTCTGTGGCAGGCTCCTAACTTGTTTCCTCTTTTCTTCTTTTTCTGATGTCCATTCTTTTTCCTTTTTTGGATGGGGATTGTGCATTTTAGCCAGAGTCCTCTCTCTTGATTAGTTTCTTTAGGTGTACATATTTTAATAGGTTTATCCTATGTTATATGTCTGTATGAGTTAGTATCTACCGTGCATATGACTTCAGAGCTCACCATTTTGTATTTGATAATCAGTTTGGAGGTTCAATCCTGGGGAAGAATAAATTCTTCCAATTCCAGAAATTTAGGTACCTAAAAATAGTACTTTATCTAGGGATAAGACTGTAGGAGATTTCCCCCTTCCAAGTTAACATGTTTCCTGGTATTGTCATTGTGTGTGTCTTGTTTAAGCACCTATATTGTTGAGGCATTGTGGGAGTATATTTCCTGTCATTTTGAAGAATCTTACACATCTTTTCTGGTTAATTCTGATAATCTCCTGTTTCACTTACTTAAGGTAGTTTCTGTATATCTTTTTTAGCAAAGTACTTCAGAATATAATTTCTATTGTATACATTTAGTTCTTTAACATCATCTGACCAAAGTTTATCCACCTCTACTGGAGAGACCCAAACAAATGATACAGACAAGTGTAGTGTAGAAGGACAGTGTTGAGGAAGTAATGACCGTGATCTAGTAAATGCCTACCAAATTGTGAAAGAAGTGATGAGAATAAGAATGCAACTTCCCATGCTCTTTCATATGATTGGGGAACTGTTATACAAAGTTAGGTTACTTTTGAGATCCTAAACTAAATGGAAACATTCTACTGCAAATTGACAACCAAGGCTTGTTTTTTTCTTTCAGGTAAAACTTAAAGCAACTACTCAGCTCTGCAACCAGCTATCAAGCAAGAAATTTGGCTTTATGTACTCTGTGCCTTTGCAGTTAAGATAACTGTAATGAACTTTTCATTTCTTAAAATGATATGTTGTTTTAAAAGTCTCTTAAATTAATTCTTTATTTTAATACATATTCATTAAAATAGGTGATATTTTAGTGAAGTTTCATCTACAGATTTTAGTGCTAGAGTTTTATTAATACTGACTGAAATAAATACTGCATTTAAGAGTTAATTTTCTTTGGTGAAAGTTAAAATTTTGGAGCAATGAAGTTATATTTTAATTTTTATTATCATTTCCTGTATAAGAAAAACTTTAATTTTGTGCCTTTCACCTGATGAAAAAATAGATAATGGGTATTTTTCAGAAGAAAATTGCTAATTTTATGGACAATTACAACACATGCAGGTAATGCTTTCTAATCTTACTGTAATTATATTTCATGCTTCGCAGAGAAATTTAATCAGTGCAGATGTAAAAGAAAAACAATTTATCTCCTGAGAAAGCACTACAGGCTAACTGCAGTATCACAGTTGATATGCAAGGTTTTCCAAGTTCAGAAAATTCATGCTGTGGTCAAAGGCCACATACTTACTTAACATACCATTGCAAAGATTAAATAGACTAAATATGAGGGTGCATTAGAATAAAGTTTAAATGTGTCACTGCCTAGGAATATTTTCCGTTTTAAGAAAATTTTTTCTTCTAATTTATAATTAACTCAAATTGTAGGTACTATATGTTGTGAAATGCTATAAGTATAACTAAAGGAAAGATAGTTATTAACTCGGCTTTAACCTTCATGTTTTAGAAACAAAAAATAAAGAGAATTAAGGGTAATGATTAAGAAACAATTTGTTATTTGTATATTAGTTCAATTTTTAGGAAAAACTTAGTATTTGAAACATTCATTTAGAATTTTAACTTAGATTAAGTTGTATCTGATTTTACGGTGCTCATTTGTTATCAAAGTACTGCATAGTTCTGTGAATTATGAATTCTGAAGTAACTCACACTGCCAATTAATACAATGGGATGTTCAATGACTGAAGACAAAGAAATAATACTTTTGATAACTAATAACATGCTTTGATTTAATATTTTGCCTTTGGAAACCACTGCTGACTTGAACTTGTCCCTGCTGCTATCCGTTTCTGAGTTTTGAAATTATAGATGTATCCCCAGGTTATTCCTGATGCTATCTGAGTGTATAATGGCTTTACATTTCTTCATTTTTACTTTTCTGTTTGTTTGCTTCTTAGATACCCTCACTAATTACTCCATAGTGGCATAGAACTCACTCACTATGAAACCCTGTCTTGTCTCAGACATGCCATAATCCTCTTGCCTCATTCTTTTCTAGTTCTGGAATATGGATGAAAGTCATTATGTCCTGCTGATTGCCTTCAGTTATAGACTTCAACAGCACGGATTGTTTACGAAGATTGCAGTATATCAGATATAATAGTAAGAACATACAAAAGTTAACTATTGATCACTAATCATAGTTTTCAAATACATGTTTGATACAATATGACATAATTGCATATTACTATGTGACATACACAGATAGTTGTAAATCATAGTGCTTAAAAAGTATACCAGGAGAGGGCAATGTGTGTGTGTAAACACATTACACAATTAAGGCTTGTTAACATCTCAAACATAATTGCATTCGATTAAGCCTCATAATCTCACTCTGTGCTCATTTTGAAGCTAAAAGAAAATGAGTGACAGGAGGTTTGAAAAGTGCACACTATCACGATATTAATGCAATAAATGAAGACTTGTGGTAGTTTACATGAGAAATGTTCTGTATAGGCTCCTGTACTTGATCAGGTTGTTCCCGCTTGGTAGAACCATCTGGTTATGGAAACTTTAAGAGGTATGGCCTTGTTGGAGAAAGTACATCATTGGGGGTTGATTTCAGGATTCATACACTTCCTATTCTCACTCTCTATTTCCTCTGTGGGCATGAAAAATGTAATCACTCAGTTTTTTTACTCTTATGACCATTCAATGACTTTCCTGAGGTTATGGACTCTAATCTTCTCAAACTATAAGCCAATAGAGACTCATTCTTCCCAAATTTGCTTTTGTCCATGGTATTTTTTACAGCAATAAAAAAATAAGGATCTAAAATATAAATTGGTGCCATAAGATGTGGTAGAACCATGTTTGGTTTTGGATGAATGTGGAACTTTAGAATAACAAGAAGTTGAACCTTTAAGTAGAGCTACCAGGTAGTTTTAGGAGAATTCTGGAAGCCAAGAGTTCTGAGCATAATTTGACAAATGTAGGTCTGGCCTGTGAGGTTCTAGAGCAGAAGAATGACCCAGTTGTTAACTGTTCCAGCTTTCATTGGTGTGACTTTTTAACAAAGAATCTCATTGTGTATTCACAATGTCCCAAAGACTGCCTATAAATTAAATTACAAAATAATGGGCTAATTTATTTGGAAGAGTTCATTTCAGTACAGGAGAGCATTGAATTTTTTGCATGTTTATTATTGATTACTCTTGTGCATGTCTACAATGATAATGAGCAATTGGGGTAGAAAGAATTATAACAAGTATAGCTTAAAGTGAAAAAGAGCACTAGAAATCTTGACATCCTAGCCCAACCCTTCCAAGTTATGTGCTGAGAAGGGGGCTGTATTTGGTAAGATGAAAACCATTAGTGAAAATGTCCTGCTTTCTATTGGGGAAATAGCGAAGACCAATAGTAAGCCACAACCCTTGTCATGTTTCCAACTTGTAGAGTGAGAAGGCTTAAGGCTCAAGAGGATTAGGGTCCATAATCTAAGAAAAGTCATGGCATAGTAAGAAGCTGAGTGGTGACATTTTTATGTTCAGGGAGGAAATAGGGAGTAAGAATAGGCAATGGAGAGATGCTATACATCCTAAAAATCTGTAATAATGTTAAAATTGCTTCCACTGTGGTCTAGGAATCCTCACCTGGTTCACTCTATGCTGGCATCTGGACAGCACTGTTGTTCCTAACCTGCTTTGAAACCAAGGCCATAAAAATGGTCATAGAAGCTGTTTTCTCTTTTAAGTATCCCTCTTGCTTTGATAGTCCTTCCTCAATGCCCCATTCATCCTTTGTGGAGTAATAATGTAGATTCTTCAGTAATGAATGTTGGCAATAAACAATTTGAATTGATTACGATGATATCACAGTAAAGAGGTTGCTGTAAAGTAAAGTCTCAGAAGAGACTTTGGCCTTAGAAATTTTGAATTGTATGGAGACTGTTAAAGATGATAGAGTCTCTTGACATTGGAAAAGTGTATTTTACATCAGAGATGGCCCTTAGGCTATGGGATCCTGGGAAAGAACATGGTGATTTGAAAGAAATGTCTCACATAAGTTTGTTTATTTGAAAACTTGTTTCCACTGGTGATTCTGTTTATGGAGGTTATGGGGCCTTCAGGAGGTATAGCCATCCTGCTGGAAGTCTATTAGTGTGGACAGGTTTGGGGTGTCTAGAGCCTCTCCCTACATCCTGTGCTCTTTCTCTACTTCTTGTAGAGTAGTGAAAGTGTTCTGTCAGCTGTGCTGTGTCTTCTTCACTAATATGGTTTCTCCTTCTGGAACCATCAGCCAAAACACATCTTCTTCTCCTTAAAGTTGCTTTTGGGGATAATATTTTAACTCAGAAACAGGAAATCAACTAATAAAATATGCAAGAGAAAGAGAAAAATGTATGCTTTTAAGTATTATTATTATTATTATTATTTTGAATTGGTAATACCAAGACCCATGCCTCAGGCATAAAAGGTTCAGTCTTATCACTTAACTATACCAATAGACCATTATGGTTTGGTTCCAAATTTTAGTAATGATTGACATTACTTGCTGAGCAATTGGGAATAATACAAGTAATGAAATAGTTATTTGAAATTATATGTGGCAGAAAAGCTGTTTCAAATTCATAACGAATGCTAAGAACATAAAAACATCTTGAAATTCTAACCAAATCTTTTAAAACTTTCAAAATTAAAGTCTAAAATAATTAGAATTATAAGGCAAAACAATGATAGAATTGAATCTGTTTAGAAATGAACTCTTAAGTCTATGAGATATTAATATTTTAAGGTATTGTACTAGTTTTCTATCAATGCAAAAAATCTTTTGATAACCTACTAGTAAACGAAAGAGTGTATTTTGCTTCATGTTTTCAAAAGTCTCAGCCCATCAGATGACTCTACTGTTTCTTGTTCCAGTGTAAGAAGGACACCATGAGGAATAATATAAACTCACATGATGTTAGACATGAGACCCAAAGGAGAAGAAAGAAAAATTGTGTCTTTCACAGGCATATACCCAGTGACCCACTTCCTCCTCGTACTCCTCATTTCCTAATATTCACATCCCATCACAATAGTGCAACCAGCTGGAGATCAAGCCTTTAGCTCATTTCCTTTGGGAAATATTTCACATCTATTAATTAATATACCTCTGCTCTTCAAAGGCTTATATTTATTGTCTGATGCAAAATGCCTTTAGTACAACTTCAAGAGTCCTCAAACTCACCATTCATGGAGATAACCTAGAACTCTTACTCAGATGTAGCCCATGGCAGCTAAGTATCCAAGTGGGTTCCCTAGTAAGGAGAACAAGAACTGTCTCTGACATGGTTAGCTCTTTGACCACCTCCCCTGGATGGGGAAGCAGCCTTGCCAAGCCACAGAGGACAATGCAGCCAGTTTGGATGAGACCAGATAAGCTAGGGTTAGATTGAAGGGGAGGAGGACCTTTCCTATCAGTGGACTTGGAGAGGAGCATAGGAGGAGATGAGGGAGGGAGGCTGAGATTGGGAAGGGAGAAGGGAGGGGGCTACAGCTGGGATACAAAGTGAATAAACAGTAATTCATATAAAAAATAAAAATTAAAGAAAGAGTCTTCCAACTCTCAGTTATTTTAACGTTGAGCAAATGTTCAAATCCAAAGTCTTTTTAGAGGACATTTGTGTTATGTCAACAGGGTCGATGTACTTGTCCCATGGCTGACAACCTGAATCCAATCTCCTAGAGCCACCTTCAGAGGCATGTTACAGCACATTCATGTCTTTCCCCACAAAATAAGTATACAAATAAGAGAGTAAACAAATAAATAATAAAATTGTCTTAAAGTGTCTTGTAAGTCAAAGACCAGAGGCTAAAGAGATAGCTCAATTGATAAAGTACTTCCTTTGGAAGCATAAGGACTAAGTTGAATTCTCAGTATCCCACACATATCAGAGTTGGTAGAATGATCTTTTCATCCAAGCAGTGAGGAAGTAGAGCCTAGATGATAGGTAAGGATCCCTTGTTGGTCACAACAAGGTCCAGTTCTGTGAGAGACTTGTTTACAATCAAAGAAAAGGTGGGCAATTACATAGTGCCTGAAGAATGATACTCAAAATTTACTTTTGTGTTTCATACACAGATATCTATGGGTACTTCCACACAGGAACACATACCCAGAAACAGGCCTAGACACTCAAGGAAACTTAGATGAAAATTTTCAGGCAAATACTTTTAAAATTATTTCTCATAGCTTATATTTTTTATGATTTGCTATAATTACATCATTCGCTTCTATTTTCTCCCTCGAATCCCTCTTTTCTTTTTCTCTTATTCATGGTCTCTTTTATCATTAATTGTTGTTACATATACACGCATGTGTATATTACTACCAATATAAAATGGTATAGGACAGATACTCTTAATTCATAGAAGAATAATGAAAAATAGCAAAGAGGTGTTTAGTTTGACAAAGCAAAAATCTAGCAGGAAAAATGTTAATTTTAGACTAATTAATATATTTATTCACTTTATGTCTAGATCTTAGTTCCCTGCCTCTTCTTCTCATGGTCCCTCCCTACCTCCCTCTTGCCTATATGCCCCATTCCTTACTCCTCAGAAAAGGGGAGCACTCCCTACCAACCCACCCCAGCACAACAAGTTGCATCAGGGCTGAACACATTCTCTTTCCCTGTGGCCTATAGACAGCCCCAAGAGGGGGAAGTGATCAAAAAGCAGGCAACAGAATGCAGGTTAGAGACATCCCCTATTTCCTTTACTAGGGAACCCATGGTAAATCGAGGTACCCATCAGCTACATCTGTGGATCTGTGGATCCATCTATGTCCAGTCTATTCATGGTCCTTGGTTGGTGCTTCACTTTCTGCCAGGCACTCTGGGCCCTGTTTATTTGGCTCTGTTGGCCTTCTTGTGGAGCTCTTGTAAACTGCAGGTTCTTCTATCCTTCACCCTACTTTTTTACCAGACTCCATGCTCTGCGCCCAATGTCTGACTGTTAGTCTCAGCATCTGTTTTGATCTGCTGCTGGGTGGAGCCTCTCAGAGGACCACTACGGTGGGCTCGTCTGCAAGCATAGCAGAGTATCATAAGTCATGTCAGGGATAGCTCTCCCTATGATGTGAGTCTCAAGTTGGGCCAGGCATTGGTTAGACATACCCTCAATCTCTGCTCTATCTTTATCCCTGCACATCTTGTAGGCAGGGTAAATTTTGTTTGAAGTTTTTGTGGGTGGGTTGGTGCTTCCCTCCCTCCACTAGGAGCCCTGTCTATTTAGAGGGTGTCTCCAGCTAGAGTTACCAACATATCCTCCCAATAGTGTAGCCTCCATACAATCAATCATATGCCTAGAATGAGTTCAGGCTCTGAGACATACTGCTTAATAAACTCACCCTTTCTTGTCTCCAAAGTGCTGGGATTAAAGGCATGTATCACCATGCCTGGACCTAAGCTTTTCTGTACTTGAAACTTGTTCTATACTGGGCTGGCCTTGAATTCAGATTTGCTTGTCTTTGTCTCCTGGATCAAAGGCATGTTTTGTATTCTAGCCAGATTACACAGACCTAGAATATCTTGGAGTGTAATCTGCTACCAGAACATCCATGTTCTAAATTAAAATTTCCCCACAAATTGTAATATTTTTATCTATACTATATGGACAAAAAATTTTTTTAGCTCTAGAACTACCTACAGAAAGTGCTATACAAAAGTGCTGGTATGATGTGAGCTCCAAATGGCTTCACAGCTTCATTCTATGCTATCCCCTGCAATAGCCATGGGAAGAATCCCTTGATATGACTCTGTACATTTTCTACTGCTTAGATCCACAAATGCTTTGCATTTCAAAGTCTCTGTCTTCCTGAATCTACCCTTTATTTTTTGGTACACTCTACATCCTCTGTCTATTACCTTTGGTCAGGGTCTGGTCATGGAGAATGTGACTTTTTCATACTTAATGTAGCATCTCAGGATTTTCTTGGATCCCTGGATAAAAGGTTTGGTGAGAGTACAACCTCTTGTTGTTTTTTTTCTCTCTCTCTCTCTCTCTCTACTTGAAAGCAGCATGATGCTAAAGCATGCTACCAGTGGGATATATGGTCAAGATAGAGTAGACAGTGCCTGCAGAGACCTGTACATATCCGGATGACTAAGCACAGAAAAAAAAATTCTTTAGAAAATCTTGTAAGAACAAGATACTTTGTGACTTTTTTAAAAAATATGTAATTTATTTATTTTTCTATTAATCACAGGTTAGGTACTTTGCATCCCAGGCATAGCCCCCTCCCTCATTCTTTCCCACTCTCCCCATCCCTCCCTCATCTCCTCCCCACCCCCCTCCAAGTCCACCGATGGGGGAGGACCTCCTCCCCTTCCATCCTACCCCATTTCATCTTGTCTCCTCAGGGCTGGCTGCAATGTCCTCCCTGGGATCTAGCCAGGCTGTTATTCCTGGGTGTGTATGGGGGAGGATCAAAGAGCCAGCCATAGAGTTCATGACAGAAACAGTCCCTGTTCCCCTTACTAGGGTCTCCAGTTGGACACCGAGCTACCATGAGCCACATCTGAGCGGGGGTTTTAGGCCATATCCATACTTCTCAAAACATCTTTTTAGACTTTTGCATAGTTTATGCATTTTTTTACCCAATCAGAGATGAATGATGACTTGCCAAATCTGGTAATAACTACCAGCTATGGTTTTTAGTGTCTGAATAGAAATTGCTTTTTATAAAAAAATGAAGTTTATCTTGTTTTATCAACCTTATCAAACATACCCTTCTACCTAAAATATTAATCGGTCTCATTTTTATAATGAAATTGAAAATTTAAAAACCTTCCCTGTATCTTTTCCTTCCTGCTCTCATTTAAATCTGGATAACAGAATTCAAAACTAGTCATGCCAGAGTTTCATGGCAGTACTGCTTTAAAAATTCATTTGTAACATTAATTCATCTGTGAACTTTAAATTTAGCCTGAAACACATTCTCAGAGCACATATACATGTAATTTGTCATCTACAGTGTAATGGGCCAGGAGTGCAAAACTCAGTAGACTGTGCACTTCTGTCTGAAAAGAACTGATCAGAGTCACTGCTGTCTACATCTTTATTTTGGTCTTCTGGGCTTCCTCGAAATTGTCCAGTAAGCTCTGTTTATGACATTTTCAAACTTCCTAAGCTTATATCTTCAAATAATCCCAACTATAACCCAGTTTCAAATGCTTCTGGAACTCATTTTTCTGTGTTATCCTTTCATACTATGGCAAAATACCTGAGCTAGCAAGGGAAGGACAGAAAATTTACTATGCTTCCTGGTTTCAGAGGCTCATGACCCTATGACTCCTTTGCTTCTAAGGCTACAAAAGTAAGGTGAATGTGATGGATCAAAGTTGGTAGCCTCAAAGCACATAGAAACTGGTGAGAAAGTGAATGAAAGCATCTAGAGTAAAAAATGTCCTTCACATACATGGCAGCCGTGACAGAGCTCAACTAAGTAGACCTCTGCTTACAGTGTTTCTCTTAGTTCCCCTTAGAAATACCAGGTGTCATTTCCTGGGGACTTGGCAGATACTCTCTTGATTCAAACTTTTTCTCTCACTCCATCACTTCATGTCAACTGCAGTACTCAAAGTCATTCTCTACCTGGGAGCGCACTGGTGAGGCTTGCCTAGAAACCATATACATTAACTTCATTCTTCTTCCAGTCCTCCAACTCCATTTCCCCAATCTCTTCACAAGCCCAGTGGGGGACTGTCTGTCCTCCCTCTCCAACTCCACTCCCTGTGATCTCTACTTATCCTCATGGAAGAACCAGCTTTTCCCCTTATTGTGGACCCTCTTGGCTCCTGCTTCTAGCCTGCTCCCACCAGTTATGACATATCTCACTACCTAGAGCCATAGTTTACCTGAGACTGTTGGACTCCTGAGATGGGGAGACCCTCCGTTCCTCAGGATAGACGCCAGACCCCAATAACCCGCAAAGACATGGCTTGTTGCAAACAGCAAAAGGTGTTTACTAGTAGCCGGCATGCCGAGCTCTACACACAGCTCCCACGCAAGGGGGTGGTACAGAGCCCTGAGCTGCAGAATCACAGAGTTTATAAAGGTAAAAACCACAAAACAGGAGGGGGTCTAGGGGTAAGGGATTTTTTCTAAGGGGACAATCAGTGATTGGCTTGCCCAGGTGTGGTGACTAGGGGACAGTTAGGGACTGTTTGCACTTTTCAGTCCAGGAACAAAAAGGGCATTTAGGGCCAAGTTAAAATTTCCTACCCTTACAAGATTTCCAGGGATTCAGAAGTACTATCGATCAGGGAACTGAGAGATAGCACACTCTCCTAAGAGCCAGTGAAGGCAACAGAAGCCAAGAAGCAGAGCACCATCCACCAATGATGAGACCTGATATTAATATCTATAATTATAATCATCTCATTGCAAACAGTGACACTTAAATATTAGCTGGAAAAATACAATCAATAACAGCCTAGACTAGAACCCACCTTTAAGTTCCAAGAATTCAGCTAAAGCACAAGAAAAGGCTTTTAATCTTATTTTACTTTATTTTGAAACAGTATTTGCCTGTATAGCCTTAGCTGTTCTGGATTCACTTTGTAGATCAGGCTGGCCTCAAATTCACAGGCATCCACCTGTCTCTGCCTCCTCAAGCACTGGAATTAAAGTCACATGCCACCATGCCCAGCTTAAGATGAAGGATTTAAAAATAACTATTATGGATCTCTTCAAGAAACTTAATAAAGATATGAATAAATCGTTTCTGAAATCTCTGATAATACACACATACACAAAGACATTTACACACACAAACAGTGGCATGAAGTAAAGACATAAAAGTAGAAATAGATTCACTAAAGAATGTCCAAATGGAGGTAAAACTGAGAGACCAAAGAATTAAAAATTAGGTTTTTTTAGTTATTAGTTTAAAGTTTAAGGTACAAACTTGGACAAAGGCCAGACAGGTGGAGATATATCCAGCCACCTTCAGGGAGGAACCAGCCTTACTGCATTCTTTTCCTGCCCACTAGAGATACAGTTATTAGGAAATTAGCCCACATCACCCCTCCCCACTAGGACAACCAAACAAGGGAAGCTGAACCATTAATGGTTGGGTGCTTCAGATAGCCAATCAATTAAAAATGCAACATTCCCTTTTCTGTTTCAACCAATAGATGCTTACCAGGCAGGAATTCCCCTCTTTGGGGTATTCTGGGAGGGACTAGAATCTTTAAGTGAACCACCTAACCAAAGCATGAGGCTGTGGTCAGGGTGTGAGCCCAAGCTACAGCTTGTAATTAAAAGATTCTCATGTGTTTTGCAACAGATTCAACTCCTGGTGGTCTTTTGGGGTCTTGTGAATTGGGAGCAACAAAACTGGAAATGAAATACTTTGGGATTCAAACAAAATTCTCAGAGTTAAGTCTTCATAACAGAATTCAAAAGAGGAAAAAAAATCCCAGGCATTTAAGACAGTATAGGAAAAAATGGACAGTTCAGCAAAGATAATCTTAAATATAAAATAATCCATGCACTAAATTATCTTGTCACAAAATTCTACCAAACTTTCAAATTTTTAATACCCTCAATTTATTCCACAAAATAGAAACAGACAAACATTGCCTTATTTTTTACAATGCCAAAATTACTCTGATATCTAAACACATAAAGACAAAACAAAAATACGGAATCACAAACCAATGCCCTCATAAACATAGATGCAAAATTTTCATAAAGGAACAGCAAACATACGGAACACCTTGCAAACAGAATCCAAGGTCACATCATAAAGATACAGAGATGGTATACATATGTAAACTAATAAATTTAATTTTACTATATAAACAAACTAAAAAATAAAAAGTACAAGATCATGTCATTAGATGCACATTTAATCAATACATGGCCCAAAAAATGACTCAATGATATTTTTCAAGGGTGTGTGTGTATGTGCGTGTATGTGTATCTCATAAAAACTTTGTTAGGACTTTCCGTCTCCTTTCTTAGAGATCTTTTGCTTATAAAAAAGAAATTAAACAATAGATCCTAATCAAACACAATATTATGTCAAGTATATATGAGGTAGAAAGAATGTCTTTAAAATAGTTGGTGCTGAAACAACTATATTCAAGAATTAAGAAATGAATTTGAATTTCTACCTCACACACACACACACACAAATATATATATATATATATATATATATATATATATATATATATTTAAAACAGCAACTCACAGCTAATCCATAGTCTGATATAAAATGTAAAATATCAAATTTAGCATATAAGGCCCACAACTTTAACATAGGAGCTATATTTTTTTAACACTAAAAGTGTAAAAATAAAATACAAATTAGATATTTTGGAGATACTGAATGTAAAATAATTGTACCCATTGATGATATTAGAATATATTTCAATAACATTCATATATGTGTGTTTTATAGAACAGATATACAGAGTTTTATTACTCAATCTTCAAAAACTTACCGACATTAATCATATGAAAAGATTTTGAATAGATAAAAATGTTGTGCCCAGTTCACAAACCCCAAAAGACCGGGAATAAATAGACAAATAGACTCCGCTGTAAATACATGAGGTTTTTGTTTTTGTTTTTGTTTTTATTATTACAAGTTACAAGCTATAGCTTGGGCTAGCACCCCCCACTGCCAAAGCGGTGAGAGCCAAGAGGCCCTTGCTCAGGTTAATTGGGTGATTTAAAGATTCTGGTCCTTCCCTGCATGCTCAAGGTATGGGCGATTCCTACCTGGCAAGGATCTATCAGTCAAAATGCTGCATTTTGAATTGATTGGCTATAGGAAGGACCTAAATCTATCAATGATCTGGTGTCCCTCCCTAGGGGGATGGGCCAGTTTCCTAGCAACTGTATGTCTAGTGAGTGGGAAAGAATGCAGTCAGCAGAGCTCTCCCCTCTGGGGCATTTCTGGACTAGTCTCCACTCAGGTAGCCTTAGATCAGGCCTTAAACTTTAATAACCACTGGTTTTTAATCTTTTGTTCTCCCAAAGTACCTACAGAAACCTTAAAATTAGTTGGTTACAAATACATGTTCTCTGCAAATTTCATGCTATCTTTGTTTATTATTGCTGAGTAATATTCCATTGTGTAGATATACCGCAATTTCTGTATCCATTTCTCAGTTGAGGGGCATCTGGGTCGTTTCCAGCTTCTGGCTATTACAAATAAAGCTGCTACAAACATGGTTGAGCAAATGTCCTCAAGTGCGTACTTGAGCCTTTTTTGGATATACATCTAGGAATGGTATAGCCGGATCTGGAGGAATCACTATTCTTAATTGTCTAAGAAAGCGCCAAATTGATTTCCAGAGTTGTTGTACACGTTTGCATTCCCACCAGCAATGGAGAAGGGTTCCCCTTCCCCTTTCTCCACAACCTCTCCAGCATGTATTGTCACTTGAATTTTTGATCTTAGCCATTCTGACAGGTGTAAGGTAAAATCTCAGGGTCGTTTTAATTCGTCCCTGATGGCTAAGGACATTGAGCATTTCTTTAAGTGTTTTTCTGCCTTTCTACACTCCTCTACAGAGAGTTCTCTTTTTAGCTCTATACCCCATTTTTTAATTGGATTACTTGATTTGTTGCTTTTTAACTTCTTGAGTTCTTTATATATACTGGATATTAGCCCTCTGTCACATATAGGGTTGGTGAAGATCCTTTCCCAGTCTGTAGGCTATCGTTTTGTTTTCATGACAGTGTCTTTTGCTTTACAGAAGCTTTTCAGT